>CM051263.1:35094360-35676860 GCA_027921565.1 Artemia sinica | reverse complement strand
GGGAGCCCTGGGAGCCCGGTGAGGGCCTTTGGGGACAGGGGGAGGGCTTTTGGGAGCCTGGGGGAACTTTGAGGACCGGGGGAGCGCCTTCGGGGGGTTGGGTATGGCCTTTTTGGGGTCTGGGGGCCCTTTGGGTGCCTGGGGGACCTTTGGGGACTGGGAGAGTGCCTTTGGGGACTGGTGGAGGGCCTTTGGGGGTCTGGTGGACCTTGGGAGCCCGGGGGGACCTTAGAGGACCGGAGAGGGCCTTTGGGGGCTCGGAAGGGCCTTTGGGGGTCTGGGTGGCCCTTGAGTGCCGATTGGTCCTTTGGGAGCCCTGGGAGCCCGGTGAGGACCTTTGGGGGTCTGGGAGACCTTTGTGGACTGGGAGAGTGCCTTTGGGGACTGGTGGAGGGCCTTTGGGGGTCTGGTGGACCTTGGGAGCCCGGGGGGGACCTTTGAGGACCGGAGAGGGCCTTTGGGGCTCGGGAAGGGCCTTTGGGGGTCTGGGGGGCCCTTGAGTGCCGATTGGTCCTTTGGGAGCCCTGGGAGCCCGGTGAGGGCCTTTGGGGGTCTGGGGGACCTTTGAGGACCGGGGGAGGGCCTTTGGGGTCCGGGAGGGGGCCCTTTGGGTCCGGTGGGCCAGTTGGGAGCCTGGGGGGCATTTGGGGACAGGATGATGGCCTTTGGGGGTCCGGGGGGTCCTTTGGAAGCCCAGAGAACCTTTGAGGACTGGGGGCTTCCTTCGGGGTTGGGGTAGGGGAATCGGAACCCTTTGGGGTTGGGTAGAGCAATCGGGGCCCTTTGGGGTTGGGGTAGAGCAATCGGGGCCCTTTGGGTTGGGGTAGAGCAATCGGGGCCCTTTGGGTTGGGGTAGAGGACCTCACAACACTGTTCAATTGAAACTTGTGTATTATAACGACCACACTCAAAACCTCCAAAATCTCTTCAAAAATCATATTTTATAATGTCTCTAAGTGTTTCGCCGAAATAATTCCATAAAATAGCTAAAACGGTTTCGCCAAAATTACCCCCCAAACGGAATTTCAGCATGTTCCTTTTGTTTGGCATCTCTGCGCTAATGCATTTCAAATTATTTGGAAACCTTTTCGCGCGCTAAGATCAAAACATCTGCCTCGGAAACGATTCTCTTGTTAGAACTCCAAATTAATTCCCCTTTCGTGAATCAATTCTCTTTAGAACAACAAATTAATTCCCCTTTCGTGTCAATCAATCAATCATGACATCATGTGTGATCTAACTGTTTCTCGGTGACAATTCTCTTTGGAAATGCAAGGACATTAATTAACTTGACGTCATCTGTCAGACATTAATTAACTGTTTCCGGGAACTCATAACATTTGGCTTGGAAACAACAATAACAAATACTGTTTCCCGGAAACTCGTAACATCTGGCTTGAACAACAACAAGAAGGAAGTGTCAAAGTTCCTGTTTTTCCATTCTCACTGACAAAATCCATAAAAACATCAAATAATCAACACACATAACCATCTATGAAAACAGACATAAATGTAACAAAGTTCCTGTTTTTTCATTCTCACTGACAAAGTCCATAAAACCATCCATAAATGTGACAAAATTCCTGTTTTTTCAAATTCTCACTGACAAAAACCATAAAAACATGCATAAATTATGTCCTGTCACGGCTGGTACCCCCATCTCTACTGTCGTCACTGCTACTGGTTAGTGGATGGGTTAGTTGGGTCAGTGGTTAGTTGATTAGTTAGGTTAGTTTATCCAGACCAAGTTGATTACGATAGTTTATGCATTCAACTCGGTCTGAAATACGATAGTGGCCATGAGGCAGGACACTCACACCATTCTTGAGCACATAGACCTTGTCGGATATACATGACATTGCATTTTTTTCCACTCTCACAGTATAATTTCTATACTGTAGAGAGCGAATTGCAAGCACTTGTGCTCTTGGCACTAGGCTACTTTCTACACAGTCTCTGTACACACTCATGTTGAAATTGCTCTTTACAAAGTGTGTAGGCACCCCTTTACATGTCTTCTTTTCATCCCCACTATGTGTTTCAACGCAATAAACTTTGGGACCCGGGAAACACCCCCCTGGATATCAAATCACTCCCCGTCTCTGATTTTAATTTTAATAGTTGGTTGGGGGCTTGACGTTTCACCAGCTCGGGGTAGAGGGATGGATTCCAGTCGGTGAAATCCATCCGCGAGCTGATGTGTTCCCCCTTTTCTAAATCACCCAATAAATCTTCAGTCCCATTTACCTTTAACAGCAGAGAATCTGTATCCCCATAGTAAACTTGAACCTCCCCCTCCCGTGGCCATTGCACCTTGCACACATTGTAAAAGAACGACAACATGAGCTTTTTTGAAATTTCTAGTACTGAACTACCACCTGCTATATTCTTGTTCAGTACCACATTTCGCTTTTTCCTGTGTAGAAGAACCATGCCGGCCTCTATGCTCGTGAATGATGTAAAATTGGGATCGGCAATAATTCGTGCACACTCTAGAGGGTCAGTCACGACGTCACAGCGAGATCTGTTGCGTACGCTTTCACACATTTTGCCAAAAGCTGAATTTAGAATGAGCTTGTACAATTCCTTCTCTACCTTGGAATTTGCCCTAGAACGTTTATCGACAAAAGTATTGATAAACGTTTTCAAATAATGTTTCTGATTGAACTGCAGGACCCTATGTATTTTGGTGATTTTGAAACCATTGTTCACCATCCAGTGCAAAAGCACATGTTGAACAACGATATTCTCTTTAGGGTCCAAATCAGCAATCAGTGTTTGTTTAGAGGGGGTCCAATGCATCCCCATATCCTCAACCAATGATCGGTTGTAGGGGCGCAGCGAGTCCCTGGTCAATGGTCGATTGATACAGGGAAAAACAAAATCTTTGACTGAGTCGTGAAGCGCCAGCGGAATGTGACCGTCAATTTCAAAGAACCATCCTTGTGGCCCGTTGTCCTCGACGGTGTTAATGTCGGGGAACTCACAAGGATTCTCAAGCCATTGATAGTTCCCACACGGCAAAGAGTAGTGGGACATTGCCGAGGGGTATAACGAGTTCATGTCCAAGAACACTGCATTTGACTTTACACCGGTGCTTTGTCCGCTCGGATCGGTTGATAAGACGCGGTCCCCGTGAAAAACATACCCTCCCCTCATTGAACGCTCTACAAAAAGGTGTTGATCTACGTCGGTGATTAGGCATATTTCCTCCCTACTAATTTTTAAAATTAAATCCATCACTAAATGGGGTGTAGAAAAATAATATCCTATATCTAACCCGAACTCTGAATAGATCTGGTCTGTATTCTTACAGACTATATCCAACAGAGTTAGAACGTCACTGGCCAAGTACAGTCTACAATAATCCCACCCATTTTTACAATTCCCCTTGGACCACACCTTCTTGGCAATCTCATAATCCTCGGCTGTGCATTCACTGTTGGTCAGTGAATTGTGAAAAGCTTCAATTGGAGGTAGTTTCTCCTCGCTTAAGCGAGCGCCAGAACAGTAATAATCATATGCATATACACCTTTGCTGGTTAATAAGTCATACATTTCACTGCCTGGAAAGTGCTGTTTAAGCAAGGGAAAGCTATCAAAATTGTCGCTTTTCTGCACTTGAATTAGTTGACTCAATGATTTGGGGAAAAAACTAAAAGAATCTAAAAACCTATTTTTATTCCAGCACGTACGCTCATTATCCACTACCTGCCATTTCAGTTCGAGAAGCAACAACTTCTCGGCCGATTTGGGGATAATGTTGTAGGTAAATGAATGTTATTTACCCATGGACTGTGTACTCCCCCTCCCTCCCTGTGCATACGTGCCAGTGCTGGTAAAATAAATTTTAAGTCATAATTAGAATTATGGATAAAAACAGGAATAAAAACCTGTTGGCTAACATTTAAATTACACGATTGATGCGCAACCCCCCTAAAATTACTACCCCCCGAGAATATTTCCTGCCACAAGTGATCATGGTCTCTGACTTTGCCCCTCCCCCCTCTTTTCCCTTTAGTCCCCTTATCCTCCTCTACAAACTCCCCCTTACAAACCCAACATATTTTTTGATTTTTAATCGCGATACGATCCTCTGCAGACAGCACCATTGGATAATGTGTATTTCTCAAACGAGAAATAGCGCCATTAGCCGTGCCAATCAGTTTAGTCAATGCCTTGACCATGCACTCATCTCCCTCATCCAATATCTCAACTATTTCTAACAACCGCATGGTGTTAGAACTATTTCTTTGCGTATGAGCATAGGACACTGCTATGGCCTGGTGTTCTTTGATACGGTTTGGATATTGGGGATCGTTCACCTCCACCAGCTTAGCTTCACAGTCCAAAGATATTTTGTTGCATTGGAGGAGGGTATTCTGGAAATTTTTAAAGCGTAGAATGGCCCTATCCCCTGAAACCGTTTCCACTGTCTGATATCCATGCTGTCTACAATGTTTCATATGATCCCGTAGTTTTATATCACTACGGAATCGAGATAGGCATGTCGGACAGTAGAAACATACCCCCCGCCCCTTTTTACCCTCCCCCAGAACTCTACTAATGTCAGTGATAGGGTTAAAATGGCCAATTGCATTCGGTTGACTAGGTGGTGTGTATAACAGCCAAACCCAGTGTTTAACCAAATCAACTGACGGGCCCCTTACTGGGAAAACCACCCCTTCTTTTTAGAACGAACCCCATCTTCAAATTCTGTTTCGTATTGTACCACAGTAACGCCGATATTTTAATGAGCATTAGCCCTTTCAAAAATGTCAATAGATCGTAGCGTTACTGGGTATTTTCCTTCTAAGCAAGAAAAATCTACAACTGGGAATTGGACCCTTCCTTCCCATGTACAGCCTAGTGATCTAAATTCGTCTTGGTGGCTTCATCTTTCAATGGTCGGAAAGCTGACATGAGGAAAGCATACTTGAAACACTTTTGATCTGTTTCAAAGCAAATCCGCTGGACACCTTTACAACCTTCTAGATCTGGATATATTTTAAAACTGTACCCGTGTCCCTATGCCCCCCTCTTAAAATAAAATCTTTCTTAAATTTACATATTTTTACACTTAAATTTTCAATAAATAAAACTACAGACCCACTCCCATTTTCGTTATAGTTTCTCGAGATGCGCGATAATTTGCCCTATCCTACCCACTCACTAAAAACACCCTCAAAATTTTCTAAATTTGGATAAATTACGCGCATCTCGGAATTTATAAAATGATAATAAACCTCACTTTTCCCCTCATTCAAATAAAAAACCTTTAAACAATAGAAACCTTAATTGAATCCCTACCCCCCCCCCACAACTGATTTGGTTCCTCAGTAGTGCACGAATTTTATCTACATAGGCATGCACAATTTCTACTGGATCAAACACAAAATTTCCCCCCATAAGTGAATTAAAAGGATCCCAAACGTCGCAGTGAAAACAACTATATTATTTAAAATTGTATTCGACAATAGAAAATCGGGAAAAGTTGTAACCTCCTCTTGTATATTACCCCCTCCCCGAAGTTGTTCAACAATATTTGGGGTATGTTCCACTTCATTCGATTGAAGTGGACTCGATAGGGTATCGGAGGCTGGAGGAGGAGGGTTCCCAGTGAAATCCTCTAAAATTTGTAAAGTGTTCGGGCTCAAGTCCGCATGCTCAACAGTGCTAGGTTCTACATTAAAAAAATCATCTAAAAACTCATCAATATTAAAAGGTACTTCAATAGAGTTTGTCGCCCATGTTTCGTTGTCCTGAAACTCCATTGCCTCTTCTTCCTCTTCTTCACTGGACGGTGAATATGGGACCAATGCACCAACCTATAAATGAAAAATAGCTTATTTTCAATGTGTTCAAATCATCCCTACTGTTAAAATTTGGATTATTATTGCTTAAAAGCATTTGGTTAATTCAACTTAGGATAATCTAAGATATGACATAGAAGGTGGCAATTTGTTCGTTTATTTTCAAAGTGTTAATTTTTTTTAATTTTTTTTCGCGGCGCATCCCTGCGGCGCATCCTGCGGCGCTTTCCTGACCCGCGGTGCATCCCTGCGGCACATCCTGCGGCGCTTTCCTGGCCCACGGCGCATCCCGGCGGCGCTTCTCGGACCCGCGGCGCTTCATGCAGCGCCTCCCACAGCTCTTCCCGACCCCCCCTCCCTTTACATAATGCCCGTCAAAAGTTGAAATATTTCTTTCTAATTCCATACAGGTTCAGTAAACTCATTATTATGACCCTCGCGCGAGTGTTCCCGGATTGAACTTCAAAATGTCGAGAACCGTTAACTCGCTTTCCCCTCACTAAAATCTTTGGCACGATAGAAATATTCAGTGTAAATTAGGACGCTGATGTGTGACAGATGGGATAATCTCTTTCTTAAAACTCTGTGAATGGAATAGAGTTTCAAAGGCGGTGAGTATTAGCAGTAATTGACTGCGCTTTTTAAGTGACCAAAAAGATTCGAGGGCAACTATGCCCCCCCTTTTCAGCGATGTCATAAATAGCAATCATTATTTTTGGGGGTATAACTTGTTTCGCTCTTACATAGAATTCCAATTTCCCAAAAATCTAACGCTAATTTGCAGACAATTCACAGCTAATTTTCTTGGCCAAACAATAGAATTACGTAAAAGCATTGAAAGCCTAGACTAGGCGCCCTAACCACTAACCGTCGCTAATGATAGAACAAAAACAGGAAAAGGGGATGAAACAGATCTATTTATATTCTTGTGCGGAGAGCTTATGTCAAAACATAGCGGCTTAATGTCTAAGAATTGGCAGAAGTCGGCAGACACTTTAGCTGGAAATATAGAAGGAATTTAACGAAAAATTATTTCTTTTGCGAGAATTTGGGTTTGTAAGACAATGGGAGGGGGGTTGAGGGTAAAAAGAATATATTTGCGTTTTCCATTGAGTATAAAGATTGTATGGTGGTTAGGTTTGTGGGGGGGGGGTTAATATCTCGCAGAGATAAGTTTATATTGGGATTGAAAAAGAAAAAAACATTGGAAGAAATAGATAGGTAGGAAAAAAATGCTTACATTTGCATAATCCACCTGGGCTTGGGTGCCCGAAGGACCAGGTAGTGCATGTTGGAGGGTAACCTCCTGACCTAGCGTCGATGGGGCAGCTATTAGAGGTCCAAGGAGAGCGGATGTGCAAGCGATGATGTCATTAATTTCTTGTACAGGAGCTGTGACTTGTGCAGTCGAGTCTGGGGCTGGTACAGACGGCTGCACTTGGGCAGGCAGTGTGGAGCTGGGGGGTTTTGGTCAGCGACCATATTGTATGACAGTAGCCTTCGCAGGGGGCGCATTATTAGCCCTTGCTCTCTTAGTGGGTGGCGGTGACGAGCATTCTTCGCTATTTGCGGTACCCATAGCTCTCTTTGATGTATGGCCCGCAAATTCTTCATAATTTGCCTTAAAGAAGAGAAAAAAGTTAGTATCAAAATAATTTTCCCTTTTTTACAGAAAGAAAGTTATTAACCATAATTTTGTCTAGAAAAGCATTTATCTCATTTCAGTAAAGCAAAAAGTAAAAATTTAGCGAGAAATATATTAGGCTTAGAAATCAGAGGGAGGCTTTAAATTAGATCGTTACTCAGCGGTCTATAGACCTAAATTTTGCAAACATAGGTTAAAATGCTATTCAATTTACACATAATATAAGCTTCTTGCAACTCCCAATGTGCTAGCCATGCACAGTTTGTTTTCATTTTACAACGAAGTTGTTAGAAGCGAGGCACTGCCCCCTCCCCCCCTTTTACATAATGTTCCAAATATATTGTTAGACCTTAATTTGAAAATAACTCGTTTCTCTACTTCCATACAGGTTGTGTAGGCCTAGCTTAATTATTGCAATCTCTTTTTGTCTGAAACTGTTTTAATTTGACGGAAGAATAGTTCCATTGACTTGACCGCGTTTGTAAACAAAACCGGAAAAAGGGTGACAGCTAATTTTAACCTGACATAGAGCATTATGTCAAAACCAGAGCGGGTTAATAACAACAGTGACGGAAGTCAATGGTCGCTTTTAGCTAGGATATAGAACACTTGAAATTGCATAAATTTTACGAAAGGATAATTATTTCTTTTTGCGAGAATTTTGTTGTAAAACAGTGAGGGGGGGGGGGTTAGGTTTTGAAGGGTAAAAAGAATATATTTTATGTTTTCCATCGAGTATAAAGATTGTATAGCGATGTTTGTATTGTATGGGGGGGCACCTGAATATACTGGAGGGTGACCAAGGAAAAAAATTTTATTTGAAAATAAAAAACAGGAATTTAACGAAAGGATAATTAATTCTATTTGCGAGAATTTGATTGTAAAAAAAATGGGGGGGGGGATTTACCTGAATATACCGGAGGGTGACCAAGGAAAATAATTTTATTTTGAAAATAAAAAATGTACTTACATTGCAAATTGAAGTTGACATGGTTTCTAATTCATCAAATTTATCCATTATTGTTTGAACTGTGTCAAAATACTTTCTGATAATTTAATCACATTGCATGCCCGTTTATATACGAAATCTCAAGGTCAAATTGTTATGTAAACAAGCCCTCTGATTGGCTGAGAAGGAAACACGTGATCTAACTGTTTCCGGGAAACTCATAACATTTGGCTCGAGCAACAACAACAAATACTATTTCTGGGTCATGACATTCGCTGAGAGCAACAACAAGAAGGAAGTGTCACTGACCTGCCCCATTAGACTCAATAATCCATGAAAGTGAGAAAATTCCTGTTTTTCCATTCTCACTGACAAAAACCAAGAAAACAGACATAAATGTGACAAAGTTCCTGTTTTTTCATTCTCACTGACAAAAACCATAAAACATCCATGAAAAACATCAAATAAATCGACCAACACACATAACCATCCATGAAAACAGACATAAATGTGAGAAAATTCCTGTTTTTTTTCATTCTCACTGACAAAAACCATAAACCACGTGGTTCTATGCCCATATTTGGTGCCCCCCCTGGAGTTATTATGGCATCTCTACTTCCAATCAACAAGCTAGATTGGTTTCTTTCAAAGATTAAAAAAAACAAGGTTTTTCAACTGAAAGTAAGGAGCAACATTAAAACTTTAAACGAATAGAAATTATTACGTATATGAGGGGGTTCTCCCCCTAGTCAATACCTCTCTCTTTACGCTAAAGTTCGAATTTTGTTCCAATTCTATAAGAATGACCCCTGAATTACAAAAGCCGTTTAATTAGAATAGATAGCTTTTTTGAAAGTACTAAAAAAAACCTTTAACGTAAAGAGCGAGGTATTGACTAGCTTTCTTCGTGTTTTTCTTGTTTGTGATGGAAAGGCACTATGGTCTTCGTCGCTCTTTTCCTCCTGAAAACATCTGTATACTTCCCAATAACCAATACTATACGTAAACAATAATAGTATCCCCATAATACGTTCTACGACGCCCATAGCCGCTACTCCTTTCTTACTTTAATCAAGAAGGATGTTTAACGGCGCAAGAAGAAGGTTTGACGGCAAATCCCTCTTTTTGCGACGGCATGTTTCCTAGTGACGCAATATTGTTTCAGTATTAATTTATCATTAATCGGAGTGTGGTCGGGATAATACACACTAGTAATAAGGAAATTAACCAGGGGAATGGAGCTTCTAGTCCCTCACACCTGGGTAATGCGGTCAGCTGTTTCTACCGGCTGGTTGGCAAGATTCCCGGAATTCCAGGTGTTATGACGCAATATTGTTTCAGTATTTTTAATTGGAGTGTGGTTGAGATAATACAAAAGTAGTAATAAATTGTTACTAGCCCATCTGTTAAGGGGAACACACCCTAACACTTTAAATAAATCCATATGAATATTAACATGGGATTTTAAAGGTGCTCTTTGACATCACGGCATCCCTGGCAAGATTCCGAGCGCATCCCTGTTTTCCCGACCAGGTGTTCCAATATTTTTTCAGTATCGGCAAGATTCCGAGCGGCTCGTAGGCTTCCCGGGATTCCAGGTGTTCACCCTAGCAAGCGCCATTTTTATCAATTCCTCGAAAAAATAGAAGCCCGATATAGGCGTTTATTGATTTCCCTGGAAGACGTCCAGATGTTCCCCTAGCAAGCATCATTGTTTCTCCTCGAAAAATAGAAGCCCCTCCATATATGAGTCAATTTATTTTCATGGAAGACGCCCACGTGTTCAAATATTTTTTCAGTATTAAAAACCTTTGACGGCCATTTTGTAAGAAATAATGTCTAAACAAGTTTTGTGACATCCTAGAAGACATTTTTATGGATCGTGAGTCAGTTTCTTTCTGGAAGTGAGGCAGTCAACATCGAAAAATGTTTTACACATGCCCATTATGCTTGTACACATTGGGAATCTGGTCGCCCTGTGAGAATTTTACTTTTGCTGATGAATATAATGAAAGCTGTAGATTATGCAATCCATGTAAATTGCATAAAGGATATGCCGTGCAAACTAAAGACTGTAATTCCTGTCTTGAAGAGATTTGTGACTCTCATACTAGAGGAGTCTTATGCTCCAATTTTCACTATGATAAATGTGCTCAATGGGAAAGTACTTACTCTGGCATGATTGCAAAAACCCTAAACGTGAGTTCAGTTTATTTTTAAGAGACTGGTACCGTCGTGGCTTTAAATTGTTTTGGGAAGAAGAACCTGGTTTACGCTTCAATTGCTAGAATAATAAAAGAGTTTGGTTTTTATGACATCGCTGTGATGACAATGGCTACTATGATTATAAACCTACAGACTTTTATTAGGTTGATACAGAAGGTAATTCCTTATATGAGAATTTTGTATGTGACATTGCTTCAAATAAGCAAATTGAAACACGTGAATTTTATAATATGAATCAGAATAGATGTATTGACTTTACAAAACAGATTTATAAAAATGAAGTTACAATATATTGTAGAAAATGTGACCCTGACTTTGCATGTCAAGATGAGTACAAGTTAAATCCCGACGAGCTGCTATCACTTATTGTTTGTGATGATTACCTATATGTAGAAGAAGAAATCTAAAAGGACACAGTGTTTTGTATATACAAATTTTATTAATAAACGAATTTACATGCATTTTTAAAGCATTTCACTCTTAGGGCACCGAAATTTATTTTCTAGAGGTAGGAAAGAGTATTTTCAACAAGAGAGTCGTTCAATCGAAGATTGTCACCATAAATCTTGGGGAGATTTCCATGACACTCCCCAGGTGTTTTCAGTATTGGCAAGATTCCGAGCACATCATAGGCATCGCAATCGCGCTGCCTAAGTAAAGAACGATGTCGGCACAATGTATTATTATTTTTTTTTTTTTTTGTTTTCTTCCATACCAGGGCACTTCGTATCGAAGGAGTTGTCATAAAAAACTTCAAAAAGGGCTTATTCAATTGGAAATTGGAATGGCTAGTGCCCTTTTTAATAGCCGAAAATGATTGGAAGGCAGCTATCACCCCTTCCACGCCCACCATTTCCCAAACACATCCAATCAAAATTTTGAGATAGCCATTTTGTTCAGCGTAGTTGATTTCCACATAGAAAATATGTTTTTGAGGAGGACACTCCCACAACCTTCAGGGCAAGGGTTTTAAGTTATGCCCTGGGGGCATATAAGACTTTTATAGAAATCGTTGTCGTAGAAACTTCAAAAAGGGCTCATTCAATTGGAAACTGAAAGGGCTAGTCCCCTTTTTAATAGTCGAAAGTTAATGAAGGGCAACTAACCCCCCTCTCACGCCCACCATTTTTCCAAACACATCCCATTAAAATTTTGAGATATCCATTTTGTTCAACGTAGTTGAAAGTTCTGAAAATTAGGTCTTTTAGGATGATAACCCCCTCAGAGCCCTCAGTGCAAGGATTGTAAGTTATGCCGTGGGGGCATATAAGGTTTATACTGAAAGCTGTTGTAGAAATTTCAGAAAGGGCTCATTTGAATGGAAATTTAAATTGCCCTTTTTGATTGTCGAAAGTGAGTGGAGAGTTATTAACCCCCTCTCACGCCCATCATTTCCCCGAAAGCATTCAGTCAAAATTTAGAGATAGCCATTTTGTTCTACGTATATGAAAGTTCTGGGAATTATATATTTAAGGATGACAAACCCCCCAGAGCCCCCAGTGCAAAGGTTGTAAGTTATGGCCTGGGGGCATATAAGGTTTTTATAGATAGATTTGTCGTAGAAACTTCAAAAGGGGCTCATTCAATTGGAAATTGAGAGGGCTAGTGCCCTTTTTAACAGTCGAAAGTGATTGGAGGATAACTAACCCCCCCTCTCACGCCCAGCATTCCTTCAAACACATCCAATCAAATTTTCAGATAGCCATCTTGTTCAACGTAGTAGAGAAGTTCTTGAAATTAGGTCTTTGTGGATGACACCCCCCCCCCCCTAGCCCTCGGGCAAGGGTTGTAAGTCATGCCTTGGGGCATATAAGGCTTTTATTGAAAGCGTTGTCGTAGAAACTTCAAAAGGGCTCATTTGATTGGAAATCTAAGGGCTAGTGCCTTTTTTAATAGTTGAAAGTGATTGGAGAGTGACTAACGCCCCACTCACGCCCACCATTTCGCCTAACACATCCAATCACAATTTTGAGATAGCCATTTTGTTTAACGTAGTTCAAAGTTCTGGAAATTAGATCATAGAGGATGACAACCACCCTAACAGCCCTTAGGGTAAGGGTTGTAATTTATGCCCTGGGGGCATATAAGGTGTTTATAGAAAGCGTTGTCGTAGAAACTGAAAAAGGGCTCATTCGATCGGAAATCGAAAGGCCCTTTTTAATAGTCGAAAGTGATTGGAAGGCTTACATTTTATAGTAAAGTTCGATGTGGGTATAATGTATTATTTTTTCTGTTGTTGTTGTTTAGACCAGGGCACTTCGTATCGATGAAATTGTCGTAGGAACTTCGAAAAGGGCTCATTCGATTGACAATAGGAAGGGCTGATGTCCTTTATAACAGTCGAAAGTAATTGGAGAGCAACTAATCTCCCTCCCATGCCCACCCTCCCATTTGCCCATTATGTTTAAAAACTAAATGTTGCCTTGAGATTAAATCAAAATGCACTGTGTTAATACTAATTCTCAATAAGGCATCTCAGCAGTATCCCAATAACGACTGAGGGTATTATGTTCAAACTTTCGGGGCTACTTCTGCTCTTAAAATTTAACCAAATCAAAATAGCATAAGTTTATCCAAGCTATCAAGAAAGTAAACAGATTTTTTTGCGAATAATATTAAGTTTTCCATTTCAGGTCAACTAGAGGAGGTATAAAACTAAATTAAATATTACTATTTATGTCCAGATTTTTAAAAGGGTGTATGTTGTTAAAAATTGCTGAAAATTTTTCTCCAGCATACAAAATAGCAGGCCAAAGTAAAAAGTTTAAAAAAAACAAAAAGATTTAAAGTATTATTTTCTTTTTCCCTGAAAAGACTATGTCAATATAAAACGAAAAGAAATTAGTTAAAAAAAAATTTCCCGCAAAATAAGTTTTTCAAAGAAAAGTAAAGAACACCATTAAACAAAAATGAGCAAAAATAAAATCAAATAATCTACCAAGCGGGAAACTACCACAAATCGGCATCGAAAAATAAATGAAATCCAAACGAACAGAAATTACAATAAATAACCAAGTCAAACTCAAACGAGCAGAAATTAACATAAGTTGTGCTCAAAAACCCTATGCCCTCCCAAGGCCAGAAATATATTTGCACTTTATTGAAAAATACAAATGAATGTGCATTGTCAGTTTAATATACATATACTCATATTTAGTAATCAAAATGTTAATATTATTTGATTTATTATAGCTATAAAAGTAAAAACATTTATATTCTTTTCAGTAAAGTGCAAATTATGTTCTGGCCTTTGGAAGGCATAGGGGTTTTGAGCCAAACTTATGTTAATTTCCTTTCGTTTTGAGTTTGACTCGGTTATCTATTGTAATTTCTGTTCGTTTTGGGTTTCATTTATTTATCGATGCTGATTTGTGGTAGTTTCACGCTTGGTAGATTATTTGATTTTATTTTTGCTCATTTTTGTTTAATAGAGTTCTTTACTTTTCTTTGAAAAACTTATTTTGTGGAATTTTTTTTTAATTAGTCCGTAGGAAAAATAGCGTAGGATTTCTGCAACGCAGATAGGAAAAATTAACATGGAATTTCTATGTTTCAGAGAGGGAAAATTGCATGAGATTCTTTTTACAAGGATAGGAAATTAACATGGGATTTTAAACACACAGATAGGAAATTTAACATGGGATTTTGAAACGCCCTGATAGGAAAATTAACATGGGATTCCTGCGACACTCCCAGGTTATTCAATATTTCCCCTAGCAACACCCATTTTTGTCTCGATTCGTAACCATTTTTGGCACATTGTTTTTCTGGAAGACACTCAGGATTTCCGTGACCAGGTCTAATATGGATGACGCCATCGTATGTGACGGGCTAGACTCCAGGAGCCCACGAGGAATCCCCGATTATTACCGAGCACGGCACACACGTGGGTGCTGCCTAATAACGGCGCATATCTTACGCAACGATTGCTAATAGGAGAGCTTGGAAGATAAGTACATCATCTTACGAGAAGAGTAAGTACCCAAACCGTTAAAAGTATACTTATGGGCCAGAGCGACACTGTTTTCACACACATCTGAGGGCAATTGACTAAGGATATGCTGGCCCTTGGGGATTTTTAAACAATTATTTACCATATTTTAGGAGTTGGACTCAGTATATTGGAAGCACCAGAATTAGACTTAAAATTGGCTATAAATTACAAATCTAGTTAAAGTTAAATTGTAAAATACTCTAGTTTAAATACTTCCGAACAAGCGTTAGCTTATGGAAGGTCATTTGTTTTTTTTTTGTGTGTTGTGTTGTTTTTGGAATAAACCCTTATATTATCTTAAAAGAACCTTCAAAACAGGACTCTGAAGTTGGAGTTTTACGCTCCCCCTCCTCCGCCCCTTAGCAATCATTTCCATAGGGCAAGCTTGATATTAGATGCAAATATTTGGCAATAAGGATTTATTTCCAAGAGCCTTTAATGAAATACAGCGTGAAACTACAGTACATATGACTTAATTCCATATTTTATCCATTTTTTTATGTTATATTCTCTCTCTTTCAAGTCAATGACACATTTTAGAAACGAACGCGCCTCATACGGCATTGCCCGCCTCTGAAACAGGAGTTTCAATATGGCTATAGATTTTTGAATAGATTAACTATCTCAAAATTTTCACGCAATAGCCTTTTGAGCTTTTTTTTTTTTTAGCTAGATTTGTCGTTTGATACCGCAAATCGCCTGAAAACACCGCTTTACTGAGGGACAGACTTTTTGGCTAAAAATAAATATATATGTTAACCCTCATTTTATAGGATTTCCTGCACCTTTAGAAACGGACGTGCCTCATACGGCATTGCCGCCTCTGAAACAGGAGGTTTAATATGGCTGTAAGTTTTTGAATAGATTAAGTATCTCAGAATTTTCACGCAATAGCCTTTTGAGCTGTTTTGTAGCTAGAATTGCTGTTTCGTATCACAAATTGCCTGAAAATACCGCTTTACTGAGGGACAGACTTTTTGGATAAAAATTAATGTATACGTTAACCCTTATTTTATAGGACTGCCTGCACTCTTAGAAACGAACTTGCCTCATACGGCAATGTCGCCTCTGAAACAGGAGGCTCAATATAGCTATAGATATTCGAATAGATTAACTATCTCAGAATTTTCACGCAATAGCATTTTAAGTTTTTTTTTGTTTTTTTTTTTAGCTAGTATTGTAGATTCGTACCACAATTTACCTGAAAACACCGCTTTACTGAGGGACAGACCTTTTGGCTAAAAATAAATGTATATGTTAACCCTTATTTTATATTACTACTTGCACCTTTAGAAATGGTTCTACTTCATACGGCATTGGCGCCTCTGAAACAGGAGTTTCAATGTGGATATAGATTTTCAAATAGATTAAGTATCTCAGAATTTTCACGCAATAGCTTTTATTTTATTTATTTATTTTTTTTTTAACTACAATTGCTCTTTCGTATCACAAATCGCCTGAAAACACCGCTTTACTGAGGGACAGACCTTTAGCAAAAGTAAATTTATATGTTAACCTTCATTTTATAGAACTACCTGTACCTTTAGAAACGAATGGTCCTGTTTTCTATGGTTTGATGTAGAATTCTAGGATCGAGCCTGATTTCTTCAGATTGCTCTTGATTTTTATGAATTTATCAGTGTTTCTTTGTTTTGGTAATGCCGGGTTTCACCCTGGGAGATCGACCGTTGATCAAATTTTCACTGTTCGCCAAATTTTAGAGAAATATCTGGAATTCGGTCGCGGCCTGTATCAGCTCTTCATCGACTTTAGGCAAGCATTTGACCTTATTTGGAGAAATGGCCAATGGCATATCCTCCTCCATTACGGAATCCCACGAAACCTAGTAGATATTATCAAGGATATGTACTCAAAATTTGGGAGTCGCGTCATGACTAGTGAAGGTCTCACTGACAGTTTCCAGACTTCCGCAGGTGTCCTTCAAGGATGTCTTTTGTCTCCAGAGCTGTTCAACCTTTTCCTCACAGCAGTCTTATCCCTGGTGGAGACAACTTGTGGCGCACATATAGGGGGTGTTCAGATAGATAAGCTAGCCTACGCCGACGATATCGACGAAATGGCTGAAACACCCGAGGATCTACAAGCCGTTGCTAACGACGTCTTCGAAGCCACTAGTTCTTTTGGAATGATCATAAATGTATCAAAAACAAAGGCTATGTGCTGCTCGCGAAAGCCACAGGATACAGTTAAGCCAGACCTGAAAATTAATGGAGAGAGTATCCAGTGGGTTGACGAGTTCCTTTACCTCGGTAGTCTGATCACCAGCGACAACAGTCTGTCAAAAGACATTAAAAGACGTCTCGCCCTCGCGAGTTCCAGTTTCAAGGCCCTTATGCCCATATGGCGAAGCAAGGATATGTCTCTGCGGCTTAAAACGACGACTTTTTGATACCCTGATCATCCCCATCGCAATCTACTCATGTGAAACATGGACACTGAAGGTAAATGACACCGTTGACTTGCAGCATTTGAAACTAAGTGCCTCCGCCGCATCGGCGAGATCACTTACCTTGATAGAATCTCAAATGTCGAACTTCTCGAGCGCCTTAAAGTACAACAAACAATTCTCATGAAGATCCAGCTCCAGCAACTTCGATGGCTCGGTCACGTACAACGGATGAGTCGGTCCCATCTCTCAAAAATCACCTTCGAAGGCCAAATTCACGGTTCTCGTCCTCGTGGTCGTCCCCCAAAAAGGTGGAAGGAAAACTTTGCACCTCACCGCCTCTCGGACCTTCTTCGCCTAGCAGAAGACCTTGAAGCATACAAAAGGCACATCCATGCCGTTACAAAGAAAGAGGCCCCAAGACGACCTTCAGGACGGAAGGGACTTAAGTCAAGTAAGTCAAGACCAGGATTTCTACACTTTGCCCATAATTTCTACGGTGATCTTGATTTCTAGGGTTGCCCCTTGTTTCTACAGTTTGCTCTTGATTTTTATGAATTTGCCAGGGTTTCTTTGTTTTGGTAATAATTTTTTTTAGAGGTTGACCATGATTTCTACACTTTGGTCATGATTTCTGTGATATGCTCTTCATTTCTATGGTATGGTCCGGAGTTCTAGAGTTGACCCTGTCTTGTAGATAAGCACCTTATAATTTTTTTGGAACATACTGCCTTTCTTGGCTTTAATATTTCATTGCGATAAGGCATAATCGGAGGGAAAGAAGACTACAACTTATATTTTATATAAGAGACGCCTTTGTCTCTTCTTGCTTTGTAAGAGCGTCAGGGATTACAATTTTCTGTTTATGCTAACAAGTTTTCTGCTAGAAGTAGCAAGTTTTTTTTAACACTAAAAATTTTCTCTTCGACGAAACGACTTTTTCTTTAACACTAACAAACTTTTACTTAATATCATCAAATTTCTCTTGGAAGTAACAGGTTTTTACTTAATAGTAAGAAGTTTTTTCTAATAGCAACAAGTTTTCCGTCAAAGATAGCAGATTTCTCTTAGAAGCAACAATTTTCTGTTTTTGCTAACAAGTTTTTTATTTGAAGTAGCAAGTTTTTTCCTAACACTTACAAATTTTCTCTTCGAAGTAACAACTTTTTCTTTAATACTAACAAACTTGTATTTATTACTAGCAAATTTCTTGTGGAAGTAACAGTTTTTTCTTAATAGTAAGGAATGTTTTCTAATAACAGCAAGTTTTCCGTCAAAGATAAGAAATTTCTCTTAGAAGTAACAATTATCTGTTTATGCTAACTAGTTTTCTGTTAGAAGTAGCAAGTCTTTTCTTAACATTAACAAATCTTCTCTTCGAAGTAACAGCTTTTCCCTTAATACTAACAAACTTTTACTTATTACTAGCAAATTTCTTTTGGAAATAACAGTTTTTTTTTCTTAACAAGAATTTTTTTCTAATAGCATCAAGTTTCCCGTCAAAGATAACAAATTTTCTTTTAGAGGCAACAATTTTCTGTTTGTGCAAAAAGTTTTCTGTTAGAAGTAGCAAGTTTTTTTTACATTAACAAATTTTCTCTTCGAAGTAACAAGTTTTTCTTTAATACTAACAAAGTTTTTAATAGAAAGAAAGTTTTTCTAATAACAGAAAGTTTTCCATCAAAGACAAGAAATTTCTCTCAGAAGTAACAATTTCTGTCTGTGGTAACAAGTTATTTGTTAGAAGTAGCAAGTTTTTTTTCTCAACACTAGCAAATTTTCTCTTCAAAGTAACAACTTTTTCTTTATTACTAACAAACTTTTACATAATATCATAAAAATTTCTCTTGGAAAGTAACAGGTTTTTTCTTAATAGTAAGAATTTTTTTTCTAATAGCAGCAAGTTCACTGTCAAAGATAGAAGTTTTTCTTAAAAGCAACAATTTTATTTTCGTCCCGACTTTGGGGTCGTAATTGAGTACCCCTCAAATCTTGTAGAGAAAATATTCCGGAGAAAAATGTTTTGTCTTTACTGATTTTTTCATCCAGTAGATCAACAATGCAATGTTCGATATCGACTTCTAAACTTTCACCGCGACTGCTCACCACTATAATTGAGACAAGTTTTGCAGCCTCCGCGAAGCTTGCTTTTTCCTTGGCCGTCAGACTAGGATTTTTTCTTACTCCTTAATCTCTTTTTTTTGCACCATAGCTCCAGAACCATCAGTGCCGGTAACAACACTAAGGATTATACCCCGTCCTCAAGCAAGTCCTTTGGACAATTGGTACCCCCCTCCCCGGGCGCTGTATTTTGGGATGGGGCTAGCCTGTACCTTTTTTCCTTTTCTGGAGGAGCTTTCTTCAGTGATGTCCAGACGCTCAATAAGTTTTTCACGCTCCTTTGGAGAGCACCATCCACAGGATTCAAACCAGCTTGGATAGGCCGCTCTCGACCCTCAGAGGGGAGGGCCGTCCACCACTCGTCGGTAGCAGGCAGTACTCTATCCCTTGACGTGGTACTTGCGATAGAGCACCCTTCTCTCATTTCAGGTTGATCCTTTAGAGATTTCTTCTTGTAGTTTGTTTGACGTTTAGTATGATCTGAGCGAATTTTCCTCTAGGGCGTATCTTCTGTTTTTAATACCTGCTGTTTCTGCGTCTCTTCAGACTCCTCTTCCAAGGGCTGAGTCTCAGAGGCTTCCTCTTCTACGAGTGTTGATCGTCAAGCAAAATAGTCCGAGTCCACAGTCTTGCCTTCTAGTAAAGGAGGGTCCATGATTTTAACAAACAGATCATCATTACAATGCATTAACACAATCATCATGCCAGATCTCAAGTCCTTGGTGTCCATTCTGCAGTGAAGAATCAACCCAACAGCCTCCGGATATCCGCGTTGGTCGGTGCCTTCCGAATGCAACACCAGCCTTCTCACTGGTTTGGCAGCCAGTTTATATTGATAACGTGTGAGGTTACTCACCAAATGATAGTACAGCCACCTGCTTGGCTTGAATATATCGGGTCCTTGGACACGGACAGAGCCAATTTTTATCCAATGTATCCTTTCCTTCAGCATCCCTCCAGAATTGTTTATACTCCCAACCACATAAGAAAACGCCAGTTACCATCAGTATGTCCTAGCTTGGTGGCGTATCTACAGAAACACTATCTCATAGCCATTATACTGGGCAGGGCAGCAACTGAAATTAACAATAGTAGGACCCTAATTGTGGATAGATAAAACATAGTTCACTGCTTACTGGAGCACCACGTGAAGGTTTGTTTCCACTCTCCCCGGTCGAAACCTTTCCTTTTGATTCTATTTAACTACAGCATATAGACAATTATTGCCTAAATAAAACTTTTTAAAATAATTTTGATAATTTTTATAGCAATCTGTTTCGTGTGCTAAAGCAATATTTTTATTTTGACGGATCAGTAAACAATTTAACAGTTGACTTGTAACATAGTTTAATGGAAAACCTTTAAAGTGAACAAAGTTTGGATGGAAATTTTTTGCGTATCGGACTAATCAGACTGGACTGATTGCTTGAAATGTCATGATAAAAGAAAAGCTGCTTAAAATAGTGCAAATGATGCCCCGGCCTTCGGGGATATTAAGAGGGAGGTAGTCCTACTCAATTTTGTAGTAAATTCTGTGCGTTTTAGGATTCTCCTTTGGTAACTGAACCAAAATTCTACAAATCGCCGAAAAGTGTAAGAGTTAATTACACTGAGAGGGTGCAAATAGGGAAAGGGGGTCTGGGACGGGCCTCATTAATCATCGAGATTTGTACAACTGTCATAGAGATATCACAGGTAGGGAAATATTTCCAAGAATGGTCAATCGAGCCTCCAAGGAATCGGGGGAATCTGAACTTAAAAAATGAAACTTGCTCGCATGTAGAGAGTCAACTCTACTGATTGGGAGGCGGCTGGGGGTTGGTCGTGACTGGGGGTTGGTTGTAAGATATTTCCAAATCTCTAGCCGTAAGACTAGTACAGCGTACTAGTAAACCTTGTATCAGCATAGTGGATAAAGCTATGCCTAGAAACTTTCGGGATTAGGTTCAATCCCGGCTGTTGCAAGGAACAGGATAACTAAGAAAATGAATAATAATTTAACTGAGTCCTACTGAGTCATTTTCTTAGTTTGTGGGCTCCTCCAGGCCACTCAGCGCGTCCCCAGGTGACGGATATAGGGAACGTCATACAGATATGTAGGATACCTTCATAGGAGGCGTGGACCTAGGGGCACCTAGTTCCTGGGTGTCCATTATTGAAACTGGGACATCCTAGACCGGGGGTCATAAATACAGGCGTAGGAGGAGGAAGGCCCCTAAAATGTACACCGTATAGGGTCCATCGGCGTGTGGACACCTTCCGGCGGTTACAAACCTTCCCCCAAAATGGGTCAAATTGCTCGGTGCTGCAGAACACCGAACGGGAGGATCCCTTTCTAGAGTTAAAAATGTGAAGGGCAGATGATCTAGAACCCTAGACAATGGCTTCCGCTATGGGTAGAGAGGAATGGCATACCGCTATCTTGACAAAAAAAGCCACGAAACTCCTTCTCTTTTATATAGTAATGAAATGGCAAAAAATAGATAAGAACTTATGCTACCACGTCCGGGGCAACCGACGGTCTGATCTAGAGTTATTAATAGTAGAAATAATCATATTATTGATGCTCATAATGATGATGATGATATTGATAATGTTTTAATTACCGCGTCTGGGCAACCGACGATTATTTAACCGATTTGACGATTCTCCAGTCAGAGAAGACACCAATATTTACCCCAAAGACATCACTTTAACTTGGAACGCTAAACATACGAACACTTGCTAAACCGGGAAAAAAGGAATTAATTTTAAATGAAATCGACCGCTACCATTGGGATATTATTGGATTATCAGAGACCCACCTTCCTTTAAATGGAATAGAAACCATAAACGGGAACACCCTCATCACTGTAGGACGAAGCGACGGTGTTCACCGTCAAGGTGTTGGCTTTCTGCTCTCAAAACGTGCTAAAAAATCTCTACTTGCCATAAGTCCACTCTCAGAGCGTATCATTACCGCCCGTTTTAAAGGATCCATCGCTAACATTTTAATCATCCAAGTTTATGCCCCTGACTCTTCCCGGAGTGACCAAGATGCAGAAGACTTCTACACCCAGCTCCAACACACCAAAGACCAGGTGCCCTAAAGGGATGTTTTGTTTGTCATTGGGGACTTTAACACTATCGTCGGATAATCAAATGCAGGTTTCGAAGACGCGATGGGCAAGTTCGGACATGGGTGACAAAACCTTAGGGGGGAAATGCTCATAGATTTCTGTCGTGATAACGAGCTTTTCATTACCAATACAATCTTTCGACATAGAGAACGCAGAAAGGTCAAGGTCACAAGGAGATCCCCAAACGACCGAACCTCAAATATGATTGACCTCATACTGGTCCGCAAGCATTAGAAGTCGTCAGTGCTGAATACGGTATCTTTGGCCGGTGGTGATTTTGACTCAGAACATGTTCTAGTCATGTCAAAACTCCGTAAGTGCCTCCGAAAACCCCAACCACCCAAGAAAAGCTACCCAAAATACCGTGTCGATCTCCTAAATAACATCGAAACAAGAAACAAATATAAAACCGCTCTCTCGAATAAGCTGTCAAGCATCCAACTCACGGGAGTCCCAACCACTGAGGAAGCCGACCTTCTGGTTGATGAAAGCATCTCAATCATCAGAGAAACGGCTAATGAAATCTTAGGAGTACAGTCCCTCTCTGATAAACCATGCATCAGACCAGAAATTGGCCCTTTGGGTCTTGTGATAGTCATTTTTTTGAAGTCTTTTTTGAAATAAATATCTTATCAAATCATCGATATCTGTGCTGAAAAACATATTCACGCCAAGAAACAAGACCAACGAAGCCAGGATGAATACAGAGGTTAAAACGTCTAGTAGAGAAAAAAATATGGCAGGCTCTGCGCCAATACGTCAACGAAAAGTGCCATAGATGCGAAGACGCCTTCAAAAAAAATGACAGTCACTACATGTACAAAAAAGTATGGGAGCTGTCGAAAAAGAAACCCGCGGCAGCGACAACCCTGTCACAGAAATATGGACAACTTATCGCAGATTCTGAGGAGAGGCGAGAACGCTGGAAGGAATACTTTTGCCGGAAACTGAACCTCATAATAACCCCTGACCCATCTATCCGACTGTATTTTCAACTACCGGCGTACCCAGTAGATTCAAGTCCACCACCATTACTAGAAGAGGTAGTTGCAGCTGTACAATCCCTGAAAACAAATAAAGCTCCTGGCCCAGATGGCATACAGTCAGAGCCACTTAAGTCGAGCCCAGAAGAACTGGTATACATCTATCATAAAGTCACAGTAGGCATCTGGGAAACAGGCCCCTTCCCCAGATCTTGGGTGAAAGCCGTGATTGTCCCCCTTTGCAAAAAGGGTGAAAAAGGCGACAGTAATAACTACAGACCAATTAGCTTGACAAGCCAACCGGCAAAGATCCTCAGAAAAATCCTACTTGACCGACTAAAATCCCTGACAGACCTCACTTTAGAGGAGTATCGGGCCGGCTTCCGAAGAGATTGATCTACTATAGATCATGTATTTTCCAACCGGCAACTGATGGAGAAAATATATAGAAATTGCGAAAGAACTGCTCTTACTTTTTATTGAATTTAAACAGGCCTTCAATTTAATATGGCGCAACGGGCTTTGGCACATACTTCTGCATTATGGAATCCCCAAAAACATGGTAACGTTGATCAAAGATATGTATTTGAACTTCTGTAGCCAGGTTCAGACGCCTGAGGGATTGACAGAAGAGTTCCAGACGTCAGCAGGTGTTCTTCAGGGCTACCTCCTATCCCCTCATCTATTTAATGTTTCTAAATGCAGCTTTATCACTTGCTAAAGTCACAGACGGTGCATCCATTGGAGGAAAACTTGTCGACAAATTAGCGTACGCAGACGACATCGTGAAAATTAACATTCATGAACATCTCCTCCAAACAGACACAAACGAGATAGTGTCAGCAACCGAAACCCTCGGGATGGATGTCAACACAACAAAAATGAAAGTCATACGGGTATCCAGAGACTCTGCACCCAGAGCCATACAGCTAACCATAAAAGGAGAGCAAATTGAAAATGCAGAATCTTTTGTCTACCTCGGCAGTCTTTTAACCTCTAACAACGATTGCTAAAAATCGATTAGGTGTAGACTAGGCCTTGCAACCAGCAGCTTCAAGAGCCTATCATCAATTTAGAAAAGTAAATTACTATCAAAATCATTGAAGGTCCGGCTTTTTAACTCTCTCATTATCTCCATTGCTATATACGCAAGTGAAACATGGTCAATTAAAGCTGATGACGAAAGGCGAATCTCCGCACTTGAAAACAAAATGTCTCCGTCGCATAGCAGGGATCACCTATATCGACCGAGTATCCAATGAAGACCTCTGTAAACTCCTCCACTACTCATACACTATTATGGACCGAATTAGAAGTCAGCAACTCGGCTGGCTTGGTCATATCCAACGAATATCATCAAATCAACTCCTCAAAATCACGTTTGAAGGATGGGTACATGGCACACGACCTCGTAGCCGACCTCGCAAGAGATGGTACGACAACTTCAATGGCCAGAACCTCACCCAACTCCTGCGTCTTGCACCAGATAGAGCCGAATACCGTCGCCATATTCAACGACTAGTGAGAAGAGAAGAAGCCCCAATGCAGCCACAAAGGCCGGATGGGATATAAGTCAAGTAAGTCAAGACTATAAAACAAAATTGTATCAGATATTATAAAAATTATTCATGTTTTAGGGGGGGGGGGGGGGTGTTTCCCACCTCATCAGATGCTTTAACTTACAATTGGAATCAGTTAGAGCTGTAAAAAAACACGTAAATTGTTGATAGATCTACCAAAATAAAGCCCTTTAGAGGAGTTACAGTTCTTTGTTTGTAATTTTCGTACCTATACAACTGATGTAAATGCACTTTAACTTCCTGACAAGCGATTAACATTAGAACATGTTTTTTTTTTTTAAATCTAAAATTTGGAAAAACTAAGTGATTGACAGTCAAATGGGGCATCCAAAACATATCTAATACCAGCTTGAATAGGTAATGTGGCTACCAAAAGTCTTACAGCTGTTATAGCTATATAAGAAAAAGAGAAGTATTCTTAGAATCGAAGTAGACATTGAGGTGAAATCGGGATTTGAAACGGAATCAGCAAAAAGCTTAGTGTCATCCCATCATAGGCAGCGCAATAGTGCTGCCTAAGTAAAGATTAATGTTGGCACAATGTTTATATATATATATATATATATATATATATATATATATATATATATATATATATATATATATATATATATATATATATATATATATATATATATATATATATATATATATATATATATATATATATATATATATATATATATATATATATATATATATATATATATATATATATATATATATATATATATATATATATATATATATATCTATATATATATATATATATATATATATATATATATATATATATATATATATATATATATATATATATATATATATATATATATATATATATATATATATATATATATATATATATATATATATATATATATATATATAATATATATAAAGACCAGGACACTTAGTATCGAAGGAGTTTGTCATAGAAACGTCAAAAAAGGTTCATTCGACTGGAATCTGAAGGTGCTAGTCCCCTTTTTAATAGTCAAAAGTGATTGGAGGGCAACTAACTCCCCTCGCAGGCCCACCATTTCCCCAAACACATCCAATTAAAATTTTAAGATAACTATTTTGTTCAACGTAGTTGAAAGGTCTGGAAATTATGTCTTTGAGGATGACACCCCCCCCCTCCCCCCACAGCCCTCAGCCAGGGCAAAGGTTGTAAGTTATGCCCTTGGTGCATATAAGGTTTTTATAGAACATATTGTCGTAGAAACTTCAAACAAGGCTCATCCCATTGGAAATTGAGAGGGCTAGTACCCTTATTAGTAGTTGAAAGTGATCGGAGGATGAATGCCCCCCCCCCCCCCCCCCCGAAGCCCTTCATTTGCACAAACAAAACTGATCAACATTTGAATATAGCCATTTTGTTGAACGTAGTTGAAGGGTCCGGAAATTATGTCTTTGAGGATGAAAGCCCTCAGGGCTAAGGTTGTGAGTTATATCCTGGGGGCATATAAGGTTTTTAGAGAAAGCGTGGTCGTATAAACTTCACAAATGGCTCACTCGATTGAAAATTGAGAGGGCTAGTGCCCTTTTAATAGTCAAAAGTAATCGAAGGGAGAATCCCGCCCCCGCCCCCCCCAACGCCCACCATTTCTCCAAAGACTTCCAAGCAACATTTTGATATAAGAATTCTGTTCAAATTAGTTGAAAGGTCTGGAAAATATGTCTTTGATGATGACAACCTCCCCCACAGCCCTCAGGACAAAGGGTTGTAAGTTATGCCCCTGGGGCATATAAGATTTTTTATAGAAAGCGTTGTCGTAGAAACTTCAAAAAGGGCTCATTCGTCTGGAAATTGAGAGGACTAGTGCCCTTTTTATTAGTCAAAAGTGATCACAGGGCAAATGACCCCCTCCCCCCCCCCCCCCACGCCCATCATTTCCCCAAACACTTCCAGTCAAAATTTTCAGATAGCCATTTTGTTCAACGTATTTGAAAGAGTTGGAAATTATGTCTTTGAGGATAGCAAATCCCCCAGCCCTCAGGGCAAGGGCTGTGAGTTATGCCCTGGGGGCATTTAAGGTTTTTATAGAAAGTGTGGTCATATAAACTTCGGAGGGGGTTCATTGGATTGGTAATCAGAAGCTCTACTGCTCTTTTTAAGAGTCAAAGTGATCGGAGGAAAGCTACCCCCCCCTCCCCCCACATACACACACATATCGTAGTGTCCCGAAATGCATCTAATAGAAATTTTGCGATAGCGCCATTTTTATTCAAAATAGTCTAAATATCATATAACAAAGCTCTTGTGGTTGAAACAAACCTCAGAGCCTAGTGGCAAAGGTTGTAAGTTATGCCCAGGGGTATTTAAGGTTTTTATGGAAGGGATGGTTTTATAAACTTTAGAGGAGACTCATTTGGTTAAAAACTGGAAGTTCTAGTTCCCTTATAAGAGTCAACAGTGATGGAAGGCAGCTAGCTCCCCCCCCCCCCCCCCCCAACTACCCCTCTTCACCAAACGAATCTGACTAAAATTGTTAGATAGCAATTTTGCTCAAAATAGTCCAAAGAACTAAAACAATGACTCTTGGGTTGACACCCCCCCCCCCAGTGCACTGGGGATAGGGTTGTAAGTTATGGCCTGGGGTCATATAAGGTTTTTATTGATTGGGTGGTCGCATAAACTACAGATGGGGCTCATTTGAAATTGAAAGCTATAGTACCTTTTAAAGAGTCAAAAGTGATTTGAGAGCAACCAGCCCCCCCCCCCACACTCATCATTCCCCCAAAGGCATCCAATCAAAATTCGGCGATAGCAATTTTGTTCATTGTAGTTGAAGAGTCCGGAAATTATGTCTTTGAGAAAGACACTCCCGCCCCCACAGCTCTATGGGCAAGGGTTGTAAGTTATACCCCGGGGGCATATAATGTTTTTTATAGAAAGGGTGGTTGTATATACTTCGGAGGGGACTCATTGGATTGGTAATCTGGATTTCTAGTGCTCCTTTGAAGAGCCAAAGTGATCAGAATGCAATTACCCCCCCCCCCCACCCCCTCAACACGTCGTGTTTTTTTTCCGAAATACATCGAATAAAAAAATTTGAGTCATTTTGTTCAAAATATTCCAAAGATCATATAACAAGGCTTTTGGGGCTGAAACAAACCGCCAGGGCCTAGGGACGAGGGTTGTAAGTTATATTGCGGGGCATTTAAGGTTTTTATGGAAGGTATGTTTGTTTAACTTTAGAAGAGCTCATTTGGTTGAAAATTAGAAGTTCTAGTTCCTTTTTAAGTGTCAAAAGTGATGGAGGGATTTAGACCCCCGCCTCCTCGAAAACCCCTCTTTTCATCAAAGGTATCTGATGAAAAATTATGAGACATCGATTTTGTTCAAATAGTCCAAAGGACATACAATAATGTCTCTAGGGGTGAAACATCCCCCAGCGCCCTGGGGACATGGTTATAAGTTATGACATGAGGGCATATAAGTTTTTTTTACGGAATGGGCGGTCGTATAAACTACAGATGGGGCTTATTTGATTTGAAACTGGAAGTTATAATGTCCTTTTTAAGAGTCAAAGTGATTTGAGTGCAACCAGTCCCCCTCCGCGCTCACCATTTCCCTTAACACCTCCAGTTAAACTTTGAGATAAAAATTTTATTCGTTGTAGTTGAAGTTTCGGAATTATGTCCGTGAGGAAGACAACTCCCCCCCCCCCTCCCCCTACAATCCCCCCTAAGCTCTCATTGGTAATGCCCACAGTTCGCACTCCCCCCCCCCCCCCCTACAGCTCCCCCGCATTCCCCCCGCCCACCCCCCCCCCTCAGGGAAAGGGTTGTAACCCCCCCCCCCCCCCCCCCCCCCCCCCCCCCCAAAAAACTCCCCCCCCCCCCCCCCCCCCCCCCCCCCCCCCCCCCCCCCATTTGGCAACTGGGGGCATATAAGGTCTTTTAGAAAGGTGATCATACATGCTTTGGAGGTGACTCATTGGATTGGTAATCAGAAGTTCTAGTGCCCTTTTTCAGAGGCAAAGTGGTCAGAGCACAGCACAGCTACCCCCCCCCCCCCCCAGACATACAAACACGTCGTATTTTCCCGAGAGGTTTCCAATAGATATTTTGAGACAGTCCTTTTATTCAAAATAGTCCAAATATCATATAACAAGGCTTTTGAAGTTGATACAAACCAACAGAGCCTGAGGGCGAGGGTTGTAAGTTTTGCCCTTGGGGCATTTAAGGTTCTTATTGAAGGGATAGTTGTATAAACTGTAGAGGTGGGTCATTTGGTTGAAATTGGAAGTTCTAGTTCCCTTTTAAGAGTCAATAGTGATAGAGGTCAAGTAGCCCCCCACTCAACTACTCTTTTTTCACCAAATGTATCTGATTGAAATTGTACGATGACAATTTTGTTTAAAATAGTCCAAAGAACATATAACAATGCCTCCAGGCACAACCCCCCAGAGCCCTATGATAAGGGCTTTAAGTTATGCCCTGGAGGCATATAAGGTTTATATGGAATGGGTGGTCATATTAAATTCAGATGGGTCTCATTTGATTTTAATTGGAAGTTATAGTGCCCTTTTTAAGAGTCAAAGTGATTTGAGGGACCCCCCCTCCCCCGGGCACATCATTTCCCATAATAAATATCCAAACAAAGTTTTGAGACATCAATTTTTTTAGCATTGTTGAAAGGTTCAGTAATTATGCGCAGCAATAGTTGTAGTAGCATTAGCAGCAGTATGCAAATAGCACCTTTTTTCAATATCCCCTTCAACACACGATGAAATTATACCATCAACAGGTCCTGAAGCATTGCTGATACGTCCTCTTGACAACCTGTATGGGCATAGTGTGTTTCGATTTATTTCAATACGTCTACAATATTACCATAAATATTTACCTTTACACCCTTAGGTTTATTAGTAGTAGTAGTAGCACCAGTAGTTATAATAGTAGCAGTACAGTTAATAGTTGTAGTCTTAGCATTAGTAGCAGTAATAATAAAATAATAAGCAGTAGTAGTTGTAGGAGTAGAAGCAGTAGTATTATGATGCAAATTTTGTCTTTTGGTTAGTTCAACACCCCCCCACAACAAGCGTTGTAGGTTTTAATTTCACACACCAAACCGTTCCTGAGATATTGCTGATATACCCTTTTGACAACCTGCATACAGATGGCAGGTTGTCATCCGTACAACAGAAAAATTCCCTGAAAATTTTACCTTCATACCTTCATAGGTTGTAGATTTTGAACTAGCCAGAAGACATTGTGTCTATACATTTAATGCTGCTTTTACGGTTACTGTAAGTAACGAAACTAATGGTATTAAGTTGAAACTTTTAGGGGGAGTTTCAATTAAACGAAAAAATTATATGCATGCAGGTATTAAAAGGGCATATATAACCAATATAGGGCATATAAGGACATAGGCAGCGATGCTCTATCATAGCTAGTAGTATCATTGATATTTTAAAGGGGCTAATTTGATTAAAAATTAAAATTTCTAGTGCCCTCTTAAGAGTCAAAAGCGATTGGAGGGCAATTAGCCCTCCTCTTTAGCTCATAATTTTCCAGACACTTCCAATCAAAATTTTAAAACAGCCTTTTTGTTCGGCATAGCTGAACGGTCTAGTAGCTTTATCTCTAGGGTCATTGGGTTGGTCGACCCCCCACACAGTTATGTAATTTGCCCATAATGCTTCAAAACTAAATGTTGCTTTAAAATTAAATCGAAACGCAATGTTCGTGTGCTGGTTGCCAATAAGACATTTCAGTAATATACCAAGAACTACTACTACTACTACTAACAACTCATCGCAGCACCAAGCCGCCTGAGGCCAACACAGCTACGCACGCTCCTCCTCCATCCCAATCTATTCAAAGCCTCCCTTTTTACACCCGCCCACGAAGTTCCCATTTCCTTTAAATCTTTCTTTATGACGTCCTCCCACCCCAGACGGGGGCGACCTGCTTTCCGTTTAGCCATAGATGGTTGGCCGAAAAGAACAATCTTCGGCAATCTGTCATCCTTCATCCACACAACATGCCCTAACCACCTCAACCTTTCTTTCATTATAGACCTAGAGAGCGGTATTGAACCACATTTTTCATATAGCCTATTGTTTGAAATACGGTCAGTCAGCCGGGTACCCAGAACAATCCTTAAGCAATTTCTCTGGAAAACATCTAGCAAATCTTCATCCGCTTTTCGGAGTGTCCATGCTTCAGAGCTATATTTGACCACTGTCATCACTGTAGCTTCTAATATTCTAATCTTGGTTTGCAGACTTATCTTCCTATTCTTCCAGACTTTTTTTAACTGTGAAAAAACACCCTGAGCCTTGGCTATTCTATTTTTAACATCTTCACTGCTCCCACCATCTTTACTAATAATACTACCAAGGTAAGTGAAGGTGCCCACCTGATCAATCTTTTCATTACCCAACGTCACCTTTTCATCTTCACTTATTCCTAGCCTTAGTGACTTAGTCTTCCTAACATTAATTTTCAAACCAATACTAGCACCCTGAACTCGCAAAACCTCTAAAACTTCATTCATTTTGCTCACACTTTCATCTAGGAAGCTTAAATCATCAGCATAATCCAAGTCCAGGAGACTTTTTTCCTCCCCATTTGATTCCGTGGTCTTCCATTGCCTTTCCTGTGCTCCTTAAAACAAAGTCCATCAAAGTAATCCATATAAAGGGGGATAGAACACAACCCTGCTTAACTCCTGATTTAATACAAAACCATCTGCTAACCTCATTTCCTACCTTAACCGCAGCAGTGTTATTCTCGTACATAGCACTAATCACTTTAATGTATTTGTCTAGTATACCATACAAGGATAAAACCTTTACTAAAGCTCCTCTATCAACAGAATCGAACGCTTGCTCATAATCTATAAAAGTGAGGACCAAAGGTGTTTGAAAACTCAGGCACTTCTCAATTATTAGCCTAAGAGTGAAAATTTGGTCGACACATCCTCTACCTTTTCTAAAACCGCACTGCTCTTCTCTTAAAACTTTGTCTACGGCATCTCTCAGTCTAAAAAGTATCATATTACTAAGCAATTTGCTACCTACAGAGACCAGACTAGTGCCTCGATAATTACCACACTCACTTTTATCACCTTTCTTATAAAGTGGCTTAATTAAGGGTTTTCCTAAAATCGTTAGGTACTTCCCCTTTTTCAAAAATCATATTCATAATCTTCAATAGCTTATTTCTAACCTCAGAGCCACCATATTTAAAAAATTCATTTACCACCCTATCAGCACCTGGAGCCTTATTATTCTTTAATCCTTTTAGTACTGTTGCTAATTCCTCCTCACAAAACAAATCTTCCGTCACATCCAAAGAACGAACAAGGGTAATAAGCTCAAACTTTCGGTGTTACTTCTATTACTACTTCTGCTCTTAAAATTTTACTAAATCAAAAAAGTGTAATTGTATCCAGGCTGCGAAAGAGCATAGACATAATTTTTTGAGAATGGTATTAAATTTTATTTATCAGGTCAACTAAAGGATGTATATGACGAAATTCAACACTAATATTTTCGTCATGGTATTCAAAAGGGCTTATGTAGTTTTAAATTGCTGAAAAGTTTTTCCAGCATACAAATACCAGGCCAAACTATAATTCTTAAGAAAAACCGGAAAAATTCAAACTATTATTTTCTTTTTCCCTGAAAAAGACTATGTCAATATAAAACGAACAGAAATTAATTAAAAACTTTTTCCACAAAATAAGTTTTTCAAAAAAAATAAAGAACCCCATTAAACCAAAAATGAACAAAAATAAAATCAAATAATCTACCAAGCATACAACTACCACAAATCAGCATAAAAAAATTTAATGAAACCCAAAACGAACAGAAATTACAATAAATAACCGAGTCAAACTCAAAACGAGCAGAAATTAACATGAGTAGAGTTCAAAACCCCTATGCTTTCTAAAAGCCAGAATAAAATTTGCACTTTACTGAAAAAAAAAAAAATTCAAATGAACGTGCATTGTCAGTTTAATATACATATGCTGATATTTATTCCTTAAAACCTTAATTAATTGTTGATTTCTCAAAGTTATAAAAGTGAAAACATTTAAAAGAATTTTAAAACATTTTAGAGAATCAATGATTTCGAATTGTTTAAGTAATAATCTCCTCTATTCATTTCATTTCAAGAATAAAAAAAAAACGAAAAAAAGTGGTCCTATCTACAATTCCAAACTAGAAAAATCAACTTTTGTCCTCTCTAATATATCGAGTTTACAAAATACTGAAAATACTCATTCTTAATTTTCATAGAAAGTTATGTTGTACACTGAACGTCAATGACGAAATGAAATATAAGAGAATAGTTATATTAATTGAGAATTACCAACAAATACGTAAGAATAAATCATAAGAAAAATCAAAATATTAGGTCTTCATCAGGGTCTTCTTCATCAAAGTCATCACCTGCATCAGGCTCATAAAATATCTGACTGCTTGTCTCTTGGGATTCTTTGCTCTTTCTGAAAGAAAAACAAACTATTAAATTTTTTCCCTAAAACTATTTGAAGAAATTCAAATTGAAGTTCGTTATTCGGAAAACACCAAACCCAAAATCTGAGGATTGACAATTTTTTTTCGGGCCATTAAACTTACAACTTTTTTCAATGCATATCCATACAATATCAATGCAATGCTTATGCGTATGTTGGCCCAAAAGGATAAAAAAAAGGAATTGTAGATACAGCTGACCAAAGGAGATTGGAGCGGGACTGAACAAAATTATACGAAGCTCCCAAAGAAGGAAAAACAAATAAATAATTCATGGCAGACGTATTTCTGTTTTCCGAGTCAACTCTATTGCCTTGCGCATGATGAACCTATAAAGCCTTTGTTTTAAATAGACTGTTTGCATAATTTAGGGCCTTTACATCACACACTGTAATGATCATGTCACCCTCGGAGGCATATTTTCGGTCTTTTTGAACGTTCTGATTAAAATAGTTGCCTTGAAATTTTGATCGAATTCCATTTGGGGCGAGATTGCCCTAGGATAAGTTATGCCCCTGAAAAGGGTTGCTAAGACTCGAACTTTGCGATCGACTGAGCCCTTCCCCAACTTCCAACAACCATTTATTTTTTATAAGCCCCTGAGGGGGGAATACTTGAAATAGATATCGCGCTTTGTTAAGCCGACGTCAGTAAGTTGACGATAATATGCCCATGAACAATCAATTTTGAATAAAATGTGTGCGATTTCACTTACTTGGTAAATGGTAAGACTACTTGTTTCCTATCTAGTTCTTCCTTTTCAGATAACGCTAGTCTAAATGTGGAAAAGGGCATAATTTCCTTCTCCCCGTTCTGTTCCTCTTTTCCTATCACGTTTGATGACACCAAACCTGCCAAATCGTCGAGCTTATAAGATTCGACCTAGAAATTAAACACAATTAAATTATTGTATAGCAATTCAAAATGACAGTGTTACAGTAAACATAATGTCTAGGGTGCATGAATTGGTTTAAACCCAATAAGGACCTATTCATAGCCCAGAGTAAGCCAAATTAGAAATTAGATGTTCCAGGAAAATACATGAAGTGTCGACTGCGAAATGGTACAAGTCAACATATAAGAAACCCGACGCTTTGCGACTTTTTTCTATGTTCGTAGCCCATCAGAAAGATTGGAACATGATATGCAGGCGGCTAACATCCCTTCTTCAGAGGGCGATGCGGATAGCGATGGGAGTTAATCTTTAAATCTTTTATCAGAAACCCCAACTGAAATATTACGTAACAAGAATATGCACGAAAAAAGAAGCTTCTTTGTATAAAAAATTCTTTCGGAAAATTGTCCTTAATTCTGGGAAGAAAATTGTTAACCTATAAGAATATTTATATTGAAATTCGACGAAGAAAAGCTTTTGAAACCAAAAATTTGAGATAAATGATTCATGTTGGTAAGTTATTTTAGGCAAACTTTAAAGCATTGAGAAACTATCAAACTCTCCAACTTTTTTATGGTGCTCACCCTACTTCAGGGGTACTTAAAAATCTCATATAAAACTTCCTTTAGAGTTTAGTTGATTCAGAACTGAAAAAATATAACTAGATTTGGTTTAAAAAATGGTCTTGGAAAGAGCTGCGGTGTTGCCACAGGGCTATTAAATACTTCCATTTTTAACCTTAACTGCTTGTCACTTTTTATGGAAGTATGTTAAGAAACTTCTTTTATTTAACAAAACTTCTTTTTCCCTGTTCTAAATATGGTTCACTTGTACAAGCTGCCTCCTGGGGTGAGCTCCCCCTAAAGGTTGATGATTCTAATAACAGTTTTACTTTATACATAAGCATTCAAAGAAACTTTTTTTGTTTAATCTGCTTTTTCCCTGTTCCACATACTGAGGAAAAGCATCCGAGAGCATTAAAATCGCCAAAAATGCCCCTCAGAGGAATTAAAAAAGCCTGAAAGTGTTTCTTATCATTAAAATTCCACTTTTAGTTGGTTTATGCTAGAAAAGCACATACTAGGCATAGATAATCAGTCCCCTCAGGAAAAAGTTGAAAACAGTGCACAGGATCAATTTCTTGTCAAGAAAGATCAAAGGAGGACCCCCCCCTCCTATAATTTATGTTATTATATTCCTGTCTATCGGCTACGAACATAAAGTTGAAAAACATTCGTTCAATGCTTGTTTTTGATAAGTTGACGCGCAATGATTTACAGCGGATACGTTGAGATATTTTGTTTTTTATGCTGATCTCAAATATTCAACATTAGAGTTATGTGTAATAATCAATTTGCGTAAGATTGTCGGTTTGATTTAATACAAAAATGAAACATACAGAACAAATAATAAACCTTCCTACAGAACCTACTCGTAAACTCGCTACACTTGAGAAGTCTATATTTGAGTTTCCAACACCCTCTCTCAAATAACAGCAACTTTCACATTCTTCCTATTACGTGAAAGCTTTTCAGTCTAAGGCAGTGGTTCTCAAACTGTGGTACGCGTGCCCCTTGGGGGTACGCACAATTTTTTAGGGGGTACGCGGCCGGCCAAAAATAAAAAAACAACTCTTTTGCTCTAGGACCAGTAATTTTATTTATATTTTAGCCATAGTTTACTTAGTACCGGTAACTGAGAAGGGGTACCTAAAATATTTGTGGGATAAAAGGGCTACAGTCTCTAAATAAGTTTGAGAACCACTGGTCTAAGGAATTTTGTTTGTTCTTTCTATTTCCTAGGGGGTTGATCATATTAAACTGGCGGAAGGAAGGGCCCTTTTGAAGTTGGGAAGTCATCGGTAGACGGAAGTTCACACAGAGCTTATTCGAACCGAAATTTGTAGGCATAATGCCCTTAATATGTAAATGGCGGAGTAAATAGTAAAGTACCTTTTTCCGTTACTTTGCGTAAAAAGAAAATGACCAATTTGGCCCAGCAAAACAGCTAAAAGCGGCATTAAACGACAATTATGAGACAGTCAATCAACTGAAGCGTAAAAACACTATGTGAAAGCAGACACAAAATAAAAAACGGATTTCCACTAGGATTGATACCTTTTTTGTAGATAAATGGACTTTTTCTTTAATGAAATAATGAATATTTTTAATATTCAAAAAAAGTGAATGAATGTAAATAAAAAAAAAAAAAAAAAAAAAAAAAACAACTGAATAATAAAAAAAAAGATTGAAAAGCTATCGAAACTTGAACGAGCAAAATTATCACGGGTTACGGATAGGCTGGCACCTTTACTCTTACTAAGTGGACTGAGACATAATTCAATCCACTAGGATTGGTACCTTTTTTGTAGATAAAGGATTTTTTTTCTTTAAAAGAAATAATGAATTATTTTTAATATTCAAAAAAAGTGAATGAATGTAAATACAAAAAAAAAAAAACTGAATAATAAAAAAAAAGATTGAAAAGCAATCCAAACTTCAACGATCAAAATTATCACGGGTCACAGATAGGCTGCCACTCTTCCTCTTACTAAGTGGACTGAGACATAATTCTAACTCTGTGCAAAACGCAAAAAGTATCGGAAAGAAAATTTGGGTCTGCTGTAATATACGCATTAAAAAGAGTATTTTTATGTGAGCTTTGGTCTATTTGCGCTTTCAACAATGGGTGAATTGAATCCTAGTCCGCTTAGCTGGAAGCGAGGGCGACAATAATTTTCTATGCGCCATATGACATAGGTTCTAATGCGCCATATTTTTTTTTTATTTTCTAGTTCAAATCAATACTTTGATTAAAAAAAAGTTTTCGATTGAATTCGCAGTAAGTTCTATAACATAACATACCATTCAAAGGATGGTTGGACAACAGGTCGGGTAGAAATAAAAAAAAAAAAAAAATGTTTATATTCTTAGCATGGTCAGTCGTCTCGATTGAGAACGGTAGCCCACCCTGCCTCTTCAAGAAGATAATAAGAAACAGATTACTCATGTCAAAATAAACCAACCCCTTACATTTTTATGCAATACTTTTGAATTTTTTTTTGAATCATCGTTTGTATAAAACTCCCTGCAGCAGTACCATCCCCTTTTTTGTTCTAGTATGCCCTTGTACAATGAAGCCAAGACAACAATAAAACCGCAGACGAACGAGACGAAATCAGAGTCTGGGATTCAACCATGCACAGTCTTTCGTCGTCTCGAATTAAGTTTTTTTTTCCTCCCTTTCGTCATTCTTGTAGAAGGCTCCACTAAGGTAGTAGTGTTTCCTTCGCCTTCTTTGGTCTACCATGTAACTATACCTTCAGATGCACTTGCAAGGCCAGACCGTCGTTTCTACAACAGATCTTGCTGTACTGCAATACCAATTTTTTCTAAAACGAAGTGGAGTAGATATTAAAATACTTTATGATTGTATGTTTTCCATTCCTTCATAGATTTGGGTGGTTTGTACTGTTTTTTTTTTTTTTTTCTAGAAAAGCTTTCAAATGCAGTTTTTTATGTTAATTCCAAAAATTGAAATTTATTTAAGCTAGCCATACTTTTTGTAAAAAGATTTTGGACTTCCAGCATTTAGTTTTTCAAATGTTTAGGGGAAAATTCTGCAAATTTTTATGCATACACTGTGATGAATGAAAAAAAAAATTAATTTAATTTAGCATAACAAATTCGTTTTTAATTGACTTGGCTTTTGTTGGTTAATAAAAGGAATATTTGTAAACAAAAAAAAATTCTCGGTTTTTCTGCATAAGAATCGGCTTGATATATATATTTTGGGCAAAATTTTGCACCAAATTTTAATAATAACTGTTCTATAGAACTTTGGATGGATGGGTATGGGTAATATTATTCAAATACATAAATTGAAAAATTGCATAATTTTTGGCCTTCCATAGGGCTGAAACCATAGTGACCACCATCACGTTAATCCTTGAATATAAACGAATATTCATTGGCAATTTAGTCATGAGCCTCATATTATGGTATATTTTGTTTTAATTGTATATTGTTACAGGAATTTTATTAACCTAGAAATAAATTTTATATTGAAATTAGACAAAGAAAAATGTATATTGATCTCATGTGTTAAAAACATTTCTCAATTGTTGTTCAAACAATAAAAATAGGACGTCAAGAATAAATGGAGCCAGATTTGTTTCCCTTTGAGGTTCCCTTGATTCTGAAACTTCAAGAAAGGTTTCTCCAGGGCCGAGAATTTTAGGCAGATCAACACGATAAAGGGACATTTTGCTCTGAAAATCAATAATACTACATTTTTCTTCAAACATCTATTGGCTTTGATAAGCTCCCCTTGATCCTCTCGAGTCAAAATTTAATATATAATTGATCTCCCAGTCCAATACTACTTCCAAGTTTGACCTGGGTACCTTCAGTCGTTAGTTTATACCCCTAGCCATGCCTGAGTTACTACAGATAATCCCTTTTAATAACCTGAATGCATATAGTGTTTTTGATTTAGTTCAACGTTCCCTGAAAGTTTCAACTAAAAAACCCTTTACCGTTCCTGAAATATTGCAGATACACGCTTTTCAAAATTTGGACGTACGTAACGAGTTTTGATTTAGTTTGACATTCCCATCACCATTCCCTCAAGATCCAATTTAATACCCTTAGACGTTCTTAAAATTTTACAGATTCGCCATTTTGACAACCTAGATGCGCACAGTGTCTTTGGATTTATTTTAATATCACCTCCACAGTCTTTGAAAGTTTCAACCCTTAGGCATTCGTGAGATATTGCAGGTACGCCCTTTTGACATCTTGCATGAACAAAGTTATTGTGCCTTAGCTCAACATGTCCCTCAGGATTCCCTGGATATTTCAACTTGATAGCCTTAGCCGTTTACGAGTTGCAGATGCGTTCTTTTGTCAACCTGGATGCACTTAGTGTCGTTTAATTTAGTTCAACACCCCTTTAACATTCTCTGAAAATTTCAACTTACTACCCTTAGCCATTCCTGAGGTATTGCAGATATGGCAGTTTGACAACCTGGATGCAAATAATGTCTTTTGATTCAGTTTAACACCCCCTCAACAAGCCATGAAAGTTTTAACTTACTACTCTTGGCCGTTTCTGAGATACTGCGTATGCGCCCTTTTGACAAACTGCAAGAAAAAAGTGTCTTTTGATTTAGTTTACACACCCTCAACACGCCCTGAAAATTTCAACTTAATATCAGCAGTTTTTACTGGGATGGTGCGGAGAGCTTTTTTGACAACTTAGATGCATATAGTACCTTTTGATTTAGTTCAACATCCCCTCAACATGCCTTGAAAGTTCGAAGTTACTACACTTAGCCATTCCTTAGATATCGCACATACACCCTTTTGACAACTTGGACACACATAGTGTCTTTTGATATACTTCAACATATCTCTCAATATTCCCTGAAAGCTTTAACTTAATATCCTTAGGCGTTCCTGACATATTGCACAGCCACTCTTTTGACAAACTGGATGAACGTAGCGTCTTTTGATTTAGTTTAAATCCCTCTCAGCAAGTCCTGGTAGTATCAACTTACTTCCATCAGTTGTTTCTGAGATAGTGCAGATACACCATTTTGACAACCTGGATACTGGTAGTGTCTTTTGATTTAGTTCAACATTCCTTGAAAGTTTCAACTTTATACACTTAATCTTCCCTGAGATATTGAAGATACATATTTTTTACATCCTGGATGAACATGTTTTAGTTTAACATCCCCCTCAACATGCCCTAAAGATTAAAATTTAACGCCCTTATCCGTTTCAGAAATATTTGAGCTACGCTCTTTTGACAACCTGGATGAACCTAGTGTCTATCGATTTAGTTGTACATCCCTCTCAACACACGCGGAAATTTTCCACTTCATACCGTATTTTGTTCCTGAGATATGGTAGATTCACTCTTTTGACAACCTGGATGCAGACAGTAGTCTTTGATTTAGATCAACATTCCCCTCGACATTCCCTGAAAGTTTGAGGTTAATATCCCTAGCCGTTTCCGATATACATATGCGTCCCCTTTTGACAACCTGGATGAACATAGTCTTTCTATTTAGTTTAACTTCCCTCTCAACGTGCCCTGAAAGTTCCAACTTAATACCCTCAACCGTTCTATTGCAGATGCGTCCTTTTGACAACTTGGATGTGAATAATGTCTTTTGATTTAGTTTAAAATCCCCCTCAACAAGCCATGAAAGTTTCAACTTCACCGTTCCTGAGATATCACAGATAGGTGCTTTTGACAACCTGGATGAACTTTGATTTAATTCAACATTCCCTAAAAGTTTCAAATATATATCCTAGTCATCTCTGACATATTACAGATACGCCCGTTTGACATCCTGGATGAGCTTAGTGTTTTTTTTGATTTATTTTAACATTCCGCTCAACTTGCCCTGAAAGTTTCAACTTAATACCCTTAGCCGTTCGTGAAATTGCTGAAATATTGCAGATACATCCTTTTGGCATCCTGAACGAACGTATTGTATTTTGTTTTAGATCAACATGCCCCTCAACATTCCCTGAAAGTTTCAACTTAATACCCTTAGCTGTTTCTGGAGTATTGCAGATACCCTTAGGCATCTCTGAGATAAGACAAATACTACCTTTTGATATCCTGGTTAAACATAGTGTTTTTTTTAGTTCAACATGCCCACCAACATTCCCTGAAAGTTTCAACTTGATACCCTTAGCTGTTTCTGAGATATTGCAGATATGCCCTTCTGTCAACCGGGATCACAGGTGTCTTTGATTTGAATCCCCCCCTCCCTTGCATACCTAGATATTACGCCCTTTTGACAATATGGATGCAGATGTTGCCTTTTGGTTAGTTCAAAATGCGCTGACCGTTTCAACTGAACATCCTCAGTTGTTCATGAGAAATTACAGATACGCCCTTTTGACAACTTGCATGAGCATAGTGTTTTGATTTAGTTCAACATCCTACTGAATATTCCCTGAAGGTTTCAAAAAATACCCTTTGCCTTTTGGGGACCCAACAAACATGCCCTCCTTTCGCAATAATAGAACCTATATGCAAACAATGTACAGCTTGCATAATTTATAGTCCTTGTCCCACGGACTTTGGGTAGTCACATCAGCCCCGGAGGTATAGTAATTGGATCTTTAGACTATTTTGAACGAATTCCTATCTCAAAATTTTGATCTGATGTCTTTGGGCGTTGAAGTGAGGGGCCAAGCAGAGCGTGGGAGGGCTAAAAAGGGCATGGGAGGGAGGCTAGGTGTCCTCCAATGATTTTGACTCTTAAGAAAGGGCACTAGAACTTTTCACTTTCAATTGAATAAGCCCCCTCCGAAGTTCTACAACTACTCCTTCCATACCAAGTTGCCTGGGAAAAAAATATAAATAAATAATACATTGAAGCCTCATCGCTCTTTGCTTAGGCAGCGCTGTCATACTGCCTATGAGCAGCGCTATTGTACAGCCTATGAAAAATAGAAAATAAATTTACTTTTTAGAACAATTCGACATTTCGGTATAATCCTCAATTGCTTTGGGGGCATGTTTCCAAATTTACTTCTCTACTATCATCACAACCTAACCCTATGACGTTGCATCTTTTGAGCGATATTTTTCTTGATTATTTTCTTGTGATCGCCCTTCACTCGAATTAGCGTTTCGTGAGATGGCCTCGTTTTTGAAGTCATTTCTTGGCATTAGATTACACCCGTAATCTCGTCTGTGTTACCCTGTCAGCCATTAATGCACAAATTCGTTTAATCAAATACCTGACAATTCTATTCTTAGCCTTAATCAGCCAACAATATGCGCCGGATGCTTTATGTAAAGGCGTAGTAAATCGTGTACCAAAAATTAATAAGGACCCAAAATCGTGTGATTCGTATCCCCCAATAACCTTTATACGTAAACTGTTTGTTCACCGGTCAATTAGTCCAAACTGTGATCACGGTGGCAATCAGTTCGGCTTTCGAGAAGGTCTTGATGCCAAAATGCACACGCAACTTTTTCAGTTATCACTGATCATCAAAAATAATCAAAGAAAAAATCTCTAAATTTGTGCTATTGACATTACTAAGGCTTTCGATTCCGTTCTGCATTCCTAGGCGCCCATTTATTTGTGCTTGTTTATGGAATGGTAACAGGGTACACCAATTCATTTAAGGTCTGGAGAGTCAGATCAGTAACCATATTCCGGTTCGTCGTGGCATAAAAAAGGGTCGGTTTTGAATGTTGCCATTTTTAATAGCATTATTTGAATCGCCACATATCACATTCCACCTTTTATTACTGAGCCTTATATAGACGCCGATCACCCTTCCTACGCCAATAACATTCTCCTTTTTGTCTGACGTCTTTCAGATGCTAAAATCTGTCGTAGAAATGTTTAAACATTTAACCGAAATTGGACTCACAGTTGCCCCTTTGAAAACATAATTTCTTGTTTTAGGGCCCCAATAATCTGTTAATGTCACTATTTAGGTCGGTATCGCTATAAAACCCTGCTTTCGTTTCGCTAAGACATCTTGGTCTTCCCCTTGGTGTATCTATTAAAGCTACAATAATACTCATTTAGACAGGATAAGGTGAAAAACTGGTAAATTACTTGCTAAGGTCAAGGATCAATTTGACAATAGAACTTTGGTTTGGTTTTACAATTTGTTTTTTTGCGGCCCATGTGTTTTCTCTGACTCTGTCTGGCGATTGTTCTCCGCGATGGGACGCTTACAAATCCGTTCGTTTTTTCTTTCGATTCTCCCAACATTTTCTCCAGATTCCTATAAAAACCAGAAACATTAATGTCTCTAGGCGGCACGCTGTTTTTTCATTTGTGAAAAATTTTAATAGCTTTCAATGCGATTTTGTAACCGATCTAGTAAAATTATTTATATCCCTTAGAATAGTGAAAGATCAACTTAAAGTAATTAATGTGAGTTAAATTATGATTTTAAAGTTTTGTTTATTGCCGTCGATGTCAAGTGAATACTCTTAATTTTTTGGATATTAGTAGATATATTTTTTTGCTTTCTTCCTGTGAAGAACGTGTTTTTTCTCTAATGTACTTCACTAGCGCGCATTCTTTTTATGCGTAGTGGGAACAAATAAACTGTTATTATTGCAATTCTTATAAACGAGGTGACGATTACAAATTTTGGATGACCGAGATATTCAAGACGGTGTATTCACGACGACTTCCTGTCCGCTGTATATACTTAAAATTAAATTTATAAGCACTTCGGGTTCTTTTGATTAGTACATACTCTTTTGTAAGAACCTCTATAACTTTTACATTCGCTGTAAATGTTCTCTGTCATGCACGTTCTTTCTATCAGATTCCAATTTTCTCCGTCTGATATCCTTAGGACTAAAATTTTTGCTTAGATCGCTTTTTTCGGAGCCAAAATAGATTTGTTACCATAAAAAAACTACGGTCTCAGCGTAATTGCTAAATTTTCTTGCTAACTGATTCATGATCAGGTCTAGCAGGATTTCGTTGTACGAGGTTATCAATTTGTATTTTACCAGTAGAGGCATTAAATATTAACTTTTCCCCTTCTGTAAAGAATTCCGTTAGGCACTAGAGGAAGAACTTAATGTGGCTTACTATAGGATATTTCCTTAATTGTTTGCAAGTTATCATCATATTCAAAAACTTACCGGTACAAAAAAAAATTCTGTCTCTTGATCAGGTGTCTTTTCCAACATTTAGTAGGAGGCTATGGAGTTCTTTCAGTTGTTTTCCGGCCTCTCATTAGGCAAATGTAAATCCAGTTCTAAATGCTATCTTATCAGTCTGACATAAGGCGGAAATCAAAAACCTAGATGTTTACCACTTGATGAATTATTTTTGATACTTGTTATTATTCATACAACTTTTGACGGGTTGTTTTTTTTGTTTAAAAAAAACTGACTGAATAAGAAGAACAAAAAAATTGTAAGCCTAAAACAGATTCAAACTAACCTGTATAGTAACCTTGCCGCTGGGTTTTTTTCCACCTAATTTGGACCCAGTTGGAATTTGAAGTAAGTGCTGTTTTACTGATCACGCTGCAATCACTAATATACATCAATTCAGAGAAAAACTCAGCAGTATGACATTCAGGATGGACTAAACCAACGACCATCACTTTCGCTGAAAGAGTAAAAAAGAAAAAGAAATAATAATACAATTTTTCTTCTTCGTCATTAAAACTCAATCTGCGGTAACTGACTGACTGAGCTGCAATACTTTGACTCTCAACCGATAATTCAAACATAACAAAAAAAATGAATATACTATCTCCCTCCATACTTTTTCCATAGAAAAAAATTAAAAATAAACTATATTTCTTCGTTCAAAAATTAATTCTTTGATTTATTTTTGAATAAACCGATGTGCTCATTACCCCCCCCCCCCCCCCGAATGTCGGAATATTATTCCAAGTTTCCATAGCTAAATAAAGGATAGTGACGCCGGCACCTGTGGTGTCTTGATACTCAATTACGAAATTACTGACACTCCTCGTATCATATGAGTAAAGGGCATTATTAACATGAAGGAACTGGCTAAAGGCTGAGTGCATATATTATACCAACATCGATATGCAAATCTTACAGCTTGGTAATCACAAATTGGTCCCCCGTTAGGCACTCTCATACGCTTGAAACAAAATACTCTGTCATTAAGCCAAACATTTTTGTTCAAACTTCAAACATAACATTTTTTGCTTCTTTTTAAGTATAAGATATATAGTTAGTTAAAATTGTATCTTAAGGTATTTTTTGGGAGCTTGCAACAAATTCAATTTTTTATCGCTTTATTAATCTCCTTTACTTAAATATTAATTCTAACACAGCTCACTAAAATGCTTCCGTTTTTTATTTGTCTTCTTTTACGGCAGTCACAGATTCGCAAAGCCAAATTTATCAGTAATTGGGCTACCATGCCATCTTTCATTGGAGGGGAGAGCCCTGAAACAAAGTATCCTAAAAATTGCTCACTTATAAGATTTTTCGATTGGGATGAGTTCTTTTAACAGTGTTCATAGAGAATAAGGTTGGTATCCCCTACTCCCTCCCTCTGCGTACAGATACTATGCCAAATTTCAGATGCAAGAATTAATTTTGATTCGGAGTTTCAGTTTATTGAATATAACATACTCAATACTTCTTTACCTCATCTTAGTCTTTATAGTTTAATAAACAAGTTCCTATGTAATTGAGTCCACGACCGCACGAAGAGTGGTGGCGGAAATCCCTCTCCTTACATATGAAAAACCTCCCTTCCATCATCCCAAAAAAAGTTTTATCTAAAAAAGGATTTTCCCGTTCATATTTCTGACCAAGATACCTCTATAGAAAATCCTCCAGCCTGGTTGCCCGTATGACAACTTTTAAAGTACAAAATCTATGAGGGGAGAATTTAGCAGGCATAAATTTGTAAAAATTTCGCGTATTTAATCGGAAGGTCATTTCTATTATCATAATTTTATTGTTTTCTACGATTAGTTTTTAAATAAATAAAGTTTGCATTTTATTCGATTTAGCAAAAAAAAATATTTCTAAAAACTTGGGGAAAAAAAATGTTTCCCTCCTCATTCCAAAGTTCCTGGACCCATCCCTATTTTGAATTATTCCCCTCCTTCGACTGTGAGCTCGCGTGACCCTTGAAGAAGGACGCATGCTTCCACAGAAATCAGACGAGCAAGCTTAAAATCAGTGACAGCCCTGCTTCGACTTTCAAAATTCCTGCTCGAAGTTAGTAAATTAAGCAAATTCCAATTTCGAGGACAATTATTCTGAACCTATTGTTTCATCCTTCTATTTATTTATTATTTTTTGCTTATATATCTAAAATATCCAGCCAGCATTGTTACAAAGCTGAGTGAATTTTTTTTGTCAAATTTAAACTCAGTGACACAAAATAAGTCGAACCCAACTACAAGCAGAAGCATGGAAAAGAAAATTGTTACCTTTTAATAATACATTGAGAAGAGACATCACTTTCTTGTTTCCATAAGACATAATTAGAGTAGTGAAAGAGTCAAAAATCACCAAGGTTCTTTCTTCTACATCTTGCATTATTGTTTTAAAGTGAGACTCGAATGGGGGAATAAAAGCATTAAGTATGGTAATAGAAGATATCCTTTGCTTACAAGTCTTCTGCAGGTTTATATTACAATCGCAAGTAATGAGAATAGACTTTTTTGCGCCTTTAGAAGTTTCTTGAATAAACAGTAAAACCAACTCTTGCTCAAGTCCTGAAAAATAGAATTAGTCCGTATAATTAGTGCAGCTTTCCAAAATCAAATCCTTGTAAAGAATAAGCTATGTAGTAATAGGAGGTTGAAGTTATAAGATTGTGCAGCAAATGGTGGCAAGTTTTTTCAGGATAAATAAAAAGAGAACTATCAAGTGACTTGTTCATATACCATCAGCTGGTACTGCAGAGCCAGTACCCATATACAGTACATCTAGCTCTTAGCCTATCGTCGCAATAAACAAGCTTCTGCAAGACCATCCACCATTAAGCGTTAATATTTGTTTCTTAGCAACGAAGACAAAGTCTTAATACATTGCAATACGTTTTTTTTTTAAACTATACTTACGTAATATTTTTTCTTCATCATTAACTTAATAAGTACCATCATACCCGAGGTAACTGAATGGAAAAATTTTAGTTTTATTTGATCACAAAATTTAGGAAGGAAAGTTTCCTTCTGTTGAAATATTAGCAGCAAAACAAGTCTATAATAATTTTTTTATTTGCGGGGTGCCCGTGCTTGCTTGCCCCTGGCCATCCCATCGTTTCCCGTGATGGAGGATTATGAATTCAAAATAGTGGTTTCACTAAAAATGTTCCGAAGGCACAGTAAATACTAACCAAGGGAAAGGGGCATTACACACGTAAGCCCAGTGCAGTGACTCCAAATTATGCAAATGACCTATTCGTCAGGCACATTTTATTTTGCTAGAGAAGGTAGGCAAATTGCACAATTTCAAAACTGGAATCATGCTAGGAATTTAAATTTATATGATTGGGGGCAAATATGGAACTAGATTCCCTCTAATAGCAGAAAGGTATGCTGGTAGCCTCTTGTTAAAATCGGAAACACGAATTTATTTTGAATCTGCACTATTGGAGGCACAAAATGGGAACTTTCCTCCAGCACGCCCTCTCCCTTTCGACTTCTCAGATGAAGAAAGTTATTTATCGATATTGTTGGAAGGGGAAAAATGGCCGTGGTCCCTTCTCCTTTCACTCACCTCCTTTCACCACCAACGTTTCAGCAGAAAGATAATAAAGCAAAAAGAATAACATATTATAATACTTTTATTGCCCTAATAGTACACAGCTAGCAACGAAAGTCACACGAAAAGAAAACAAAACACACAGCAAAATGGATAAATATAAAAATGAATTATCAAAACTTTACACAGTATTTTCAAGAAGTTCACCATTGTAGTTCTTCACAGAGTACCGAACAAAAGAGGATACGTATCGTTTCGATGCCTTTCGGGATGGAGGAAAACGGAATTGGTAAGACGAAGTGAAAACTCCTCAACGTATTTTTGGTCGGCTGGTCTATGGTTCTTGAAAATTCTGTAAAATTTCTCGATGTGCATCAGAGTATGGGTATTTTTTTCCAAAAACACGTCGTAAGATGGTTGAGAAGTATTAATTGGCAAGTCAATACGAAAGAATCTGTTATTATTTATTTAAAATTCATCAAGTATAATTTCTTCTTTATAATTAATACTTCTCACCCTCAGAGTCACTGAATTAAAATTCTGACATAATGAATTCCCTGTATAAAGGATTAAAAAGCAGATCCTTTGAATTTTCGGCTTATCAACAAATCATACACTTTCAAGGATATTAAGGTTATTTCAACATCATATTAAGCGCGTCTAATTTACCACAAAATCAATACTTTAGGGAAAATTATTTACCTTTTTTATTATATTTAAAGCCGAACTGGCCAGCCATGACAAAATCAAAGAGAAATCTATCGACAGAGATAACAAACGGGACTAAAGCCAGTAGAAGGAAAAGAAGTGTCAATCGCTTTAGTGTTCTCACTGAAGCAACTCTATTTAGCGCGCTCAGTCACAGCAGCGCGACAATTGTACATACAGATATTTCCTGTTTTTATTTCTTGGTTTTGGATTTTATTTGATTTTTGGTTATTTTAGTTTTTATCTTTGTTTTTTAGCGTTGAAGACACTTAATTCATACAGGCGAAATATCAGCGTCACTTTAGTTTTGTCTCTTTCTTCTACTGGTCGTGGTCACGTTTGTTTTGTTTGTCATGATCTCTCTCTCTCTCTCTCTCTCTCTCTCTCTCTCTCTCTCTCTCTCTCTATCTCTCTCTCTCTCTCTCTCTCTCTCTCTCTCTCTCTCTCTCTCTCTCTCTCTCTCTCTCTCTCTCTCTCTCTCTCTCTCTCTCTCTCTCTCTCTCTCTCTCTCTCTCTCTCTCTCTCTCTCTCTCTCTCTCTCTCTCTCTCTCTCTCTCTCTCTCTCTCTCTCTCTCTCTCTCTCTCTCTCTCTCTCTCTCTCTCTCTCTCTCTCTCTCTCTCTCTCTCTCATCTCTCTCTCTCTCTCTCTCTCTCTCTCTCTCTCTCTCTCTCTCTCTCTCTCTCTCTCTCTCTCTCTCTCTCCTCTCTCTCTCTCTCTCTCTCTCTCTCTCTCTCTCTCTCTCTCTCTCTCTCTCTCTCTCTCTCTCTCTCTCTCTCTCTCTCTCTCTCTCTCTCTCTCTCTCTCTCTCTCTCTCTCTCTCTCTCTCTCTCTCTCTCTCTCTCTCTCTCTCTCTCTCTCTCTCTCTCTCTCTCTCTCTCTCTCTCTCTCTCTCTCTCTCTCTCTCTCTCTCTCTCTCTCTCTCTCTCCTCTCTCTCTCTCTCTCTCTCTCTCTCTCTCTCTCTCTCTCTCTCTCTCTCTCTCTCTCTCTCTCTCTCTCTCTCTCTCTCTCTCTCTCTCTCTCTCTCTCTCTCTCTCTCTCTCTCTCTCTCTCTCTCTCTCTCTCTCTCTCTCTCTCTCTCTCTCTCTCTCTCTCTCTCTCTCTCTCTCTCTCTCTCTCTCTCTCTCTCTCTCTCTCTCTCTCTCTCTCTCTCATTTGTTATAGGCTACTTACCAGATAAAGTATACAGCTTAGAAACTGAAAATGTAAGACAGTTTTTCAGTAGTGATGGCTTCTTTCCAATAACAACTTTTTCCATATCTGATTGAGGCTGGTAATACAGGCAGATCTGCAAGGAAAATAAATGTTGCTAGTAAATAGAATCTGATATAAGGTATTGCTGTTATAAATACTTCAACAAAGTGATTAGTGCTTCAAATTTAGTCAGACTGAACTTGATATGATTAACAAAATAAGACAGACTGAAAGAAGAAGGAGAGTAGCTTATTCAATTTGAGCACAAGCCAAAATTTTTATTTAAGAGAAAAGAAATGGTACCCGTTAATATCAGCAGCTAATCATATGAAACACTTTGTAACCAAAACTCTAAAAAAAGGAATTTCAATAATAATTAATGCATCAAAAGAGTTAGCTAAGCCTCCTCGCTGCAGAGGAGGAATATTTAATTCTTCTTGACTCACGGGCATATTTTTGGTCTACACTTTTATTATTGGTGCTAGGGGGGGGGGGATAGTTACCCTACCTACCGGCACAGAGGTGGAAAAGGCAAGACAGAGCATCATGAGTCTCGCCAGGACATTTCTTGTGGAGGGGGGGGGGGGGGGTGTGTGACAAGCACTACTAGGAGCTATGTTTTAAACTATCTTAAACGGTAATATTTCTATTTTTCTATTTTATATTCAATGTTGTTTAGTAAAAGAACTTTATCTATAGCCTACCATACAGCAAAAGAAATAGGCGGAGTAACAACAAGAAAAAAGTAAAAAAAGAAAGGATAAACTAACAAGAAAACTTCATATTAACATGTACACAAAACACGAAAAATCAAACATTCAGCAAAAGAAACTGTAAATCAAGTATGTTCATATGCAATCAGAAAGACCATTCAGAGCTTTTACGCGAGCAGGATCTTTGAGTTCAGGCAGCTGAATTAAAATATTGCATAATTTATACTCATTCTACAGGTATGTATTTCTGGTGTAAAGAGGGAATCAGAGTAGAAACTTCAGGTACTTAAAAAAAAATGATCTAATCTTTAATTTTTCTGTATTAGATAGCCCATTCCACGGTGGCGGAATATAATAAATAGCTGGTAAAGCAGCTGCTGAATAAACTCGCGACAAAAATTTTCTATTTAGAATTAATTTCAGTGAAGTCACTTTAACGTTTCCTTAGACCCATTATAACACCGTCAATTATCACTGCTGGATTGTGTATTTTATTAGTTGCATATGTTACACCAAGATACTTCAGAGAATGACTTGAACATACAGCGTGGCCGTCTACAATTACAACCACACTACTATGTAGGCCACACATAAGGAACGGCTCGTAAATGAGGAAGTCCGTCTTAGCAGCATGATCGATACCCCAACAGATTTGTACCTCTCTACAAGTAACTCGTGATTCATTTGAAGCGTGTGCACATCGCTGCTTATCATAAGTAGGTCATCGGCATAGCATATAAGGCCTAGGTAAAAAAAAAAAAATTCAAAAACAAATCCTCAGGTTATTCTCTTTGTAATAGTGGGAATTTAAGTATTAAAAGCAGAGGACTCAGAACTCATCCCTGTCTTACACCTTTTAAAAAGCGCATGGGCAAGGATAGACTTCCATCCAACAGTGCAACATGAACTGAACTATACGAGTTACAATGTGACAAGAGGGCTACTGCATAAGGGTTGACTCTTTGGCCCGGGAGAGTTAGGAAGAGCTGAGACTACAGAACTGAATCGAATGCGGCGGAGGTATCGACACTACATAAAATTGGCAGACACCACATCGACACTATAAATGCGCCAGATTCCGAGCGTGTACTTTAACCATGATTTTATTCACTAGCCTGTGCACAAATGCACAACCCATTCTTATACTAAATCTGAACTGCGTTCTCCAACGTTACATTTAAATGCCATTTCAGAAAGTAGTATGCGTTCTAAAACATTACTTAAAGTTCCCGACACTGTAATGAGTAGATAAAAAGCACACAGATTGTGGTTTTTTTCGCTTTTTCAAAATGTTCGAAACAATGAAACTGCAAAAAAAATCTTAGTTCCCGAGTCAATGCGCATCTGAAGGAGCAAGGCGATGTGCTAAAGGAGTAGTGACGTCACATTATGAAGGTGTTTTCTAACAATTCCATCAATACCGGGCGCTTTACCCGCCTTTAGTTTCCGAGTAATATGCCACAGAATATTTTGCTTCACAACAAAATAATTCCTTTTTGTCATTAAGAACTTTAGCTTTTTTTTCAAGCTTAGGCCTGCACTTATGTTCCAGAACTATGTTTTTTGGCTTAAAAACAGATTTGTAATACTCAACCCACTTATCTTCGGTAAGTAATTTGACTGCCTATACTTATTATTCTGATAAAAGACTTCCCACACATCACTAGGCGAACGGAGAGCTTGCACAGAATCCTCGGCTTGCAAAAGTTTTAAGTTGACTGCTGAACTGCTTAATTATACAGTTTTTTTTAGGTGCTCGAAATGAAGCAAAGAACAATTTGTATCAAAACTTTGATCAGTGTTTTGCATCTTTCCCATAAGGATTTGTATTCCAACCTGCCTTATAAGTACCTAATCGAATACGGACTTTAGGAATGGCTGTCGACCGCGCCAGTTTCATGGCGTGGACTATCTCACAACAATACAAATCCAATCTTAGGGTGTCAGACGAACCATGCTTCAGTAAATAAAACAGAACTTTGATCTTCTGTAGAATTTCGTCACAACTGGCTTGATACAGATCTCGATAAAAAATTTTCAATTCAGTTTTAAGTGTATGGACTGCCTTTGGAACAGACTCAATTTTTGAAAACCGAAAACTTTGCTAGCGATACTAGCTGTGCCCCTCGATGGCCTACCCCGAGAGTAAACCCGTGTCGCTTCATAGAAAAAGTTCTTTTCTCAACATTAATCAGAAGCAACCCGTAATGTTCCAATATTAAAAAGTGCTTTTGGAGGCACAAAGCATCATATTTGTTGCACATTTCATCAATATAAGCCATTTTTCTGGCATAGTGCCCGTAGATGTTGCGACAAAAGGTCGAGACACTGTTCATGAGGAGGCTATTCTCTCCTTTAAGACACAACGTTATTTAGTGCGTCTTTGACCGGACAGTTAATACTATAGCTCGGGTGCGTGTTACTGCCTTCAGCACATAGTGCACGTTTCACAGTCGCGTTAGGTCATGGTGAAACTCGGGTAGCAACATGGCCTACGGTCCATTTAGGTTGACTAGTACAGGCTTTGGCGATGTGGCTGAAAAACTGACAATTTAAACATCATCGCCGTGGGAAGCATAAGCACCGACCTTGAAGTTAGTGTAGTCAACAAAAATTCTCTTTTTCAAGGAATGATTACGAAGCATGGAATCCTTAAAGAACACCTCAACAGTTGTAATCGTGCCATAACGATGGATATCCATGATACTTGGGTTGTCAAATAATACTTATCCTTTGAACTGCCAATAGGAATAAATTTTGCTACCGGAAAGAATCTCTGAACTTGGTAAGAAGCTTTTATGTCTGGAACCGTGTAAACAGATTCACTTAAGCATTTCGCCACATCGTCAGAGTCGACGTAGGCTATCAGACCACCTTTGTTTTGAACAATTTTACGGACATACCCGGAGGCTTCGTTCCGTTCGATGAAATCTTTCTGCTTACTACAGGATTCAAGGCATTCGGCTGGTACGTTTTTTTGTAAAAACTGGAATCTCAGGGTTTGTGTGCACTAACTTAGGTCAGGTAGGTGACGCTGGTAGAGATGTTTATTACTGCTCAATTGAATCCTCTATCTTTTCAGAGCAGTCATCAATCCTTACCCGTCTTTGATGTGGATCCTTGATATTTCGGCAATTTTCTAATTAGTGAAAGCGGCTTAAAGGCGGGATATTCGAAGCTACTTCCATTAGTTCGTAAACGTCAGACATCAATAAATCGGAGATTGTTTGAATTTACCTAACTTTGACGAGCTGTTCGTTAAGATCACGAACCAAATCATTGATTAACACATTATCAGATCAGATTAAATCTTCACCAAAAAATTCGCACCTGTGCTGACTATAGCGTCTTTGGTAATACCACTGTGTCTTAAACTAAATTAAGAAAAGACACTATAGATGACACAATGCCGAAATAATAGATAGCACTGCCAAGTATCCAAATTGGCTAAATATAGATGGTACTAAAACTGCAAAATAAAAACCTTTTAGTTTTAGCCAAGAAAATAACTCCAAAGGACAGCCTCAAACTGCAACAGAGTTTATTTAAAACCTCTTCTAAGCTAGTTTATCTATTATGGGTTGCCTCCCCACAGAAGCATAATATTTGCAGGGATGAATATATAAAGACTCAGAGGTAATAGTCTTAAGAATGTCTGTGCATGGTTTCCATTTCTGTTGAAAGAAGAGCATAGCCAAGTATGGAAAACCATGTTGTGACCAAGATGGACTCAGGATTACACAAAGCCACCATTCAACTAGAGATCCCAAGGACTTCTTGCCGTTTGGTACTAAGCCGGCTTAAGCGCTTCGTGTAGAGATGAAAAGGCGTGTTAGTCCCCCTCCTGCACTGATTCTGGTACCATTGGTTTTCCTGAGGCTAAAATAATTTCAATGATTTAAAGAATACGAAAACTGCAACTTAGAATGTTATAACGTTGAAAAACAACTATCATTGAATAAAAAAGCTTTTAAGTCTTGTTTGGGTTGGGAAGGTGTTAATAATAGAATGCTAGTTGCTCACCTTACAAGTAAAAAGTTCAGGGTATCAGCCATAGTAGTATATGCCTCTTTAGAGCCGACTGACAGAGAAAGCAGTGGCTCAGATAGATTTTACTAACAGCTACAGGAGTAAATAGACAGGTTTCCAGGTAGAAATTCTATGTCATTTGATTAACAAATCAAAGAAAAAGGGGATTTTCCCGGAAGTATTGAAGGTCGCTAAGTTAATACCATTACACAAAGGTGGTAAGAGAGATGACCCTTCAAATAAAAGACCCATTTCTATTCTCATTTTTTTTCTAAAATATATGAAAAGGTAATTGGATCTAGGCTAATTGATTACGTTAAAAAAAAAATTCTCGTAAACATTTAATTTGGTTTCAGGAAAAGACTATCAACTGAAATGGCTACAATCAAACTTGTGGATTGGGTAAATGAGGCGTGCGAATTGGGTTTGATTCCAGCTGCCTTATTTCTAGATTTAAAGAAAGCCTAGCCTTTAAAGGCAGATTTTAATCTTTTGACATTCAGTTATACCAAAACTAATAACATTTTATTTTCTCGGACATCTAGCATTGAAACTAATACAGAACGAATTGTAAATGGCCATCAAATGAATAAAAACTAAGGGTAACAAAGTATTTGGGTTTTATGATTGATGAAAATCTATCATGGAAAACCCACTCTGATATTATAGCTTCAAAATTGTCAAGATATCTTGGTGTGCTTCGCCGAGTTAAAAACTTATTTTCAAAAAAAATTTTAGATTAATTTATTTTGCTATTTTTTACCCGTATATTTCCTATGGTTGCTCTACATGGACAAGTAATTTTGTGTCATGTTATAAAAAATTCAGAAGATTGAAAATAAAGCAGTTAAACTTTTGTCACCTAAAACATTCATTACTCAAAATATTAACGAATGTTACATTAAGAATCAATTTCTTGATATTTCAAAAACTAGAGATTATCAAGTTAGTATTTTCATGTACAAATATTTTAATAATTTGCTTCCCTCTTCTTCCGAAAATAATTATCCATTAATAGTGATCTCCAAGTCATGATCGGGAGCGCCCCGAGGCTCATTTCATTGGTGGGACTATCTTCTTAAATTTTACCGAATCGCTACCTGATTTATGCCGGATTTTCTGCAGAAATCAAGAATGTCAAAAATTACCGAATGAATCAAGAATCAAGAATTACCGAATGCCAAAGAAGTTGGGGGTGGCGCGCCCCTGCCCCCTCGGGACGCCACTATACACGAGGAGCATCGAATCTAGTACATCAATTTAGAAAAACGACAAGAACTTCTTCTGTAATAAAAATTTTGCTCCCTGCGTATGGGATATAATATCGGTTGCGATTCGAAATGCAAGTCATCTGGTAACCTTCAAGGCCACAGCCAAAAGATTTTTCCTTGCAAAAGAATAGTATTTATGTACTTGTTTTGTGTAAGTAGAATGGTTTTTGTATATGTGTGATTTAGTGATATTACCAAGTAGATTAATATAAAAATAGTATTTTTTTTTAGAATACCTAGAATAGAAGATTCCCACCTGCTCCCAAAAAGCCCTTAGGGGTTTTCTTAGCAGGTGCAGCAAAAATGTTCTGTATTTTGTTTTGTCAAATAAAATTATCTATCATTATCTATCTAGTATCTTGTATTGATCCCGCTAGTCTTCTATTTACAATTAATTCAAAAAAACTTTTTCCACAACATAGGTTTTTCAAAGAAAAGTAAAGAACTCTATTAAACCAAAAACGAGCAAAAATAACATCAAATAATCTACGAAGCTTGAAACTACCACAAATCAGCATCGATAAATAAATGAAACCCAAAACGAACAGAAATTACAATACATAACCGAGTCAAACTCAAAACGAGCAGAAATTAACATGAGTAGGGCTCAAAATCCCTATGCCTTCCCAAGGCCAGAACATAATTTGCACTTTACTGAAAAAAATATTAGTGTTTTTACTTTTATAACTTCAATAAATCAAATAATATTAACATTTTGATTAATAAATATCAATATATGTATATTAAACTGACAATTCACACTCATTTGTATTTTTTTCAGTAAAGTGCAAATTATGTTCTGGCCTTAAAGAGGGCATAGGGGTTTTGAGCCCAACTCATGTTAGTTTTTGCTCGTTTTGAGTTTGACTCGGCACTACGCTCAACAAAATGGCTATCTAGAAATTTTGACTGGATGTGTTTGGGGAAATGGTCGGCGTGAGAGGGGGTTAGTTGCCCTCCAATCACTTCTGACTATTAAAAAGGGCACTAGCCCTTTGAATTTCCAATCGAATGAGCCTTTTTCAAGTTTCTACGACAACGCTTTCTATAAAAAATCTTATATGCCCCCAGAGCATAACTTACAACCCTTGCCCTGAGGACTGTGGGGGGTTGTCATCCTCAAAGACCTAATTTCCAGAACTTTCAACTATGCTGAACAAAGTGGCTATCTCAAAATTTTGACTGGACGTATTTGGGGAAAAGGTGGGCGTGAGAGGGGGTTAGTTACCCTCCAATCACTTCCGACTATTAAAAAGGGCACTAGCCTTCTGAATTTCGAATGAGCTTTTTTTGAAGTTCTACGACAAAGCTTTCTATAAAAACCTTATATGCCCCAGGGCATAACTTAGAACCCTTGCCCTGAGGGCTGTGGAGGGAGTTTCCTCCTCAAAAACATATTTTCTATCAGAAAATCAACTACGCTGAACAACAAATGGCTATCTCAAAATTTTTATTGGATGTATTTGGGGAAATGGTGGGCGTGGAAGGGGCGTTAGTTGCCTTCCAATCACTTTCGACTATTAAAAAGGGCACTAGCCATTCCAATTTCCAATCGAATGAGCCCTTTTCGAAGTTTTTAAGACGACTCCTTCGATATGAAGTGCCCTGGTATAAAAAAAAGATACATTGTGCCAACATCGTTCCTTACTTAGGGAGCGCGATTGCGCTGCCTATAATCATAGGCAGCGCAATAGCACTGTCTACGTAAAGAACGATGTAGGCACAATGTATTATTTTTTCTTTCCACACCAGGGCACTTCGTATCAAAGGAGTTGTCGTAGAAACTTCGAAAAGGGTTCATTCGATTGGAAATTGGAATGGCTAGTGCCCTTTTTAATAGTCAAAAGTGATTGGAAGGCAACTAACACCCCTTCCACGCCCACCATTTTCCTAAACACATCCAATCAAAATTTTGAGATAGCCATTTTGTTCAGCGTAGTTGATTTCAAGATAGAAATTATGTTCTTGAGGAATATACTCCCCCCACAGCCCTCAGGGAAAGGATTGTAAGTTATGCCCTGTGGGCATATAAGGTTTTAATAGAAAGCGTTGTCGTATAAACTTCAAAAGGGCTCATTCGATTGGAAACCGAATTGGCTAGGGTCCTTTTTAGTAGTCGAAAGTGATTAGAAGGTAACTAACACCCCTTCCAAGCCCATCATTTCCCCAATCACATCCAATCAAAGTTTGAGATAGACATTTTGTTCAACGCAGTTGAAAGTTCTCGAATTATATCTTTGAGCAGGACACCCCCCCCCCCCCACAGTCTTCAGGGCAAGGGTTATAAGTTACGCTCTGGGGGCATATATGGTTTTTATTGAAATATTTTTCTTAGAAACTTGAAAAAGGGCTCATTCGATTAAAAAGGGCTAGTGCCCTTTTTAATAGTCGAAAGGGATCTGAACGCAACTAACCCCCTCTCACGCCCACCTTTTCCCCAAACACATCCAATCAAAATTTTTAGATAGCCATTTTGTTCAATGTAGTTGAAAATTTTGGAAATTAGGTCTTTGAAGATGACACCCCACAGCCCTCGGGGCATGGGCTGTAAGTTATGCGCTAGGGGCATATAAAGTTTTATAGAAAGCGTTGTCGTAGAAACTTCAAAAGGGCTCATTCGATTGGAAATTGAAATGGCTAGTGCCCTTTTTAATAGTTGAAAATGATTGGAGGGCAACTACCCCCTCTCACGCTCACTATTTCCCCAAAGACATACAACCAAAATTTTGAGATAGGCATTTTTTCCAATGTAGTTGATAGTTCTGGAAATTATGTCTTTGAGGATGACAACCCCCCCCCCCTAGCCCCCAGGGAAAGGGTTGCAAGTTATGCCCTGGGGGCATATAAGGTTTTTATAGAAAGCGATGTTATAGAAACTTGAAAAAGGGCTCATTCGATTGGAAATTGAAAGGGCCAGTGCCCTTATTAATAGTCGAAAGTTATTGAAGGGCAACTAACCCCCCTCTCACATCCACCATTTCCCCAAACACATCCAATCAAAGATTTGAGATAGCCATTTTGTCCAACGTAGTTGAAAGTTCTGGAAACTATGTAGTTGAGGATGACAAACCCCCCAGAGCAAAAGTTGTAAGTTATGCCCTGGGGGCATCTAAGGTTTGTGTAGATAGTGTTGTCATAGAAATTTCAAAAGGGTGTCATTCAATTAGAAATTGAGAGGGCTAGTGCTCTTTTTAATAGTCAAAAGTGATTGGAGGATAACTAACCCCCCTCTCACGCCCACCATCTCTCCAAACACATCCAATCAAAATTTTGAGATAACCATTTTGTTGAACGTAGTTGAAAGTTCTGGAAATTAGGTCTTTAGGATTACAACCCCCCCCCCCACAGCCCTCAGGGCTAAGGTTTTAATTTATACCCTGGGGGTATAGAATGTTTTTTATAGAAAGCATTGTCGTAAAAATTTCAAAAAGGGCTCATTCAATTGGAAATTGAAAGGGCTATTGCCCTTTCAATTTTTTATGGAAGGGATGGTTGTTTAACTTCAAAAGAGACTCAGTCTTTCTCCCTGAAAAAGACTATGTCAATATAAAACGAACAGAAATTAACCAAAAAACTCTTTGCATAAAATAAGTTTTTCAAAAAAAAAGTAAAGAACTCCATTAAACCAAAAATGAACAAAATAGAATCAAATAATTTACCCGCAATATTTTACAGCTACCACAAATCAGTATCAATAAATAAATGAAGCCAAAACAAACAGAAATTAAAATAAGTCAAACTCAAAATGAGCAGAATTAATCTGAGTAGGGTTCTAATCCCTATGCTTTCTAAAAGCCAAAATATAATTTGTACTTTACTGAAAAAAATCTTTTAAATGTTTTCACTTTTATAACTTTAAGAAATCAAAAATTAAATAAGATTTTAAGGAATAAATATCAGCATATGTATATTAAATTGACAATGCACATTTTTTCAGTAAATTTATTTGAATTTTTTTCAGTAAAATAAAAATTATATTCTGGCTTTTAGAAAGCATAGAGGTTTAGAACCCTACTCATATTAATTTTCTTTACCATTGTCTTTTCCAGCACTAAATTCACTCAGGCTATGATACCATCTAGCTCTATTTCTACCGACCTGAGCATTATTTCTACCTGGAACCCTGTCTATTTACTCCTGTAGCTGTTAGTAAAATTTATCTGAGTCACTGTTTTGTCTGTATGTCGGTTCTAAAGAGGCATATACTACTATGGCTGATACCCTGCAATTTCTAGTTATAAGTTGAGCAACTAGCATTCTATTATTAACACCTTCCCAACCCAAACAAGACTTGAAAGCTTTTTTATTTATCATGAGCCCTATTCTCTTTCTATTTACCCCATCCTTGCTGATGGGGGAAAATCCCCTTTTCCTTTGATTTGTTAATCAAATGACATAGGATTTCTACCTGGAACCCTGTCTATTTACTCCTGTAGCTGTTAGTAAAATTTATCTGAGTCACTGCTTTCTCTGTCAGTCGGTTCTAAAGAGGCATATGCTACTATGGCTGATACCCTGCACTTTTTACTTATAAGGTGAGCAACTAGCGTTCTATTATTAACACCTTCCCAACCCAAACAAAACTTAAAAGCTTTTTTATTGATCATGAGCCCTATTCCCTGTCTATTTACCCCATCCTTGCTGCCTGAGTAAATAAATTCTATATCATCTAATTTCATATTTCATACCCTTTGGATATAGTTTCTGAGCTCATAAATCCAGTTCGAAGCGTCTGAATTCGTCAGTCTAACTGTCGATTTGATAGTTGTATTTCAACGTTATAACATTCTAAGTTGCAGTTTTCGTATTCTTTAAATCATTGAAATTATTTTAGCCTCAGGAAAAGCAATGGTCCCACAACCAGTGCAGGAGGGGGACTAACACGCCTTTTCATGTCTACACGAAGCGCTTAAGCCGGCTTAGTACCAAATGGCAAGAAGTCCCTGTGACCTCTAGTTGAATGGTGGCTTTGTGTAATCCTGGGTCCATCTTGGTCACAACATGGTTTTCCATACTTGGCTATGCTTTTCTATCAATAGAAGTGGAAACCATGCACAGACATTCTTAAGACTATTACCTCCGACTCTTTATATAGCCACGCCTGCAAATATTATGCTTCTACAGGGAGGCAGCCCATAATGGATAAACCGGCTTAGAAGAGGTTTTAAATAAACTATGTTGCAGTTTGAGGCTGTCCTTTGGAGTTATTTTCTTGGCTAAAACTAAAAGGCTATTATTTTTGCAGTTTTAGTACCATCTATATTTAGACAATTTGGATACTTGGCAGGGCCATCTATTATTTCGGCATCGTGTCATCTATAGTCTCTTTTCTTAATCTAGTTTAAGACACAGTGATATTACCAAAGACGCTATAGTCAGCACAGGTGCGAAGATTTTTGGTAAAGATTTAATCTGATCTGATAAAGCGATAATCAATTATTTGGTTCGTGATCTTAACGAACTATTCGTCAAAGGTAGGTGAAATCAAACAATCTTCGATTTATTAGTGGCGTTTTTTTTTGCGTGGTTGGTTCCGTGGTTTAATCGTGTTTTGCCATTTTTGCGTTTTCAACAAAACACGTAACAGCATGTTTTAACAAAACTTCGTTTTTTTTTTTGCGAAACACGAAACATCATGTTGCCTGTTCGACTGTCTGTTTCCTCAAACTTGGAACTTGCTCTTTGTGCGTGTTGCGTGTTCGATTGGTCCCTATACAGATAGAAAAAAGTTATCTGTAGATGACAAAAGAAAGGATAAGATGGAAGGGAAGAAAATGGACATAGATCCTGCTGAATATGCGTTTTTGAATAGAGGCCAAGGTGAAACATATGTGTACAAGAAAACAGGCAAGTAAAAAGCTCAGAATTTTTCCACATGTTTCCATAGTTTTGAATATTTTGCCACTTTTCCTAAAATGCGTTTTTAGACGTTCAACCAGGAACATGGACAGAGAACACGAAAGCGACAAAACTGCGTTTTTGGGCTAGAACATGAAACTTGGAACATGAACCATGAAACACGGAACTTCGAAAAAAAAACTCAGCTATTGATGTCTGATATTTACGAACTAATGAAAGTGGCTTCGAATATCCCACCTTTAAGTTGCTTTCACTATTTAGAAAATTGCCTAAATACCCAGGATCCACATCAATGACGGGTGAGGGTTTATGACTGCTCTCAAAAGATAAAGGATTTAATTGAGCAGTAAAAAACATCTCTACCAGCGTCACTTGCCTGACCCAAGTTAGTGCACACAAACCCTGAGATTCCAGTTTTCATAAAAAACGTACCATACTGGCCAAATGCCTTGAATCCTGTAGTAAACAGAAAAATTTTATCGACTTGAACGGAGCCTCCGGGTATGTCCGTAAAATTGTTCAAAGCAAAGGTGGTCTGATAGCCTAGGTCGACTCGGACAAATCGGCAAAATACTTAAATGAATCTGTTAACACGATTCCAGACATAAAATCTTCTTACCGATTTCTAAGATTCTTTCCAGTAGAAAAATTTTTTCCTATTGGCAGTTCAAAGGATAATAATAATAATAATAATAATCTGTATTTAAAAGCCAATTAAGGCCATATACAAAAAGACAAATACTAAAGAAAAATTACACTTCATTTGACATCCTTCCCATCAATACAAAATTTCCTACTGCCACAATATAACGGGGAGTCCTAGACCTCATTAACTCACAAAGCAGTCTATCTTCCCCCTCCTGGATAATTAATCCCCTTAAATGAGATAGTTGCTTACACCGGAGGAGGAAATGGCCCAACCCATAATCATTTTCCCCCCACATCTCAAGCAATTACACCCGGCCTCCGGACCTTCCCTCTTTTTCCTTGCAACCTTAGTATAAATTGGAAGACAATTTGCTCGAATCTGAATCCAAATCCTCAAATATTTAATGGGCAATCCCAGCTTGAAATAAAACTCCTGACCAAAATTCTCTTTTACTTCTCTATACAAAGTAAGACTCGGAGATTTGTCCACAGCTGCTTGCCATAGTTGCACTTCTTGGTCTTCAAGTCTTGCACTAAATTCTTTGAAGAACTTTTCATGATCCTCTGGCCCTTTTCCCTTCTCCCACGAACTTGAAAATCCATTCTCATCTAATATCCTCTTGATTTGTGCTGTCCATGATGTTTGTGTTATACTGAAGGAGAAGATCTTCATATGCTGCTCGGGCAAGTCTAGTCTGGGGAAGTTCTAGAAGTCTTAACCAAAATTTGATGATTTGGGTATATCTTTTCAATAATATTATCGTTGACAACCCAAGTATCATGGATTTCCATCGTTACGGGCACGCCTACCATTGTTGAGGTGTTCTTTAAGGATTCCATATTTCGTAATCATTCCTTGAAAAAGGGGAATTTTTGTAGATTACACTAACTTCAAGGTCGGTGCTTATGCTTCCCCACTGCGACGATGTTTTAAATTATCAATTTTTAAGCCACATCACCAAAGCCTGTACTAGTCAACATAAATGGACCGTAGCCCATGTTGCAACCCGAGTTTCACCATGACCTAATGCGACTATGAAATGTGCACTATGTGGTGAAGGCAGAAACACGCACCCGAGCTATAGTATTAAGTGTCCGGTCAAAGACGCACTAAATAACGTTGTGTCGTAAAAAAGAACAATAGCCTTCTCATGAACAGTGTCTCGACCTTTTTGTCGCAATATTTACGGGCACAATGCCAGAAAAATGGATTATATCGCTGAAATGTTCAACAAACATGATGCTTTGTGCCTCCAAAAGCACCTTTTAATATTGAAACATTACGGGTTGCTTCTGATTAATGCTGAGAAAGAACTTTTTTCTATGAAGCGATACGTCTTTACTCTCAGGGTAGGCCCTCGAGAGGAACAGCTATTATCGCTAGCAAAGTTTTCGGTTTTCAAAAATTTAGTGTGTTCCAAAAACAGTTCATACACTTATATCCATAGTTCCGGAAGTGTCACTAACATTGACGACGTACTCGTCAATTCATAACCTTACAGATCCTATTTACGTTAATTCTGTACATAACACGAGTGACCACCTTGATTTGCAATTCAAAGTTCCATTTTTGAAAGTATTTAGGTCAAGAACCAGCAAGATTTACACTAAAACTGAATGGAAAAAAATTATCGAGATCTGTATCAGGCCAATTGTGACGAAGTTCTACAGAGGATCAAAGGTCCGTTTTATTTACTGAAGCGGACTTCCGGAATGGCTGTCGACTGTGCCAGTTTCATGGCGTGGACTATGTCACAACAATACAAATTCAATCTTGGGGTGTAAGACTAACCCTGCTTCTCTTTCAAAAGCTTTCTGAAAACTGAGTTTTGGGGTCAATTTTGCATCCAGAATGGTCCCTAGAGAGGTCCTTTTTTTGACTAATAAGAGGTTCCAAGTCCCTATTTTTTACCACTTGAACCTATGGTAGCCCTGATGTATGTGCCTGGGGCTGTACTTGGCAGATTCCTGATGATGTTCTCAACTTACAATAATGAAAAAGGCTGATGATGAACTTTATGTTGGTCTTTATCAGCCAATTGGTCCATTTTTGCTACCATTCTTGCTACTGTCTCTTTGTTTGGATCCTCCTTTGTCTGCTCTTAGCAATGATATTTTTATTTACTGTTGTGTGCTGTGTTGTCTTTTTATTATGTATTGTGTTGATTATGAAATTGCTGGTCTAGTATGTAATGTTAAACGGTTTGAATATGATTATGATAATGTATGATATGTTGGTTATGATATTCTTGCGTTAGTTTTTTTCTTTTCTATTTTTCACTACTCTGCAGTGTCATTGTCTATGTTCATTTGTGCGTTGTAAATAAATAAAAATTGTTTTCTCCACATGTTTTGTCATTCGCAATAGCTTTGTCCATGACACTAACCAAAGTCATATTCTCACAAACTAGAGGCAGGTTCTTGTTTCATTTGGTTATTTGTTCTGCGCATAGAACCATAAACTTTAGTTGCTGGTTTTCTGAAATCAAGACTAGCAAAAAACTCTCCAATACTACTCTTGGTACTTGTATGATATACTACCACCCTAAAATTCTTCTAATATGTTTATCTGACCTAAATCCTAATGAAATATACCTAAGTATGATAAAAATATAATACTTTAGACGCAAATTTGGGTTATATATTTGCACATTAGGGGGGGGGGGGGAGTAAATTATAGTGGGTCTGCATGCCTAATGGGTTAGGTACAATTATTCTCCATATTATGTAGTAAGAATTGTTTTCTAACTTCACACTGTCCAAATACTTTACCCCCACCCCCTACCCCTAATTTACAAATATATAGCCCAAATTATATATTTTCCATCTATTTTGTCACTTCTCTTTGTCTTGTCTCACGCTAAGCTGAAAGAAATTAGCGAAAAAAAACGGTTCTATAATGCGTCAATGAATGAACGACTTGAGCCGTCAGGGGTATATCATACAAGTACCCTGCTCTTTTTTCTGCAGACACTGTTCTCTTAAACCTTGCATATGAGTATTTCACTTTGATCCGATTTTCTAAGTTCTAACTTAAGCAAAAATACTCTTATTTTTTACGTAGTCCCTCTTTGCTTCTTACATTCACTGTTTCACCAATCACTGTTTTGTGAGCCTTCTTTGAGTTACATTTCACTGGATTAACTTTCCTTGTTGCAGTCAATAAAATTTTTGGAATATATGAATTTATCATCTATTGATATTTTTTTTAGCATAAAGCTCTTGCTCGTTAAGGTTGCCAGTGTAGAAGGAACCAGACCTCAGTGCTGTTAGTCGAAATATTTCTGCATCCACTAATTCCTAAATTGATATTTCTTTGAGTTGGCACCAATGCTCAGGCCAATTTGCTTTCTTCAATCAAGAACAACGAGTGCTCGTATTATCTAATTGGGCTGGTTTACTGCTGATGTTATGACCCTTAATATTGGTAAATATAGGGGAATGATCCCTAAAAGCAGTGTATGAGCTGGAGTTAAAACAGTAGTGCTTGTGGTTAAATTAGGGCTAGCAAATGTTAAGTAAATTGTTGTATTACTAATAGTAAGATGATTTTTATAGGTTGTTAATCCTTTAGCAGTAACAAGGCAAATATGAATTCCAACAAAAACTTCTCCATACCCCTTCCAGATGAGTTCACAGTGTCATATTTGCACCCAACTTTACCGTGTATGTTGAGATCATCTGTTATAATCAGTTTCTTATTAGCAGGAATTCTCTGCAACAGCTCAGCAATGATACCAATGTCAATGTTCTTTCCACTTGCACTGCACATACTTATAATGCTAATAGCTGATCCATCATGTTGGAGTACACTGCATCCATTGATTTCCGCTTACGATCTGGATGATCCAGCAGATTAATGTCTCACTCATTAATGTAAATGTTTACTCAGATGCCTCACAGAGTGCATTTTAATGCCAAAATATCCAAAGTCTCACTGAGCAAATATTCAAATATAGGATTAGATTGGTCTACACCTATGTTATTGGTGCTAGGGGAGGGGGGACTATCCCCCCTCCCACTACAAAAATCCCTTCCTATCAATCTAAAAATATAACATTGACATACCTAACAGCACAGAGGTAGAAAATACAAGGCACGGCATTATGAACCTTGCCAATAAATTTCCCACATTATACCTTGGTTAGGGCCTAGGCATGATTTTAAAAACATTTTTTTTATTATTATTATTATTACAGGCTTCACGGCTCCGTCACAAATGATGATTTGCAGCTAGTCCTGGTAGTTATTACCTCATTTTCTAACATTAAGGTACTTTTTATACCTTCTTTTGAACGCGTCAAGGGAAGGATTTTTCGGGATTACCTCTGCCGGCAATCTATTCCATGTGGCAACTGATCGCCGGGCGAAACTCGTTTTCAGATATTCTTGGCGGGGAATACCCTGCTCAAGGTAATCCTGACGAGCTGTACTTCGGCGAGTTGATTGCAAGGGCTTTGCTTTATCAGGAACGAGCTTTGATAGCTTCTCCGATGGAGGCTTATACAAGTGCTTATAGAAAACCGACATGGACACCACATCGAAACGTTCCTGGACCAGCTTTGGGGTTTTAGCTTTCGTGTTGCCAGAGGTTGCTGCACGCACTGCTCTATTTTGAATATATTGAAGTGGAGCGATGTGGCTTTTTGGTGCACCAGCGAAGAGAGGACATGCATATTCCATGACAGGTCTGATGCACGAATTGAAAAGTGGCAGAATAGAATCACCAGGGAGAAGACTTTTGCATCTTAGGATAACTCCTAATTTCTTGTTGCAAGAGGATCTAATTTTACTGAGATGCTCAGTCCATGAGAGATCCGAGAGAAATTAACTCCAAGTAGGCGCAGTGTATCAACTCGCGTTATTACCTCTCCTTTGAAGACGAAATCAGGATGAGCCCTCATATTACGCACGTTAGAAATTAGGAGCTCTTTCGTTTTTGATGTGTTAAAACTTACAAGCCATGCATTTGCCCAGGTCTCAATTTTCACCAGGTCAGCCTGAAGCTCCTTGTGGGGTTCACTGGGATCTTCGTCTTTTGCGATTGATGTTTTTGTTTTTGTGTCATCCGCAAAGTGGTGAGGTTTTATCACAAAGTTATCCCCTAGATCGTTTATGAACATCAAGAAAAGAGCTGGCCCAAGAATACTTCCTTGTGGTACTCCTGATAAAACTGGGTGTTCTTTTGATATGAAGCAATTGAGGACAACTTACAACGATCGTTGACGAAGGAAGTCAGCAAGCACGTCAAATAGTCGACCATGAATTCCATAGGCTTTCAGTTTACAAAGAAGTCCCTTGTGCCATACACGATCAAAGACTTTTGCAATGTCAAAGTAGAGAATGCGAATATCGTATTCCTGAGAAAAATGCTCAAACCACTCTTGATACTGTGCAATCAAACAATCTAACGTAGACCGTTTTCTGCGAAAACCGTATTGCGTGTCTACCAACAACAGATGTGACTCAAGGTATTGGTAAAGGGTCTTATTAATGACGCTTTCATAAACTTTACCTACGCAGGACAGCAGACTTATTGGACGTTATGATCCTACATTAGTAAGGTCAGACCCTGCCTTTGGAACAGGGACCACCTGAGCAGTTTTCCAGGCTTTCGGGAATAATCCTGCTGCAAAGCATTTGCTATAGAGAGAGGCGAGAGGACCAGCAAGTTCAGGGGCACATCTTTTAAGGATGAGATTAGGAATCTTGTCAGGTCCTGAAGCTTTGGTAACATCCAGCTGGCTTAGCGTTCTCAGCACCTTCCTAGTAGTTATGTTAACGCTGGCGATTTTTGCATCTGTTTTGTGGCGGAAAGGGGGGGAGGGGAGACTCTTTCCTCATCAAGTTGGGAGACCTTTGAAAAGGCTTGTGCAAGAACATCTGCCTTTTCCTGGCCTGACTGGATCATCGTGCCTTCAACATGAAGCGAGGGAATTGATGTTGATTTAGATGATGGTAGGGCTTCTTTGACGACCCTCCACCACCAAACTGCAGGGGCACTTTTCAGTTCTTCTACAAACTTGTGCTTGTAATTGGCTCTAGCTTGACGTACAGCTTTAACAGACTCGTTTCGAGCGCTAATAAAAGTAGCCTGGTCCTCGTCGGATTCAGTTGAACGCCAATCCTTGAGAGCCTTCTTTCTGGCCCTGATTGCCTTTCTACAACCAGCATTGAACCATGGCTTATCTCGAGATGAGACTTTTACTGTTTTTGATGGGACGAATTGCTCAATAGCCTCTGTAATCGCTTTTTCGTAAAGTGCCACTGCTTTATGCGGGGCTTCTTTTAAAAATGTACTCAACGGCTTTGCCGATAACAAGTTTCGCAGACCATCCCAGTCTGTGCGGTGATACAGCCTGATTTACAGGTGGAGGTATTTTGAGATTTCCACGAGCTATAACTGCCACATTGCTATAACATGGCGAGCTATAACTGGCAAAAGGATAGGTTTCAACACTAAAGGAATCCAAATGATCAGTTAAGAAGAGATGAGGCCTGGATGAATCATGAGAGCTGATGTAAGTGTCCGCTTCAACAAGTTGTTCTAGGCCATAAGCAAGACTCACGTCTAGCAGAGCTAAGCCCTCCGCGTCAGTCGTATGACTTTTCAGCCAGGGGCCATGATGAATATTGAAGTTTCCTTGGATTATTTTACCTGATTTAGGAAACTTTTGCTTCACAAATTCCAAACAATCTTCCAGATGTTTGGTAATGGTGATTTTCATCTTTGGTGGGTTATAGACTGTACCAATAACAAACGATTTGTTTGATAGGTTTACTTTAACCCAAAGGACCTCCTTATCGCTAGGAATCGAAAGTGCCAAAAAAGAGATGTTATTTTTTAGGCACATAGCAACACCACCTCCACCAAAAGTCGAGCTTCTTGGGTGTTTCCAATACAGCCTGAGCAGAGTGTAACCAGGAATACTGATCTCACTATCAATGACGCTAGAATTCAGGTTGGTCTCGGATATACACATGACAGAAGGGGAGACCTCATTCATCATGGGCTGTAGGGGATCCAACTTGGATTGGAGACCACGTACATTGCAGTGAGTAACAGTAAACGTATCCATAAGAATTGTCTTGGGGCGCGCATTTGGTCGTCTACTGGAAGGAAGTCCGATCCGAGGCTGTTTTTTTTTTCCATTTGAAAACTTGGTAAATACCGGCTGGATGGGTAGTTGGCCCAAACAGCGGACAAAAGAAATCATAAGACAGACTTTGCCTCATCAGATAAGGAGCTGTCATAAGACCTCATACTTAACCCCAGCAAAGGTGGTGGTGACCCCAATAGCAGCATTGAAAATTACAATAAATACAAATTATTCTACATATGATGGGGGTGTTCCATTCTGAGATCCCACAGTTTAGGCTAAAATTTGAATTTTCTTAAGAATTTTTCAATTTCAATTCTCAAGAAATTCTCAATTTGTTAAGAACTACTACTGAAACACAAGGGCCATTGATATGGAATGACAAGTTTTTTTGAACCACTATAAAAATTGTTGTGGTTTAGTGGCTGCCCCTTCCTAAATCCCACTCTTTATACTAAAGTTTTATAGCACTTTATAGTGTAAGGTTATGTTTGACCAGTCTTAAATAACTCAAGAATAATTTTTGTCTGTTTTAACCTTGAATGTTGCTCCTTACTATGGTTGCAACCAGGTCTCTTGTATGCATATTACATCAGTCTCTGTTTCCTGACATATTCTATAATAAAGTATCTCTCTTTTCTTTCATGAATGACTTGACACTCAATGACAGAAATTTAAGGTTTATTTGGGCATTTTCTAGTATTGTAATCAGCTTGAAAGATCTTAAGCCGAACTGGCCAGCCATGACAAAAACCAACAAAGAGGAAAATCTAAAAAAAAAAAACAAACGAGACTGTGGCCAGTGGAGAGAAAAGAAAACAACAAATGCAAAACAACGCGGATATTTCGCCTGTATCCAAACAAGGCGTCTTCAGCACGAAAGAAACACAAGAAGAACAGGATAAAAAAAAAAAAACAAGATAAAACTAAAAAACCAATAAAACCACCACCAAAAAAAAAAACAAACAAAAATGTACAATTGGCGCAAACTGATCCACGTAGGGAAAAGATGCTATTATGGAGTTACTTCAGTGAGGACACCAGAGTAACTGAGGAAAAATAAAAAAAAACTGTAAATTACTTTAATTATTCTGTTGCGAAATAATACTTTTGTTAGCTATTACTGAAGCAAATCGTTTTGGTCTAGCAGGTAAAATAGTCCCCTGGTGATTATTTAAAATCTTAACTCCCTTATTGACTGTTGATTCACTCTTTAGAAGGTTATCATAAATTGGGTCAATATTTAAATTACCTGTGTCCCTATTTATGGAAAGGTTAGCAAACATATGTTTTTTAATTTCTATGGCTTCCCTCGCCCATTGAGTGTAACCCTTATCATTTGAAATAGCCAAGGCTTCATCAAATTTTACAAAATGATCTGGTTGAAGCCAAATATGCTCTGCTAAAGCTGAAACGAAAGTTTCTGGAGGCTTGCTTAATTGTAGGGTTTTTTCTATTGAGTTTCGGTGTTCAATAAACCATTCAACAAATTGTTGGTGAGTCCTACCAATATAGAACTTCCCACAAGAACACGGAATTTTATACACCCCATTTACTAAATTTCCCCGAGTTCAATCCTTACCAGAACTAAAAAAACTACCCATTGGCCTCAACGATTGGAAACATGTATCAATACCAAATTTACGTAAAACCCGTGAAAGTTTCTCACCCAAACCAGGTACATATGGTAATGAAATGAAACTTTTTGATACAACTAAATCTAAAGACTGAGAAACCCCAATAACCCTACTATCATGTTTAACCCGTCTATTTTCAATTATTTTGTCAATGAACTTAATTGGATAACTATTACAAAACAAAATATCCCTCAAGTATAACAATTCCGAATCCAGAAATTCTTGGGAACAAATTCTAAAGGCTCTATCCACTGGTGAAATTACAACCCCCCTTTTCATTTCGGTTTATTGAACCCGAAACTCAATAGAAAAAAAACCCTACAATTAAGCAAGCCTCCAGAAACTTTCGTTTCAGCTTTAGCAGAGCATATTTGGCTTCAACCAGATCATTTTGTAAAATTTGATGAAGCCTTAGCTATTTCAAATGATAGGGTTACACTCAATGGGCGAGGGAAGCCATAGAAATTAAAAAACATATGTTTGCTAACCTTTCCATAAATAGGGACACAGGTAATTTAAATCTTGACCCAATTTATGATAACCTCCTAAGAGTGAATCAACAGTCAATAAGGGAGTTAAGATTTTAAATAATCACCAGGGGACTATTTTACCTGCTAGACCAAAACGATTTGCTTCAGTAATAGCTAAACAAAAGGATTATTTCGCAACAGAATAATTAAAGTAATTTACAGTTTTTTTTTTATTTTTCCTCAGTTACTCTGGTGTCCTCACTGAAGTAACTCCATAATAGCATCTTTTCCCTACGTGGATCAGTTTGCACCAATTGTACATTTTTGTTTTGTTTTTTTTTGTGGTGGTTTTATTGGTTTTTAGTTTTATCTTGTTTTTTTAACCCTGTTCTTCTTGTGTTTCTTTCGTGCTGAAGACGCCTTGTTTGGATACAGGCGAAATATCCGCGTTGTTTTGCATTTGTTGTTTTCTTTTCTCTCCACTGGCCACAGTCTCGTTTGTTTGTTTTTATTTGAGATTTTTCTCTTTGTTGGTTTTTGTAATCAGCTTACAAATACTAGTAAGCTTTTGCTGATTATGGAACCCCAGCTCTAATTCTTTTACAGGTTGGTAGAGTATTTTCATCTGATCAAATAGTGATACGTTGCTCATTTACAACAGTTAAGCTATACAGAGTTGGCCTGCCACCATTTCTTGAGCAGTTGTCAGTTGGTGCAAGTATATTTTTTAAACTAATCTTTGCAAATTCATCTTGCTAGCAGCATCTGCATAGCTCTTATATATTATGAGCCATCCTGCTTCCCATTTAGTAAGTCTCTGCCACTTGTAATGTTTCGAAGATTTTTGTTTTCTCACAGGACAAGGAAATGATATAGAAGCATGATTTCCTGTACAATTCATGCAAGAATATACTCTTAGTCAGTCTGATGAGACATCAATTTTTAAAGAAACTTTGTCTTATGAGTGTTTATTAAAAAAAAAATCAGGCAAACTGGATCTACAATCCTTTTGCAAATGATCATACTTCTGACACTTGTGGAACTGCATGATTCTAAGATAGTAAAAACATGAGCTTCTCTTTCCCCCTCACAACACCAAATGTTTAGAGGTAGTGTATCGCCATTACTAAAAAACTGTCTTCTAGTTTTCTCATTTCCTGGTCGAACTGTTTCTGCCTTCCTGCTTTGTGTAGAACCATTACACTTTACAGACAGTCCATTATACCTTCTGTTATCAAGTTAAGAGGAACCACAACCACTAACAACTCGCAGTGGCACCAAGCCACCTGAGGCCAACATAGCTAAACATGCTCCTCCTCCATCCTAATCTATTCAAAGCCTCCCTCTTTACACACTCCTAAGAAGTTCCCGTTTCTCTTAAATATTTCCTAATGACATCCTCCTGCCCTTTTTAGGAATGAACTACTTTTTGTTTACCCCAACACAGTTGGCCAGCAAGGACAATCCATCATCCTTCATATGCAGAATGTGTCCTAGCCATCTCAACTTTTCCCTCATTATAGCCCTAGAAAGTGGGATCAAACCATATCTTTTATACAGCTTACTATTTGAGACATGGTCAGTGAGCTGGATAACCAAAACAATATGTGGGCTCATTAAATACAATTCTCTGGAAAACATCTTTGCGAATCTTCATCTGTTCTTTGGAGTGCCCATGCTTCAGAGCCATACTTAATCACTGACATCACTATAGCTTCTAATATTCTAACCTTGGTTTACAGACTTATTTTCCTATTCATCAAAACTTTTTTCAACAGTAAAAAAAAACACCTCGGACCTTTTCTATTCAACTTTTAACATCTTCACCACACCCACCATCTTTACTAATAATACTATCTAGATAAGTGAAGCATTCCACTTGATTGATCTTCTTGTTACCCAACATCACCTCTGTATCTTCACTTATTTTTCGTCATAGTGACTTAGTCCTTTTAAATTTAATTTTCAAACCTATTCTTGGACCCTGATCTCACAAAACATCTAAAAGTTCATTCATTTACCCAGTGTTGTGGGAGTAATTAATTGCAACTATTTGAATATTTATTTAATTAATTTTTTCTATATTTAAATACAAATTAACTTTTCCTAATATTTCTACATACTTTTGTCCATCAAACACGGTTTTTGAGAGTATTCACTGATTTTCTGGACTGAATTTTATGTAGTAAGCTTTTTAAGATCTTAATTTAGAAGAAGATCCATAGGAGCACTGTAATGGAGGCCAGCTTTATTTTTAGAGTAGGCATACATAAAAACACCAAAAAAAAATGGCCAAGGCAAAATTTTTCATTGGTTGTCACTGTTAATATTCAATCTTTTGAAGTAATTAAAACATTTTAAAGTGTTTAACTGAACTGGACTGAGTGTACTAAAAATTAAACTGAAAAATATAACATCTGTGTCATAAAAAGTCCAAGGTATTAAAATTAGGTGGGACATAAGTGAAGAAGGGCCGTTTTGCAAAGTTATTAAAATCTTAGTCTATGCTTCAAGCTTTTATTTCTTATTAGGCAAATAATAACATTGGGTTAAAACAGAGACTCATGCGGAGATGAGATAGGTGACAAGCAAAAATGGCTAACTTCATAACATCTGATGGCCAGTAGACGTTTAAATGTCTACTTGCTAGTTTTTTCACTAGTGGTTTTGATTCTTTTCATAACAATTTTTTCCTCTTCTAAAGCTGAAAGTTTAATTAAGTAATTTTAAACTTATTCCTTCAACATTAAAAAAAAGGTTTCATAAGCGAAAACTTTTGATTCAGATTATAATAATTTATTTATTTATTTATTTTTACTAAAATACAGTAGGCTTTAAAAAGCTTGTCGCACTAAACAATTATAAAAAAGTCTATGACAATGTTGACAACATAACATAAACATACAGTAACTGAAGTATTCAGTAAACATAGACACTGAAAGGATAATAACTGAAACATACAGTTTCAGTTATTTGGGTGGTTTGGATGCAGTAGGCAACAGATTCATTTTAGAAGACTAAGAGTAAAACGTGGATGTGCAAACTGAAAGGAGAATCAGGCTAAATTTTTTTTAAAAGTTCTCCCAAATCTGGGTTCACAATTCAAGCTCAGATGTCAGTGCATGTAAGACTGAAGAAGAGGTTTTCGGATATGTACTTCCCTGCTGCTAGACTATTTTGCCTTGTTTTGTAAGAGAAAGGTCAAAAGAAAAATTACAATAATTGAAAATAGTGAATGAAAAAAAGTACAACTGTTGAAATATGTTTATTTCTGTCTAGATATCTTGAACAAAATAAAAGAAACTGTAGTTGAACTTTGTCCCACTTGTATCTTTCTCTGATGATGTATCTTTCTTTTTCTTGTATCTTTCTTATTTGTTTTTTGGTTTTTTTTAATTACTTACATATTTAGCTAGTCAGTGATAAAATGTGGAATTTTATCCCACAAAAAGAACATGTTTTGCTAAAGATCTAACTTTGTTTTTATACCTAGTTTGAAACATTTATAAGATGAACTGAACTGAAAATGTTTGTCCAAGTAGAGATTTCTTTGAGAAAAATCCAAGTAAAAATTTTCTCACTTTATTTCCAAGTTTTATAGGCAGGTAAAATTTCTCAGAGGCAAACTGATGATCTCATAGTGGACTGCACAATTGAAGAGATATGGCCTCTTGTTACTGTGGAGAAAAAAGCTTTCAAAAACCTTGTGCACGGTTTGGCTCCTTATGCAAGAATTATGCATTCAGACACCATGTCTACTTGTATAGACAGCAGTTCCTAGAGATAATGGCAAATCTGAAGAAGAAATTTGCTCACTTGGATTATGTTTGCACTACAATGGATATATGGACTGTTAAATCATAAAAGCTACATTGGCATTACTGAACACCAGCTGAACAATGACCTTAGCCAAGGGTCAGCTGCAATTGCTTATCAAAGATTCAAAGGTACACATGATGCTTCTTCTTGTGCTGATCATCTTAAGAAGATTCACAAAACATGTTGTCTCCTGTACACAAAAATTGTGAAGACTATGAAAGACAATGGTAGTACTTTTGTGAAAGTTTTCAGGAATTTGCATACCCAGGCAGCCCCACAGACACTATGCCTGACAGAAACAATGATAATGGAGATTCTGAAAGTGAAAATAACCTGTCAGTAATTGCTTCAGTTGGAAATTTGCTTGACTCACAGACAGAAAAGTCGGATGAAACAAAATAATTTGAAAGTAAATACTACTTACCCCCTCACTTGCACTGTGCAAGCCACACTCTGAATCTTGTTGCTAGCAAAGATAGTGAAACAGTCATGTCAGATATGCTATATACAAAACTGTACCATGCTTCAATGGGGGGAAGTGTCAAGCACTGTGAAATGCAACAAGGCAGAGTTTTAAAGGCCCTGATAAAGTCCAAGATTTAATGTCAAAGCAGCTAATTGTTCCCAGTACAACTTGGTGGAGTTCTCAACATGATACTGTGAAAAGGATTGTTCAAGTGCAGGATAAGATATGGCAGGTTTGCACTTAACTAAACCTACTGAAGTTGAAAGTGATTGAGTTTGAGATTCTTGAGGAATATGCCAAGGCAACTGAGAATGTCACAAGGGCACTTGCCATGCTATAGGGGGACGAGAACTTTTTTTCTGGGAATGCCCTTGCCCATGTTGATTGTACTGCAAAAGAAAATGATTGACATGAGACAAAACCCCTCTATCAAGCATGCAGAAGCTCTTGTGGAAGCAATCTTGGATGTTTTAGAGAACTGGTTTGCACATGCTTTTACAATGCAGCTAAGTGAACCAAGTTTTGAGGAGCTAGCAATAGCAAGTGAAAGCAACCCTGGTTTCAAGTGAAGATGGATACCAGGAGATATCTGCAACCAAATCATTGATGTGATTTCTAATGAGATGAAACATATTTTGCTTGTCAATACTGATGATCTGTTCACTGATTGTGATGTTGAGCACAGCTTTTACTTTTGACAGTGATGGTGTTGGGATAAGTATAGATTCTTCTTTAGGCTATAACATGAAAGTTTGGTTATTGAGGCTCATGGACAATAAAGACAATTCGATTGAGTCCTTGAAAGAATACCCAGACATTGCAAGAGTTTTTGAAAGTTCAATACCGTCATTTAATCATCTGCTGTAGTAGAACATCTTTTTTCTGTTGGGGGTTTGGCATTTACAACAGAGCAGAATCAGCTTGGAGATAAAAAGTTTGAACTTTTGTTATTAAAAGCAAACTCCCAACTTTTATAACGAATTTTGTAATAATTTTCATCATAAATGGTATGCATTGAGAAAAAGGTGTTTCATAGCTAGAGCAATTTGTGTTAAAGGTGTATTTTGTAATTAAATACAAGTTACTTCCCTGGCAATGTATTTCCAATTACTAATTTCTAATTATTTAGTCCAATTACTAAGTAATAGTAATTACTTATTAATTTCCAATTACTAAGTAATTTGTATTTATATTCAACTACATTTTAAAAGTATTTCCAACAACACTGCATTTGCATAACATTTTCATCTAGGATGCTTAAATCATAAGCATAATCTAAGTCTAGGAGGTTTTTACTTCCCCATTGGATTCTGTATTCTCCTGTTGCCTTGGATACTGTGTTGTTTCTTAGTGGATCACAGAGTTTTGCTGAGTGAAAACAGTATTCATGGAACTGTTATAGAGTTTTGCTGAGTGAAAACAGTATTCATGGAACTGTTGCCCTAAATCGCACTGTTTAAGGATTTTCCTGTCATTTGTACGCCCAACCCTTGAGTACGCCTGTCCTGTTTGGCATCATGGCATTTCCATTGATTTGTCAGACAGAATAGAAGCAGTACAAAAAAGGTGCCTAAGAATTATCTTCAATGAGGGTAAAGTACCTTATATTTCCCTTCTTAGGAGAGCTAACCTTGTCTCCCTTAAGGAAAGGAGAGCAAAAATTACCTTGCGTTTTGCTAACCATGCCCTTCATAACCCTCGAACAACTCCCCTTTTCCCCGGTCAATATTCACCCCTTCGACCCCACCTCCCGCGTTCTGTTTCAACAAAAAATCCCCTTCTCGCCCCAATAAGAGTTTGCACTGAAAGATATAGAAGAACTTTTATCCCTTACATAGTCGACATTTTCAACCACTGAATCTCTGCTGCCTCCCCCCCCCCCCCCCCCTCACTCACTCTTTACCTCATAGTTATTAATTTTAATGCCCATTATGCAAATTTGGAGGTTTTATATTTATGTTTGTTAGTCACCAACTAACTTATGTTTTTTTTTTTAATTCTACTTTATCCCCTTGTTAATTTTACGTTTTTTTTTTTTTTTTTTTTTTTTTTTTTTTTTTTTTTTTTTTTTTTTTTTTTTTTTTTTTTTTTTTTTTTTTTTGGGCATTTTTGCTGACTTGACATTGGCCTTCTAATTTTATGAGTTTACTTTGTACTTTGTTTTTAACGTTTTTACGTATTTGACATAGACCCTTTTATAATTTTCTGTTGTTGTTTGATTGTTTGTTTTTGTTGTTCTTTTTTCGCTGTATTTGACGCTAAAGTGCGAATTCGGCCCCTTTAGGCTTGTGAGAGCCATTTTTCAGCAATAAATCTTATCTTATCTTAACTTAATGGCTCTGGAGCACAGACAAGGCCATGAGAGGGTTGACCTTGAGCTTTCTTATGCCAAACTATTGGGGAAGGTGCAAACTGCCCAGGACCCTTCCGGTAGGGCTGAGTCCAATTCATCATCATTGTTTTACCATTAAAGTAAGAATTTATTGGCACAAATTGTCCCTGACCCCCTTCAGGGCTGAAATATTTTTCGGCTTGATAAAATTCTAGACAATTTACTTTTTGTTACCTTGGCATTAAAATTAGGTAAGGAAAATGACCCTTTCATTAATGAATTAAGCACCAAAAACATAATCTGGGAAGGTATTGCCAAGCTACTATGTTGGCCCTCTTCTGATTTCTAAGTCTTAGAAATTTGCCTATTTGACAGGTCAATACCTATTGGAATTGTGACAAAACAACATTATACCTTAATTTTCAGTCTTCAGTTTCTTTTTCTCTGGTTTTAGTTTTGAAGATGCAATTCCCATATTTCTGTAAAGTTTTAAGCAATGTTTATGAGTTTTTTTTGTCTAAATTAAGGAACTGTATTAGCAGATCTTTGAAACCTCATAAATTGAGATTAGGCAAAGTTGTGAAGCTGTAAATACTTCCCTTGTACTTCATTTGGATATCCACTATACAACTAATATAAAGTAGTATGGTTTATATATAGAGAAAAATCCTTAGCCAATCATAATATATGGAATTTTTTTTAGCCAACTAAGTGGCTAATATTACTGAAAGTGTATATATAGGGATCTTTAAATTTGCCAACCAGTTGGCTATTAGATCTCACCTCTATATACATTACAGCCTGAATTAGCCAGCTGGTCAGCTAATAATAGAGTTAGATTTATACTATATCCTAAATTAGCCAACTAGTTGGCTATTAAGATCCCTGGTATACATAAAATTTAGCTTAAAATAGCCAACTGGTCAGCTATCAATAAAATTTCTAATACACTTGTGGAATTCGCAAACTAGTTGGCTATTTTGAACTAAAGTTTTTTATATACCAGGAATCCTAATAGCCAACTAGTTAGCCAATTCCACAAGTGTATTAGAAACTTTATTAATAGCTGACTAGTTGGGTATTTTAAACTAAAGTTTATATATCTGGGGTCATAATAGCCAACTAGTTATCTCATTTCACTAGTACATTAGAAACTTTGTCTGATAGCTGACTAGTTGGCTATTTTACACTACAGCTTTTATATACCAGGAATCTTAATAGCCAACTAGCTACCTAATTCCACAAGTGCATTATAAACTTTATTGACTACTAACTAGTTGGCTATTTTTAAACTAAAGTTTATATATACCTAGGATATTAATAGCCAACCAGTAAGCTAATTCCATAGTGTATATACAATTCTATTATGAACTGGACAGTCAGCTAATTCAGGCTGAACTATATATGGTTGAGATCTAATAGCCAACTGGTTGGCTAATGTAAACATGTTTATGCAGCTGAGACCTTAATAGCCAACTAGTTAGCTAATTTTATAATGTATATATAATTCTTATAACATTAGCTGACTAGTTGGCTAATTAAGGCTGAAATGTATATGTAGGTGAGATCTAATAGCCAACTGGTTGTCTAATTTCAAGATTCCATATATATATATATATATATATATATATATATATATATATATATATATATATATATATATATATATATATATATATATATATATATATATATATATATATATATATATAGACCCCGGCGCCGCGCCGATGAGGGAAGTCCGGAGGCGGCGGGGCAAAAAAACAGCACGCCGCGCCACGCCGCAGGTAAGACGCCGGCGGCGCGCCGCCGGTAAGATGTCGGCGGCTTGCCGCCGGCGCGATCAATGTTGACTGCAAAAATTAATGTTTTCATCAGTCTTTCTCAAATCACAGCTTCAATTTACAACAGATTCGAGCCTATTCATGAGTTCAAAAATTCACAAGTCGCTGGCTGGAAACTGGTCTTCTTCGTTATTCATCAAGAGAAGTAGAAATCTGGCAGAAACGAAATGGCTGTGGCGTTTCAGAACCCTTGCATAATACGAGTAGTTGAAGTATCTATTAGCTATGTATTGTTAACATAAATAATTATAAAAATTCGTAGTTTTTTTTCATCGAGCATTACTGCATATAAAACTTCAAATACCGTATCACAAAATTCCTCAGTTATCTGGGTAAAACTTTGAATATAACTTTGAACTTAGAAGCTTAATTTTTTCATAATGCCCTTTGCCTATATCTGTTTTGTCACATTTAAAACAGTTGAAATGGGCGACTTTGATATTGATTGTTTTTTTTTTTTTTGCTCTTTTGGATTCCCAAGAAGCCGTCTTGTATTAAAAACTGGTTTTTAATTAAAATTAAAAAAAAATGCATTTTAAAGTTTTTTTTTTTGGCTTCTTTATAGAATATACGTCATGTAGGCTAAGGCTGAACTGCTGCTTTTTATCGCTTTTGGCTGCTCTTTTGGATATTATTCATTTTTTCTTTTGGGGATTCATTCCAAATTATAAACTGATAAATACCTAATATCAGTCAATTATAAACTGTATCTAAAAGGAGTAAATTTATCAAATTGAAAAATACATGATGAACACTTCACATGAGAACACTTCAATTACAATGACACAAAAAACACTTAATAGTTTATTGGCTATGAAGAAAAATGAAGTGCCAGCTATTTTCTTAGGTAAAAAATGAAAAGCTCATCCGTTTTGAGTGTAATTAAATGAAAAATAATATGTAGACTGAAGTAGTTCCAGGAAGATGTTGAAATGTTCATCCTAGTTCGTCACTTTTTAATACAAGCAAAATGTTAGGACACTTAGTATCAGTTATTGAGTTTAAGCTTTGATTTCCAAATGCTCACAAGAATTACCAAATTTAAGAAAGTTGCAACAATAAGTCACCTGTGGTCAAAATACTTAGACTCCTCTTTGATCCTCACCCAGGCTCAAAGCTTCTGCTATGGTCATTTCCATGGAAATCTCCAAAGAGTTTCTTTTTTAAAATAGCTTTCAAGCGTAGTTAGGGGTATTTAGACTTTTTTGCTTTTCTTCAAATCTTTGAAAAAAGTGTTATAATATTCCAAATGTTACATTTGTGCATATTTGAATCTCCTCCTTGAATCTCCCAAATTGAAAGCTTTTATTATGACCTGGCCTTTTAAAGTAACTTGGGCACTGGACCAAGGGCGCCATTGTTACTCGAGCGCAACGTTAGGTGGGGATGTCAATATCGCTTTCGTCACACCAATTCGTTTTAGTGTGAATCTGCCTGGTACATATGAATGAATATTTTCAAAGTAAACCCATTTCATCAATAGGAAAAAAAAACGGATTGGACTCTTATCATTTAAATATAATACCTCCCTACCCCCCCCCCCCTCTGGATACCACCTTGATAGGATACCGTCTCAGCTTTCATTAGAAAAACAATTTACTGAATAATTAACAAGGTCACTATATGGTTCAAACAAATACGCAAAATAATGTTAAAAAGCTTAGTGTTCCTTGAAAAAAAAAATTGAGGGTATGAGTAAAGGGGTACAAAGACAACAACAAAAATGTCGAAATTATTCAGATATACCTCAAATTATTGGAAAACTGAGTGATAGATTCGCCATGGCATTCCATAAGATCCAAAGAATCGAATTAAAAGAGAGCACGTACAAAAGCCAAATAAGGCCAGTAGCCTATGAGAAATCGCAAAATACCCAAGACAATGAGCAAGTCCTAATGGGGGGCCCTGGGTCTATCAAAATATTTCAATGGTTTCCCAGGGAATTTGATATCATTTTCTTCTGTCTCCACTTTAAATGAAAAAAATAATTATCTTTTTGGCATCCCTGCTTTCAATAAAAAAAAAATGAGGTATTATCATTTAAAAATGATAGCTCCCTATCCCCCTCCCCTATAGGCAATAATTTACAATTTATTTATGAATCATATTTTGGGGTAACTTCCGGTTCAATCTTTAATTCCCCAACCTTGTACATAGCTTAGTCTATAGCTAAATTTTGTCTCAACCAAAGGCTGTTTTTTTTTTTGGGGGGGGGGGGGGTAAAAATGTTCCAGAATAAAGATTGTATTTTTTGTATCAGGTGTTCAATAATTGAGTATTAAACATTAAGAAAATCTTATCTAAAAACAGCAAAAAAAAAAAAAAATCTGCAAACTTACAATTCAGCTGTAGAAACAATCTGTCGGCTGTCAATTTCAAAATCCAACAAAAGGCTGAAGCTGTATAGTAGTGAATGTGTTCTATAATTCTATTCAACTTGAAAATAAATTCTTGACTACGAATGATGTAAGAAATAGCGATTGGGAAACTGCATTCGAAATGATTTGAACTCATTTCATAAAGACGATACTTTTTTTGTCAACATATGAAGAACTGTGTATATTGCAATATTTGCAATAGCATATTGCATCTGTCTGGTTTTATGCAAAGTAACAAAAGAGACGAAAATTAATGAACAAGAGAGCAGTGAAGAATTATGGTATACAAAGTAATATTTGGCAAGGAAAGTCACTGGCGATAAATCACTAGGGGTGGCACTGTGATTGCATGATTTTTGGGGATTTGGGGAACCAAATTTTTTTTCGGGGTGACGCATAGATTTTCGGGGAAATACCCAAAATTCGGGGATAGTGAAAGCTCTGCTTGATTTCTAATCAGGAAAATCGAAATACTAAACCACAGGAGAAGGAAAAGCTCCGACTTTGCGGTTGACGCAATAAAGAATTGCCATAAAAATAATTTAAAGTCAACTGAACGCCGCCACCTCTGCCGGGCGGCGTGCCTGCGGCGCGCCGGCGGCGTTACGACACTTCGGCGGGATTCGACCAGGCCTCTCGTCGGCGGCGTTCGGTCGATCCGCCGGCGCGGCGCCGGGGTCTATATATATATATATATATATATATATATATATGTATATATATATATATATATATATATATATATATATATATATATATATATATATATATATATATATATATATATATATATATATATATATATATATATATATATATATATATATATATATATATATATACTGTCATTCATATTAGCCACTTAGTTGGCTAGACATTTTTTGGTAAATATTGAACAGTTCATATTAGTTCATATTATTGACCTACAATAAAGTGAAATAAGAAATAAATACTACTAGATCCCATTTCTTATGCTCTTTCAAAATATAATAATTGATTTTCTTGCAAATCCAATTTTAAGCCCTTTTAGGACTTTTAAAAATAATAATTTCATTCTACTTTTTTTATATAAAAATCATTTATAACATTTGTTTCAAACTTACTATTTCATTACTATTTACTTACTATTTCATTACTATTTAAAATTCATTTTGTAAAAGTTGTGTTATTTCCAAACACTGATTTTTCCAGACTAAGTTGAAAAAAAAAAAAAAAAAAAAAAACCTGCCAAGTTTTCTTCTTGTTCTGTTAGGCTGCTTAAAATCTTCTGTTTCACAAATATGTGTAAAAATATCAAAGCTAACACAAGAAACATGGTGGATAGAAAAATCAAGAAATTGTTTTGAATTTTTTATTCAACTTAATCATGACAATTCAATGCTTGTGGATTATATAACTTTAATATATTGGGTTTTATAATGAAATAGTAAGCTTGAAAACCAATGTTTTAGCCCTTTCTATACAAAAAAAAAAACATAGAAAGAAATTACCTTTTTAAGGGTCAAAAAACAGCTTATTTGCAAGAAGAGCAATTGTTATATTCAAAAAGAGCATAAAAAAGACATCTAGTGGTATATTCACTTTATTTGCAGGTCAATAATATGAACTACTCAATATTACCCATTTTTTCCCATATAGGGTAAAAAACCAGTATCCAATTGAACAAAATTATGTAAAACTAAAACCCCCACACATTTTTACCAAAGAGGAATTGAGAAGAATTGTATATATCAATAAATAGCTGAAAATCTAAGCTATGCATCAATAGGGTTATTATTAAAATTACTTAAGATCAAACACTTGAAATTATTAGTTTTTTGGCTTACCTACAAGGACCTCTTTTTGGAAATACTGTAAAATTCTACTTTAGCTACTTTTGGCCATCTTAGAAAGGGGTTAGGTTAAGAAAATGAAACTTTCAGGGATGGGTCTACAGACTAAAGCATGTCCTGGGAAGGTATTTTTAAGTACCTACCTTCACTCTTTCTCCCTCTAGAGGGTTCTGACCTTTAAAAATATGTGTGTTACAAAAATGAAACCTAGCAAAATAGATCTTCTGCTTAAATGAAGTACAACAAAATTGTTTTCAGCTTCACAACTTTGCTCAATCCAAATTTATAAGGTTTTAAGGATATGCAAATACATTTCCTAAATTAAAAAAAAAGACAAAAAAACATTGATACAGCTTATAATTCTACTCAAATAACAGGAATTGCATTTTTAGAACTAAAGCCAGAGAAAAAGAAACTGATAACTGAAAATCAAGGTAAAATGTTGTTTTGTCAGAATTTCAATAGGTATAGGCTTAGACCTGTCATGTAGGCAAGTTTCCAGACCCTCTAGAGGGTATAGGAGTAGATGTAGGTACTTCAAAATAACTTCCCAGGACATACTTTAGCCTGTAGACCCACCCACCCAACTTAACCCCTTTCCAAGATAGCCCAAAAGTAGCTAAAGTAGAATTTTACCATTAATTATCCTGTTTTGACATACATATTATCTCAGTATTTCAGTTTTATTCAAATATTAACAGAAATTTGATTTCTTCAGATTCTGAAAATGTAACTTTTATTACTTGATATTTGTTCTATAAAACACACACATTAAATATAAATTTTTATCTTTAATTGCTTCTCAAAACAGACCATGCTTTTAATATTTGTTGACAAAAAGTGGTCTTTCCCAAAAAGAGGTCTTCTACCCTATAATGTTTGGCTAAGTTTTTTCTCTATATATAAACTAAGGTAGCCTATTTTCTACTAGCTATCTGGTGGTAGGCATATCCTACTTCATTTAAGTAGAAGATATATTTTACAAAGTTTCACTTTTAAAACACAAAGATTTTAAAGTTCAGCAAAGTTCAGTGCTGTTTACAGGGAGAAGGAGTGGAGATAGGTACTAAAATAATGGTAAATTTGCAGGTGGCACAAAAATTTAGCTAGGATGAAAGTAAAATTTGCATTTGATGCCTTTTTTTATGCTCTTTCATAATACAATAATCACTTCTGTTGCAAATTGCATCTTGAGCCCTTAAAGGGGCACCAAAGGTATTTAATTTTGTAACTACATAAAGAAGTTATCACGGGATACCACCAGATGGCTAACTTGACAGTGTATATATATACAAATCTTTAAATTAGCCAACCAGTATTTTAAGCCTAGGAGTCTAGCTGGACAAAAGGAAACATATTAAGAAAACAATTCTTATTCCATAATATGTAGAATAATCCTAGTTAACACATTTTGCAGGGGGAGAGCCTTTATCTTAGCTTCTTTCCTTGTTTTTCCAGTTTTTTCTAAGAAATTCATGAATTTCTTAGAGCTATATATTCACAGAATATATACCCCCACCCCCCTAATGTGTAAATACATACCTATAATTGCATCCTTAATCTAAATATAACATCCATTAGCATCCCAAATGAACTTTACTCCCATATTAGAAATTACAGATTTCTATACTGGGTCCTATCACAATCCATTTTGAGAATATTTTTACTTTTGTATTAGCTGATTTGTGACAGTGTGACAGTTATTTTGTAGGCTTACTTTTTGGTAGGTTTCAATTATTAACAGATATGTTTCAGTTAAGTTGGTATGCTATTGTATGTTTCAGTAATATTGTTTCCAATGTTTTCAGTTACTGTATGTTTTTGTTATGTCATTGACATTGTTATAGACTTTTTTTACAATTGTTTTGTGCAACAAGCTTGTTAAATCTTACAGTATCTTGGTATTAATAAATAAATAAATAAATAAATTAGCCATCTGGTGGATGTCTAGTTATCACCACTAGTTAAGTTATTGAAAAGTGGTTAAAAACCTATCACTAGTTTATAAATCAGTTGTTCAACAGTAATATATTCCAAAAATACTTTGAATTTTGCAATTTGAAACTTTGCTATTGACAATTCAGGGTAAATGGTCTACAGGCTAAAGTATGTCCCGGGAAGGTATTTTGAAGTACCTACCTCCACTCCTTCTCCCTCTAGAGGGTCCTGAAATTTGCCTACATGACAGGTCTATACCCATTGAAATTTTGACAAAACAACATTTTACATTAATTTTCAGTTATCAGTTTCTTTTTCTCTGACTTTAGCTCTGAAAATGCAATTTCAGTTATTTGAGCAGAATTTTAAGCCATATAAATAGTTTATTTCCAAATTTAGGAAATGTATTTGCATATCTTTAAAACCTTATAAATTGGGATTGAGCAAAGTTGTGAAGCTGAAAACAATTTTGTTGTAATTCATTTAAGCAGAAGATTTATTTTGCAAGGTTTTCACTTCTATAAATCACATATTTTTAAAGGTCATCAAAGGTCAGGACCCTCTAGAGGGAGAAGGAGTGGAGGTGGGTACTTCAAAATATCTTCCAGGGACATACTTTAGCCTGTAGACCCATCCCTGAAAGTTTCATTTTTTTAACCTAACCCCTTTCCAAGATAGTCAAAAGTAGCTAAAGTAGAATTTTACCATATAATTTTTCTAGGATGAAAGTGAAAACATCATTTGAGGGTTTTTATGCTCTTTTATAATTCATATAAAATACCTTCAAGGCCCCTTTATGGGCTCAAGATGCAATTTGCAACATAAGCAATTATTGTATTATGAAAGAGCATAAAAAAGGCATCAAATGACATTTCCACTTTCATTCTAGCTAAATTATTGTGCCACCTGCAAATTTACCAAAATAACTTCCTGTGACATACTTTAGACTGTAGATTTGTCCCTGAAAGTTTCATTTTCCTAACCTAATGCCTTTCCAAGATAGCAAAAAGTAGCTCATCTAGAATTTTATCGTTGCCTTCCCCAAAGTACATCTCAGCTTGTAAAATACATGCTTTATAGCGAACTGATTTCTACAAGCAAGCTCAATTTTCATCACCAATGTTCTTTCACTTCAAATATTACAACTCACTTTTTTTACAAAATTACTTCAAATTTTTTAAAAGTAAACAAAATCAATACAATCCAACACTCACAGAAAGATTGCTAATTCAAAAAAAAACATTTTAATCACTATATAATGTTTCAAAAGTTTAAATTTAATGCTTGTTAAAGTCTAGATTTGATGATTTTGCTACCGTCCAATCAACAAGATTTCACATTGTTTTCCGCCGATAAAATTAACCTAACTACTTTCAACGCTGGAAAAGAAAACAGTGGACCTTTTTTCTGCTGTCAAAAGACAAAAATGTTGGCAATACCGCATTTGTGGTGCTACTATATGGTTTGAAAAAAATATAAAACTTTACGGAAGTGATGAGGAGAATTAATGTTTGGAGGTGGGCACCAATGCATATTGGACTCCTTCATTGATACAACTCGCCCTTCTATCCTTGTAATTTGTGGACTTTTATATTATGGGAAGGGGGCACACATGCTACTGAAACCGCTGGAGATAGTCATATATAAGATAAGATATTCATTTCGAGAATTTTCTATCACAAGCCCAGAAGAGCTGCATTCAAATTTTGGAGTCACAAGAAACAATACAAGAAAAAAAAATCATTAAAAAAAACAAGAAAAGTAAAAAGCTGGCAAACAATGCCGAAAAGATAATATCAGAATGAAAAATTTCTCATTAGTCAAAGTAATCAAACTGCGTAGTGTAAAAGAAATTCAAAAAGAAAAAAACTGGTAAAACTATAAAGAATTAGAAACTAAAAAGACTAAAAAGAAGGTGAGGTAGTACAAACATCGGAAGGGGCTCACTCGACTGGAAGTCGGAAGTACTTGGTCCATTTTTAAGAGTCAAGAGTTGTCAGAGGGCTATCGGCCTATCTCCCACGCCCTTTTCGGCCAAAGGCATTGGAACAAATTTTAAACTAGCCATTTGTTAAGAACAGCCTAAAAGTTAAATAATTATTTCTCTGGGGATGCCATAACTTTCCACAGAACTTGGGGCGGGGCCTCTAAGTTATGCGTGTCACACATGTCGGATCTATCAGGTTTTTATTATTGGGAAAGGGAGCATATTCGATCCAGGGTGTCCAAAAAGGGTTCGGATATTAAAATGAAACTCTTAGGAATTGTTGATGGGGATGCCAAACAAAATCAAAACCCACTATATACAGGAGATTCTTTACAAGGCATAGCAGCCATATGCCCTATTCCTGTTTATGGAAGTTTTTTGGACATTTCAAGTTTATTTTAATTATTTGTTGTATTTTCTGTTTGCTTTGGGTTTTAGTTTCTAACTTATAGTGATTTGTGCTTGTTTTAAACCTCAATTACTTTTTGACCTTATTTCAAATCATCTTTGGTTTAATGTAGCTCCTTACTTTTCGTTAAATTTTTTGGGAAAATGGTTTTTTTTTTTTATTCTTTAGAAAAACACACAGATTTTCAGAAACCAATTGGGTATATAACTGTTAAAAATAAAATACCATGAAGAATTGACCATGTCGTTGAGATTTCGCTGCAGTACGAGAGATTTTACTGATTTTTCCTTGGCATTAATAAAAGTTCATAAGCAGCGAATGGATTAAAATTTATTTTTTGAAAGATTAATTTAAAACTCTTTTCCACAAAACAAGTTTTCCAAAGAAAAGTATAGAGCTCCATTAGCCAAGAGTGAGCAGAAATAAAGTCAAATAATCTTCCAAGCGTAAAACTAACACAAATAACTATCAATAAATAAATGAAACTCAAAACGAACAGATATAACAATAAATGGCTGAGTCAAACTCAAAACGAGCAAAAATAAACGTGCGTAGGCCTGACAGTCCCCATCCCTTCTCAAGACCAGAACATGATTTGCACTATACTAAAAACAAAAAACAAATTCAATTCAATCATTTATTACCCACAACAACAAGAGAACAAGAAGTACAAGTGGAGCATACACATAATAATAAAAAGAAAAAAAGAAAAACAAAAAGACCATCAACAAAGCACTAGCAATTAATTTCTATTAAGAAAAAACTGTAAAAGACCATGGTCAGGGCCAATTTTACAAAATGCATCTGCAGAAAGCTTTTTGTGTAGGTCACCGAGCTTTTGAGTTACATCCGTAACATAGAATTTTTTAACTAGATACCGATTTCTAGTCCATGGCCCCAGAAAAAGAAGAAATTTGCAAAATTTGAAGCATGTAACTTTAATATTTTTCAAATCCTTTAGCTTAAGAACAGAATGAACACCCGAAAAATAAAGCACAGAATAATCAGAAAAATTCGAGAATAAGCGCCCAAGAGCTGTTCTGTTATATTTTCCACGGTTTGTTACAATTTTTGAATAACTGAACTGAATTTTTCTTACTGAATCAGCAACAATCTGTTTACGGAAAAGAGCTAGAGAATTAGAAATAGTAATACCAAGCCACCGAAAGGAAGAGACAGAAAGCACAGAGAATCCATTATATACCAGAGGAGTAGACGAAGACAGATTATAAGATAAGAATTCACACTTGTCAAGATTCAGGGATAGACCAATATTCAGGAAAAACTGAAAAACTAAAGAAACCATCGCAGAAAGAGCAGATTTAGTACGACTAATCTACAGGATGTCATCAGCATAGGCAATGCAAGAAATATCAGTAGAACCAGAAAGATACGTACCTGAGATCTTTTCCAGAACAGTAGAAATACAAATTTTGAAAAGGATTGGTGATAAAACCCCCCCTGCCTTACGCCTCAAAGTACTTTAATAGTTCTTTCTGGAGAAGATTTCAGGCGGAGGTAAGAATTAGAACACCAAAACCACAGAAGATAAATGACCGAAAAATTAACACCGGAAGAAGCCAAAGAAAAGAAAAGCTGGTTATGAATAACAGAGTCAAAAGCCTTTGAAAGATCAAGTGCACAGAGATATACGCCTTTACCCTTAGAAGAATTAGAAAGTAGAATAGAAGAAAGGAGACGATGATTATGCTGGCACCCCACACCAGATCTGAAACCAAGTTGATTTTCACCAAAGAAAGAAATATTTTGAATTGGACTAGGTAAAAGAATATACTCGAAGACCTCGCTAATATTGCAAGAATAAGAAAATGGACAATAAGAAGAGCAATCTGTTGGCGGTTTACCTCTTTTTAAAATTGAAGTCACGCTCACACACAAAAAGCTTTCTGAGACGGTAGAGACGCCAAGCACATTTGAAACAAAAGCGCAAGATGTGACACAAGTTCAGCACATGGGGAGTTAGATGCTATTTAGGGATGCCATCAGCATCAATAGATTTCGACTTAAGATGTTTCAAAGCATTCGTAACTTCACAATGCGATATAGGCAGAACAAAGCGCTGACTTAAAAATCTAGGGACTATTTTAACAAACGCTTCGCCAAACTTTCTATGAACAGAATAATTCAAAATGGAGAATATCTTCGAATAATGTGCATGCCAAGAACTTGGTGGAAAAGCATCACTACTCACATCAGATGACCGTGATGTGACCGATCAGCACTCACATCAGATGACCGTGATCAAATGACCGTGGGTTGTCAGTTTAATTTACATATACTGTTAAAGTTTTGATAATTTCTTATTTATGAAAGTAAGCAAAGTGGAAATATTTATAACGTATTTTGTTTTCAGTAAAGCGCAAATTACGTTCTGGTCTCAAGAAGGCATGGGGTTTATCAGCCCTATTCACGTTAGTTTTTACTCGATTTGAGTTTGACTCACCATTCTATTGTAATTTCTGTTTGTTTTGAGTTTCATGTATTTATTGATAGTGATTTGTCGTAGTTTTACGCTTAGAAGATTATTTGATTTTATTTCTGTTCAGTCTTGGATTAATGGAGCTCTTTATGTTTCTTTGAATAACTTGTTTTGTGGAGAAAAAAATTTTAAATTAATTTCGGTTCGTGTTTTATTGACATAGTCTTTTTCATATAAAAAAATAATATTTTACATTTTTTCAGTTTGTTTCTATAAGAATCCATAGTACGGGTTGCTATTTGTATGTTGGAGAAACTTTTTCAACAATTTTTAATCCTGACACAAACAGTATTTCTAATTTAGTTTTATAACTTCTGAGGTTGACCGGAAAAATAAAACTTAATATCGTCCCCAAAGATTCCATCTATGCTCTTTGACAACCTGGATACGCTAACACTCTTTTTACTTATATAAATTGTAAGAGCAGAAGTAGTAATAGGGGTATTTCCAAAAGTTTCAACTTAATACCCCTAGTTGTTCTCGACATATTGCCGAGGTGTCTTCTTATTGACAACTATAAAAACAATGCCTTTTGATTTATTTTAAAGCAACATTTTGTTTTAAAGCATAATGGGCCAATTGCATAATCGTGTGTGTGTGTGTGTGTGGGGGGGGGGGTGACATGCCTAATATCCCTAAGGCCATAGTTGCTGGACCATTCTATTATGCTGAACAAAATAGCTGTCTCAAAATTTTGACTGGATGGGTATGGAAAATGAATGGGCTTGAGAGAAGGGCTGCTTGCCCTCCAATCTCTTTTTAATTTTAAAAAGGGCACCATAAGTTTCAGTGATATTTCTATCTATTATAGAATGGTGCTGCCTATAATATTGCTTATATGTTCTTTTGAAAACCTGCATGCCAATGATTTTTTCGTTTAATTGAAACTCCCAAATGTTCCCTAAAAGTTCCATCTTAATACCCTTAGCGTCATTAGTTACCGTAACGGTGGTGGTAGTATTAAAAGTATAGATATAGTACCTTCTGGCTAGTTCGAAATCTCCCACTACTTACATTCAAAGGTTTTAATTGATGATATATTTAATGATGATAATTTAAATTGATGATAATTTAAATTGATCAGATATGGTGTTGTCAACTTTTTGAAATTCCATATGTTCATAGTTGTTTTGATTTAGTTCAACATCTGCCTAAATATTCTTTAAAAGCTTCACCTTAATAGCCTTTGCTTAAACAGTAGCAATAGCTGTAGCAGCAATAGTAGCAGTATGGACATAGCACCTGTGGTTTCTTCAACATAACCTTCAACACACACTGAAAGGTTTAGCTTAATACATACCATCAAACGTTCCTGAAGTATTTCTGATGCGTCCGCTTTTGAACCTGTGTGGGCATAGTATGTTTTCAAATTAGTTCCATACAGTTTCTATATATCCCTAATTTTTCACCTTAATATCCTTAGTTTTAATAACAGTAGAGTAGTAGTAGCAGTAAAATTAATTGCGGTAGCCTAAGCTTTAGTGGCAGCAGTAGTAATAGAAGTAGTAACAATAGTAACAGTAGTATGAGTAGAGGTAGTAGCATTAGGATGCAAATGTTTTCTTTTAGTTAGTTCAAAATTCCTCACAACAAGCCCTGTTAGTTTCAACTTCACACACCAAATTGTTCCTAAGATATTGCTGTTACACCCTTTTGACAACCGCATACAGAGGGCGTGTTCTGATTCAGTTTATCTTCCCCCTCAAAATTTCTTGAGAATTTCATCTTCATACCCTTAGGAACAGTTGTAATAGTAGTCACAGTAGTAGTACTGATATTACTCGTAATAGTATTGAATAGTGGTAGAACTACTAGCAGCAGTAGTATTAACCTATCGCCTTTTGGTCACTAGAACATTCCTCTTATCAAGTCCTGGAAGTTTCAACTTAATACATGTAGCCATTGCTATGACATTGCTGATACGTCCTTTTGATAACCTGTATGTTCATTCACTTCTTTAAATTTTCATCTCAATGCTCTTAGCCCTACAAGTAGTTGCAATAGAAGTAGTAGTAGTAGCAGAAGTAGTAGTAGTAATAGTAGTAGTAGCAGTAGTAGTAGTAGTAGTAGTAAATGTAGCAGTAACAGTATTATTAGCAGTAGTGTGCACATATTGCCTTTTGGTGACATGATCTTCTCCTTTGATTATTCTTTGAAAGTTCTAACTTAATACCCAAATCAATTCTTGAGATACGTTATTTCGACATTGTGTATGCACATAGTTTCTTTTGATTTAGTTCAAGTTTCCCCTCAATACAGTAAAATGGAGTAGTATGGTGGTAGTATTTTTAGCATGCAAATATTGCCTTTTTGATCATCTCCCTTATAATTTCCTGAATTTTCCAAATTAATGTACTTAGTTATTCTTGTGTTGCACCCTTTTGACAATCCGTATACACATAGCATGTTTTGATTTAGTTCAACACTACCCTCAACATTCTCTGAAAGGCTCACGTGAATACCCTTCGTCTTATTGGAAAGTAAAGTTCAAACATGCATACCTTTCTCAATAACATATACTCTGTGTAAAGAATGAACGAATTGCCTAACTTACAGCCCTTGTCCTGAGGCCTGTGGGGAGGTTGACATCCCCATTGTCATAATTACTGGACCTTTCAACAATGCTTAACAAAATAGCTGTCTTAAAATTTCAATCGGATATGTTTTGGGAATGATAGGCTTGGGGGGGGGGGCTGATGGCCCTCCATTCACTTTCGACTCTTAAAAAGGGCACTAAAACTTCCAATTCCAATGAAATGAGCTCCATCCGATCCAAAGTTTATAAGACTACCCGTTCCATAAAAATATTATATGCACCGGGCATAGCTTATAATACTTGCCCGTGGGACCTGGGGGACTGTGTCCGCCAATTAATTTTTTGACTATTTGTAACAAAATGGGTATCTCACAATTTCAATTGAATGGGTTTTTGGAAAAGAGAATGTCAGGAAGGGGGCTAGTTGCTCTCCATCATGTTTGACTCTTAAAAAGGATCTAGAACTATACATTTCAAATCAAATGAGCCTCTTCTAAAGTTCACATGGCCACCCTTCCATTAAAAACTTATATGCCCCTGGGCGCAGTTTATAGAATTATCCAGTATGATCATTTTCTATCTCACCCATTATAAAAACCCGGACCGGGTTGCGAGTGCTCCGGAGAACGTTTTTGCAGATATAAACATAGGCGAAGTCAGATTAGCGGGAATGCGGGTAAGTCTGTTTCCGATTGTTTCCAACAAAGTGAATGGAAACAATCGGAAACAGAATAACCCGCATTCCCGCTAATGCAGAAATAAGTGGGAGGAGCTTTTTGTTCGCACCGAGAACGAAGACCAGAAATGATCTGCGATAAGCTTACTGTCTATAAACTGTGCCCCTGGGGCATAACTTACAACCCTTACCTCCAGACTCTGGGGGATTCTGTCCTCCCCAAAGCCCTTATTCTATGATCTTTGGACTCTTTTTGAATAAATGGCCATCTTGACATTTTTATCGGATCATTTATGGAAAATATGAAGTAGGGGGTTGGCGGCTGTCCTCGTTCACTTTGACTCTTAAAAAGGGAATCAGAACATCTGATTTTCAATCCAATGAGCCCGCTCCTGAGTTTATACAACCACCCTCTACGTTTAAAACCATATACCCCTCAGGGCATAACTTAAAACCCTTGCGCTGAGGGTTGTGTGCGTGAAGGAGGGGGGGGGGTTGTCATCCTCAAAGACATAATTTCCAGACCTTTCAGTTACGCTGAACAAAATAGCTATCTCAAAATTTATACTTGATGTGTTTTGGGAATTGATGGGCCTGGGTGGGGGACTTGTTGCCCTCGAATCACGTTTGACTATTTAAAAAGGCCCTTTCAATTTCCAATCGAATGAGCCTTTTTTTGAAGTTTTTACGACAACAAATGTCTATCTCAAAATATCTATCAGATGCATTTCGGGAAAATACGAGGACAGGGGGGGGGGAGGTGTCTGCCCTCCGATCACTTTGAATCTTAAAAAGAGTACTAGAATTTCTTATTACCAATTCAAGGATCCCCTTCCGAAGTTTATATGACCATCCTTACTATAAAAACCTTATATGCCCCCAGGGCATAACTTACAACCGTTACCCTGAGCTATGTGGGGGCAGGGGTTGTCATGCTCAAAGACATAATTTCTGGACCTTATTAACTACGCTGAAGAAAATGACTATCTAAAAATTTTGATTGGATGTGTTTGGGGAAATGCTGGTCGTGGACAGGGGCGGATCCAGGATTTTTTTTAGGGGGGGGGGCGTAAAATAGGTTGATCCGATAAACTTACGTTAGGAGCAAGTTTAGTTAACGCAAGCTTGCGTTAATTAAGTAAATTACACTACTTTAGACGACGTTAGGGGAACGCGTGCCCCCTTTCGCCCCCCTGGATCCGCCACTGGGCCTGGGAGGGGGATTAGTTGCCCTCCGATCATTTTTGGCTATTAAAAAGGGGCACAAGCCCCTTCAATTTCCAATCGACTAACCTTTCTTCGCAGTTTCTACGACAACAGATGGCCATCTCAAAATTTCTATCCGATGCATTTTGGGACAATACGAGGTGTGTGTGGGAGGGGGGGGGGTATCCACCCTTACATCACTCTGAATCTTATAAAACATACTGGAACTTCTGATTACCAATCCAATGAGCCCCCTCCGAAGTTTAACCGACCACCCTTCTATAAAAAAGCTTATATGCCCCTAGGCCATAACTTACAATACTTGACCTAAGGGCTGTGGGGGGGGGGGTGGACTAACATTCTCAAAGACATAATTTCCGGACCTTTTAACTACGCTGAAAAAAATGACTATCTAAAAATGTTGATTGGATGTGTTTGGGGAAATGCTGGTCGTGGACAGGGGCGGATCCAGGATTTTTTTTAGGAGGGGGGGGGGGTGCAAAATAGGTTGATCCGATAAACTTACGCTAGGAGCAAGTTTAGTTAACGCAAGCTTGCTTTAATTAAGGAAATTACACTATTTTAGACGACGTTAGGGGAATGGGCGCCCCTTTTCGCCCCCCTGGATCCGCCACTGGGCGTGGGAGGGGGATTAGTTGCCCTCCAATCATTTTTGACTATTAAAAAGGGGCACAAGCTCCTTCAATTCCAATCGACTAACCTTTCTTCGCAGTTTCTACGACAACAGATGGCCATCTCAAAATTTCTATCCGATGCATTTTGGGAAAATACGAGGTGTGTGTGTGGGGGGGGGGAGGGTATCCACCCTTACATCACTCTGAATCTTATAAAACATACTGGAACTTCTGGTTACCAATCCAATGAGCCCCCTCCGAAGTTTATACGACCACCCCTTCTATAAAAAGCTTATATGCCCCTAGGCCATAACTTACAATACTTGACCTAAGGGCTGTGGTGGTGGGGGGGGGGTTAACATTCTCAAAGACATAATTTCCGGACCTTTTAACTACGCTGAACAAAATGGCTGTCTCAAAATTTTGTTTGGATGGGTTTGGGGAATTGGTGGGCGTGGGAGGGGGGTTAGTTGCCCTCCGATCATTTTCGAGTATTAAAAATGGGACTACCCCCTACAATTTCCAATCGAAGCCTTTTTTGAAGTTTTGAAAAAAAAACTTTTTTGAAAAAAAAACATTTTGCTCATATCGCTGTTTACTAAGGCAGCGCTATTACGCTGCTTATGATAATTGCAAAGGTAGTTACGATTTACTTATACTTGCTTCATGTTTAAGATTTTCAAAAAATTCTTGTTGGTTTTTCATCAAATTCAATGCGTTGTTTGAATTTTGTTTTTCCACAAATCGCATGATGTTGGAACTAAGGTGAATTCAATAATATGACGACTGTTTTCGAAAACATGTCTATATTTCTTTCAGTAGCATTCGATCTAATCAAAATCTGATATCAGTTGGAATTTTTCCAGTATTTCTTCTTGTTAAAACTATGGTGGAATCGTCGATTTTCGGAAAGGTATATTTGAAAACATTTAGCATGAGCTAAATTATAAATGGCTTTGTGGGATAACATTAACCTAAAACTTAAAAAGAATAACACGAAATATCAACTCGACCGCTAATGGATAGGACAATTAAAATGGTGGAATTTAAAAAATGCTTCTGAATTCTAAGCTATGCCAATCTTTGCGAATTGTGATTTGGCAAACGCAATTTAATGCTATTTTTAATTTCAAAATTTCAAGAAACCCTATAAGACTTTTTATTAGATCAGATAGAAATAGATCTGATCAGAAATAGGTTAGTTTGACAAAGTTTCCTGATGAGAATATTGATAAAATCGTCAAAGGTCTGTTTTGAAAGTGTCATGCGTCTGAACATAGCACAAGATAATTTCTCATAATAATAAGCTTTTCCTCCAATTTACAAATACCTTTAAAACTTACTTTTTAAGAAGAATCTTTTTTACTTTCAGAAGAATAAATTAATAAATTTAATTTTTAAAAGAATAACTTGTTGTGCTCTGAAATTTAATTAATTTACTTTTTAGAAGGAAAATTTGTTGTGCTCTGAAATTGTAAAAAGTATCAGCATGTCTATAACTAAATAATACAAGTAATTTTCTTCAAAAACCACAAATTTTTAAAAATAGTATTCAATTGATTTCAATAAATATCTATTGGTACATCCTTGCTCAATTTTTCAAATATATGTGATTCGTCACAATATTTGTGATTCTATGAAGTCTGTTATTTGCTTTTACATCGGTTTTAATCTCTCTTGGAAATGCCACAAAGATATTGTGGCAATAAAAAATGCTTAGGGCTTTGGCTGACTTGGTGCTTGAAGAATTTATTTTACCTCTATGGATATTATCTTTATTATACCATGCTTTGATTCACCCTTATGTTTCACTTGGGCGCATGCTATGGTCAAGCAATTTTTAAAGTAATTTTAAATGAGCTCAGATCCTTCAGAACAAAGCAATATTTCCTACTAGAGGTTGAAGAAAAGGGACAAATAGCACTTGAACTTACTTGAAAAAATTAGAAGTGGTGAATTTAGGACACTCACGTAATTTCCAGCTAGGAATTTTTGCTTACCAATGTTACAAGTCCAAAGTCCTAAGTTGTTGTTGTTACTGCTTAGATAATAGGTCTCTTCGTAATTTAACGACTTTCATATTGATGATTTTTTGTCTAACATACAAATGGACCTAGGTTCTGCTTTTCTTTTAGATTTTCACCGCCTCATTTTAGAGCTCCATTCCAGAGAACATTCGTTTGGCGGAGCATGTTTGGTTGTTTAAAAGTAAATTGAAGAGATATTTACTGAGAAAAGTTCGTAGTTTTAATTTTATCTTCATTAATATATTTTTATTAGTTATTCTATTATTTTATCAATTCTAGAATGGTTGATAAGAAATTGTTAACAATTTGTGTTATTTAATACAAACGTTGTTTAAGTTATGTTGCTAATAATATATTTTTCTTTTTTTTTGTTGTTGTTGTACCTGTTAAGAAAAGTAATGAGCCATCCCAGGCAAGTATTTTTTCTTGGAGTGGCTATCAGTAGTTTAATTGATTATGTTTTTCTGTTTGTAGTAAATTGTACTTGAAATTGGTCATGAAAACGAGAAATAGCGGAAGGGTTCATCGTCCGAAATAACCACCAAAAAAGATTACTTGCATTGGTAAATTATGACCCTTGACCTGAAGAAGTAGAAGAAAGTATTATTTAGAGTTTTGGACTAACTGGCTCACTGACTACCTAACTGGCTCAGTAATAATAATAGACTTCTAAGACACATATAAAAAAGATGTCTGGCCCAACCCTCAAGGTGAAGCTGAAGCAAAAGAATATAAGGATTAAACACCAAAAGAAAAAGGTGTTCCAAGCTACAGATCCTCTTCTGTCTGTTTTCATGTGGGGAGTCAATCATTCGGTAAGATCGTTTTGTTTCCTTTTTATTCTGTTATGAATGTTAACAAATAAATATGACTGTAGGTATATGAACCCATAGGGAGAAGCAATTCTTCCTATCCATGATGCTTATGCAAGCTAGGCCTATGTCTAAAATTAAAAAATAGCCTAGGTTATTTAAGAATTTTTGTTATGTTTTACAGTGTTGAGCTAGGCTTGTTACATTTAGGAGTTGGGAGGGGGAGGAGGTGGTTGTTAGGGTAAAGGTTAGTAATTGGATTTCTTCAGATGGAGACATGCTAGAGAAAAAAGGGTGGGGGAGAGGGTAAAAGTTAGGAATTGGGATAGGGTAAGACACCCAGTAGTTGGCCACCTGCCTATTCTCGGACATAATGTAAATAACAGGGAACCTACCTCTAGGCTAATGTGCTTAGAAAGTTTATTATGCTAGAAAGTTTTTATACATAGCTGGTTTCCCTGGTCACTATTAGATATCCATATGGATATCTAATAGTGAAAACCAGCAAAACCAGCTATGTATAAAAACTTTCTAGCATTATAAACTTTCTAAGCACATTAGCCTAGAGGTAGGTTCCCTGTTAGTTACATTCTGTCCAAGAATAGGCAGGTGGCCGACTACTGGGTGTCTTACCCTAGGCTAAATTTCTAGTGGGTCATATAATTTGGTCAATATCTATCAAATCATATTATTGAGTTAGGACTAAAGTGAATACATCATTTGATGCATTTTTTTATGCTGATTACAAATATAATAAGCATTTCTATCAGAAATGAATTTCAGCCCCCCCCCCCTCTATATATGCCAATTCAGGGTTGGGTTAGGTATAGCCTATATAGGGGGGGCTGAAATTCATTTCCAATAGAAATGCTTATTATATTTGTAATCAGCATAAAAAAAGGCATCAAATAGTGTATTCACTTTAGTCCTAACTCAATAATATGATTTGGTAGATATTGACCTATAATTTAGCTAGGATGAAGTTGAAAACAGCAATTGAGGCCTTTTTATGCTCTTTCATAATTCAATAATTGCTTCTGAGGCTAGATGCATCTTGAGCCCTTAAAGGGGCCCCAAAGATTTCATTTTTGTGACCACACAAAGAAGTTATCAACACTAGCTAAGCTATTGAAAAAATGTTTAAAAACATGTCACTTGTTTATAAATAAGTTTTTCAAGGGTAAAATATTCCATAAATATTTATTTATAACAATTCAAATCTTATTTATTATGCAACTCAAGTATAAACTGTTTTCCTACAGTTTTAAGTTTTCCAAATACTGTTGACAAAAGTAGTGCTAAATTTTGCAATTCAAAACTTTGCCATCACAATTCAGGGTATATATTTCTACATTAGTGGGGTAGGGGGGGGGGATAAAGTTCATGGTAAATTGGCAGTGGGTCATATAATTTAGCTAGGATGAAAGTGAAAACATCATTTGATGCTGTATTTACACTCTTTCATAATTCATATAAAATACCCTTGCAGCCCCTTTAAGGGCTCAAGATGCAATTTGCCCCAGAGGCAATTATTCAATTATGAAAGAGCATAAAAAAGGCATCAAATGATGGTTTCACTTTCATCCTAGCTAAATTATATGGTCTGCTAGAAATTTACTAGAATTAAATTTCTTCAGATGGAGAGATGCTAGAGGAAAAAGAGACTCATTTATAGATTGCTAATTTTGTGCTTGTTTCTATTGTTTTGTTTATATTTGACAATTCATCTTCAAGCCCTCTCTAATGGTCTCTTACATCCTAGGCTATACAAAAAAATGATCAAATTCTTACTTTATAATATACATCTAGAATCAATAAATTTTATTTCCTTGTTTTTTTTCCCATTTTTATCCATGGGTAAATATTGAAAAATTCACTTAAAGGATGTATAAATAAAGTGAACATGCAACTTAATGAACTTTTTTATGCTCTTTTCAAATATGGTAATTTTTTTGACACAAATCCAATTTTAAAATGCTTACCTAAATATATAGCCCATATTATATATTTTCTATGCCTTAATTGATTCTTAAATTTGTCACTGTCCATTCAATTTATGGGTAAACCAGTTTTAACAAGAGTCATGCTAACAAAGCTATATAAACCATATCTAAAACAACATATGGCTTGTCTTTCTACATGGTACTAGCTTGTCCATGCCTAGAGGTTGGAATGTCCCTGGCATCACCCTACTTCAAGAAGGACAAAGAAATACTAGAAAAAGTACAACGAAGAGCAACCAAAATGGTCAAAGGCCTCAAACAAAAGCTATGCAAAGAGCATTTAAATCATTTGAAGCTTCTCATTCTCACATATCAGAGGAAACATGGTGACGTTATTATGGCCCACAAAATTATTTAAAAAAATATTCTCCCTGGTCTCCTTGGTCAAGTAGTAATAAAGTTTCATCCCTTCTGTTTGAGTCAATGTGTAGTGACAACAGTGTCTTAGAACCAAGCAAAGAATATGAAAAGATTATACACAAAAATGTAAGGAATTTCTATTACTGGTAGCCAATGTAGATCAGTTAACCAGTAAGATTGAGGAAGTAAAAAGCCTTGTAACAAATAAAGGATATGATTTGGTGATGTTAACAGAGGTGAGTCCCAAGAATAGTAATACTTGATTGGAGGATAGTCATATCTGTATTCTTGGATACCAGGTAATATCAAACTTGAGTTCAAGTAATTGCAGAAGGGATGAACTGGTAATAGTTAGAGCAGAGTATAATGTTAAATTGGTAGACACTCCACCTATTTATGATTATTTGAGTTAGTCTGCTTTGATCTAAAAGGTTTCACTTGACCCTAGTATGACAAAAACTGCTTGTATTTATAGAAGCCCTTCAGCTCCATCCAAAACTGCTACAGAACAAACCATAGCAGATTATTTTCAAACAATTAGTGCATCGCATAAAGGTAATTTGCTAATAGCTGGGGACTTTAATTTCCCACAATTATCATGGAAAGATTGACTTGGTTATCATGAAGATGATTCAACATAACAACCATTCCTTGATTGTATACATGACCTCTCCATATATCAAGCTGTTGATAAACCAACAAGATATAGAATCTTCCAGAACCCAACCCTATGAGACATAATTTTCCTTAATAACCAAGACCTTTTGGAACACATTGAGTACTTACTCCCCATTAGTAAGAGTGACCATATAGCTATAGAAATACAGCTCCATCTAAAGACTATGACTAATAAATTTATTAAAAAGGTCTTCACTAATTACAATTCCATCAGGAGGGAACTGAAAATGGAAAAATTTCAAATTAACTTTACTTAGAATTCAAGATAGCAACTCTTCTGTATCTTACAGGAGAAAGCCAAAGACTCTTCCATACATGACCAAGGAAATTAAGAAGTAGCTCAATAAAAAAAAGAGATCTTGGTAAAAATATAAAGCAACTGAATGTCAAGACCAGCACAAGAAATTCAAAAGAGCAAGAGGTAAGTTGAGAAATCTAACCAGGAAACTTTATCAGAACCATGAAGCCACACTAGCCAGATAATGCAAGCATAACCCAAAGAAATTTTGGCAATATATGTCATGTGAAAGTCCTGGTAGGCAGTCAATATTTAAACTAACTGCTTCAGGAGCTGAACTAACAGATGTCAAAGAAATTGCAGATGAACTGAACTGCCAGTTTATGTCTGTTTTTAGTTGCACATCAGATACAGACCTACCCAATGTTGACTCTACACAAATCCACCATCCAATGAAGCCAATTGAGATTGATAGTTCAAATATCTTCAAACAACTTAAATTGCTAGATGTCAACAATTCAGTTGGGCCAGATATGTTAAATCCACATCTTCTAAAAGAAGTTGCTGATGACATTGCTAAGCCTGTCTCCCAATAAATCTCCCTATGTACCAAGGAAGTGCCAACAGGTTGGAAAACTGCATTTGTCACCCCTTTGTTCAAAAGGGAAATAAAGCCAGTGTAGAAAGCTACCATCCATAAGCATAACCTTGGCTGGTGCTAAAATCCTAGAAAGAGTGGTAAATGACTGTCATGAAGCATCTCAAACTTAATGGGATACTAGCACCCAGCCAACATGGTTTTCAACCAGAAAGTCTGTAGAAACAAATTTGCTGGAGACTTATGATGTTATAACAGGCCTGATTGATCAGGGTTTACCTGTGGATGTCTTGTTGCTTGACCTTGCAAAAGCATTTGACAAAGTTCCACATCCACACTTGAACAAAAACTTAGCTCATGTGGAATTAATGGAGACCTTGTGGGCTGGATCTTAGCTTTTTTTATAGATAGAACACAGAGAGTGAGGCTTTTTACTAATGAAGAAGAATCAATCCTCTCTGAGAGATGTGGAGTCACCAGTGGTGTCCTGCAGGGTAGTGTCTTATGACCTACCCTATTCAATATCTATATAAATAACATTTTCAATTAACTAAAAATAATCTAACTCACTATGCTGATGACTCAAAATTGTTTGGTGCAGTCAATCATGAGTCACTACAAGCATATCTTGACCATATTCAAAAATGGGCAACAACATGGCACATGAGCTTTAATATTGAGAAATGTAGTGTTGTTCATTTTGGCAAGTCCAACCCAGGTTTCAAGTATACTATGGTCAATCCAGCTGTAAATAACATTCAAGAGCTGCAAAGTATGGATAAAAAAAGGGATCTTGAAATCATTGTTGACAGCCAGTGTAAATTCCATTCAAACTGCAAAAAGACTGTTTGTCATGCAAACTCTGTCCTAGCACTCTTAAATAAAACTATATCCAGTAGGTCTCCCTGTGTTTTTGTGAGGTTGTACAAGGCCCTTGTCAGACCAGTACTTGATTTTGGAATGTGCATAGCATCACCAGGACACAGGGGTGATGCACAGCTTCTGGAAAGAGTACAAAGGAGAGCCACAAAGGCAGTATATAAGATGAGAGACAAGCCTTATGATGAATTCTTAAAGGAGCTTAAATTATCTGCACTGGTTTACTGACAACAAAGAGCTGATATGCTTATGACACATAAACTTATTTCACAAGAAAACCCCCCTAATTCATTTGCCAATTTCCCAAAATATTGGCACTGACAGGAGAAGACATTCAAAGAAGCTGTTCAAACTATCTGTCAAAACTCGACATCAAAAACAGTTTTTCTCCAGCCATGTAGTAAACCACTGGAATAGTCTGTCAAATAAAACAGTCTCAGCATGCAATAATGAAGTGTTCAAGAAGTCATTGGATGTTGAATGGAATGGTGTTCCCTGGAAGTACCAGTGGGATGCATTTGATGTTTAATTATTCACATCATCAAGTATGAAGCATGTAACAGATCATGATGGATCTTAATTTGCTCCAAAGTGCAAATTAAGGTAATAAATAAAATAAAGTAAGCCATCATATTAACCAAGATTAACATTCCTTAATTTACCTTAAATTGCACCTAGGAGCAATTACCTTAAATCACAATAACTAGCAATAGGACAAATCTTGTGTCCACCAGCTTCAGTGATGATAGTTAGTCCTATCATCTTAGAGTGAATGGTGCATAATACACAAGTACCAAAAATCCCCTCCCCCCTACAGAAATAAAAAAAATAAAACTCAAAATTCTCAAATTTGGAAAGCCGTATTTTCCATGGGGGGGGGGGTAAACGCCTAGAACCCTTCTGATTAAGCCAAGTGTCTGATTAGCCTTTGTAGCAGTTGCTTTGTGCATGAATATGAAAATTCAACTTGCCATCTACCAGGACACCAAGATCTTTCTCTGTGGGGCTGCTGGAAATAGCTTTGTGGGAGCCATCACTATGATTCACATGGTACTAGTGTGGGAGTTTTCTGTGGAGAGTCTTGTATTTTGCTGCATTGAATTCAAGCTTCCAAATATTAGCCCAGTGAGTGAATGCATTAAGGTCCAGTTGTGTTGACTCAATATTTTTCACTGTGTCTGCACAACCAATAAGTTTTTGAATCATCAGTATAGAGGCTTACTTTGTTATTAAAGATTTTTGGCATATCATTTATGTATGCATTCAATAGATTATTGAAATGAATCTTATGAAATCCAGATTGACAGTTTAGTATTTAAAGATTTTCATTCTGAAATTCTTAGCAATGTTGTATTTATTAGTATTTCAAAAGAGAAAACTTTCAAAATTCTTCTCAAAGCATAGGGGTATTAGTCTTACTTCTGTTTGTGACAATTTCAATTTGTTTAAGTGTAACCTGATTATTTATTTTTATTTAATTCCTAGTTATTTAAAAAATTATTTAATTTCTATTTTTTTTAGGTTTCACTTATTTATAGATAGTAATTTACATTCACTTTACACTTGAGTATCATTTTGCTTTAGTTAAGCTTATCTTAGGATTAATGTAGTTCTTTACTTTTCTTTGTAAAACTTCTTTTGTGCAAAAATTCTTTAAAAAATTAATATCTGTTTGTTTTTATTTGACATAGTTTTTTGTTTATTGGTTAATAAAACACATATTTGTAAAACATTTCTCAGTATTTCTTTTTAAGATTCAAGACTTTGGCTTGTTTTTTATATATTGGGCAAAGTTTCACCACAAATTTTGATAAAAAGCTGTACTATATAAACTCTAGATGGATGGATACATGGAATATTGTTCAAGTAAATGGAGTAAAAGGTGAAGAGGGAAGTGGTTGTCTTCATTTACTTTATGACTATTAGAAAGATGCTGAAGCATTTAAATTATTTTTGAATGATCCTACTGTCACAGTTCTATGACCATCCTTCCCTTATAAACAAGATAATATACTGTGGGCTCAAGGCATTTTAATTTTACGAGGAAAAATATCATTACTTGGAATTTTTGTTTTTGCACTGATGGAGAAATTATCATCATTCACTTAGGAAAAGCTAATCTGAAGCATATTTTGAGAATATTAAATGTTGATCATACATAAAAAGAAAAAAAAAAAAAAAATCACAGTTGACAGAAGAGTAATACCTAAGTCACAGTATACTGTAATCTGTCAATACATACAGCAAAGTTTTAATAATGACATATGATTTTTCATGAATTTAAGGTCACATATTCAATTCAGAGGCAAAAATTTAAAATGGCAATGAACTGCTTTGAAAAGCTTGTACTAAACTGATTTGTGCCCACTTATTCTTTACTAATACTACATCTTCTTATTACCCATCAGATTTGTGTTATAGAAAAAAAACTGTTATTCCAAGCTTCTATCTTTTCTGAATTTTAAATATTATACAGCTTATATTAGTGGTTTGTTCATCAGACCCCTCAACATTCCATGAAAGTATCACCCCAATACCTTTAGCAATAGGAAAAACGAAGCGAGAAAAACGGGTTTAATTTAAATAAAGCAGTGACAAAGAATAAAAAAAAGACAACACATTAATTAATGGGACAAAATCCGAATATTTCAATTCCATATCCAGGAGCCTTTATCAATGGAAAGGAAGGGAAAAGGAAAAAAACAGTTAAATCATCTAAAGAAAAGGAGAAATAAAAAACACCACAGCAAGAGAAAAAATAAAACAAAAGACAAACAAATAAACAAAGCTCACATCTTAATAAACCTCCACAATACTGCAACACTGTAACACAGAAACGGCACCGAGATCTCTAATAGAGCAGATATCACTTCTGTATGGATTCAGATTGGCAAATGGGATCTATCAAAAATAAAATACTATATTTATTTAAAAGAATTTACACAAAAAAACAGGTCACCTCCCCTGATTAAATTTACAGGTTAAAAATATTAGAACTATTTAGGTAATCTGAAGTTATGTATGACAACAGATCAACAAAACTCATGCATTAGAATTCAAGTGGAGATTTTTTTTTTATTTAAAAGTTTAACTGCAGTCCATTGACTCTTGCCAGATTTGACTTCATCTCAACTTTTGTTTACAGGGTTATCACTTGTTCCAGGACTATTATGTAAGTCACTACTGTTAGACAATTTTACCTGCTCCTTAAATAAACTATCATAAATTCTAATTATTCTAAAATCCTCTTCATCTCTATTAATACTAATATCCCAATAGATGTTTTTTTTTTTAATTTCAATAATTTCTCTTCAATAGCCTGATTCAGTCCATAAACAAGCTAAGTCCATGCTGCGACTAACTTTTCAGCTTGTGACTTGATGCAAAAAATGAATCTGTCCTGGCTTGGTGCAAAAATGAGCCAATTCCCTATTCTGTGCAAAAATGAACTAATTCCTGAATCTGTGAAAACAAGTAATGGTCCAAGCTGTGTGCTGACTTTGTACAAAATGAGTTGTGTCTTAGCTTGGTGGGAGAAAAAATGTGAATTCCTAAATCATTGCAAAAACAAATTAAGCTCTGACTGGAATGAACTAAGTCAAAGATTTTGATTGAATTGGTATAAAAACGAACCAATCCAAGCTTGGTGAAAAAATTTGAGCCAACTTCATATCATGTGCAAACACAAGCAGATGTCAGATTCAGTGAATGGGAGCTTTAGTTCAATTTGTATACTGACTTGGTATAAATATGAGCTATGTTTTAACTTGGTTTAAAACAAGCAAAGTCCAAGCTGTGGAATTTTGATGTGATCCAGGAACAAGCTAATTACTGACTAAGTGTAACAGCAAGCTAAATCCTGAATTGTTCCAAACCCAGCCAAGTCCTGATTTTCAGGGGCACCGGTTCACAAAAATACAGGAGGGGGATGGGGGGGGGGTGGTGGTGTTAGAATGTAATAGAAAATATTTGGGGAGTTTTGGGCAATTTTGCTGTTTTTCCCATTTTTTGCAATGAAAACAATGAAAAGAGTGGATTTTTTTTCATCAAAATATAAAAAAGGTATTTGTTAAATCTAGGAAGAGGCAAAAAGTAAAGGGGGGGGGGGTATATGTCCCTCCAAAAACGATCTAAGTCCCGATTTGGTGCAAAAATAGCTTTTTGGTGTAAACAGTTTTAAGGGCCAAAGCAAAGTGAGGACCTTCAGCAAGGGATAAAGGCCTGAGCGAGTAAAAGGAGGATAGGTAAATACCCAGAAAAGCCGGCTATGGCTATTATTTAAGTATGTATAAACAAACAGCTTTTAAAGAATTGGTTATGACCTTCTGGATGACCTGGGCCCCAGGGGTTGTGTCGACCCCGGAGTTTTAATATCTGATGGTTGCACTATTTTTAACAAAATGGTCACCTCGAATTTTCATCGGATGGGTTTATCCGTCCGATAAACCCAAAGGCGTGGAGGGCGGGAGGGGCTAGTTGCCTTCCAATCTTTTTTCACTCTGAGAAAATAAACTACAAATTTTAATTTCCATTCAAATGAACCCTCTCTGAAGTTTATACGAGCATCCCTTTCATAAGAACCACATACGGCCTCAGGACATGGCTTACAATGCCTGCCCCCGGGCCCTGGGGGGTTGTGTCGACACCGGAGTTCTTGTTATCTGGCCTTTGAACTATTTTGAAAAAATGGCTCTCTCAAAGTTCTTATCGGTTGGGTTTGAGGAAAATACGGCGTGGAAAGGGGGGCTAGTTGCCCTCCGATCTATTTTGATTCTTAAAAAGTGAACGAGAACTTTCAATTTCCAATCTTATGAGCCCTCTCCGAAGTTTATACGAGCTACTTTCCATAAGAACTATATATGCCCCCAGAGCAATACTTACAACGCCTGCCCCGGGCCCTGGGGGGGGTGTGTTGAAACAGGAGTTTTTCTTATCAGACCTTTGAACTATTTTTAACGAAATGGCCATACATAAAGGAGTTTTTGTTATATGATATTTGAACTATTTTCAACAAAGTGGCTACCTCAAATTTTTTATCAGATGTATTTTGGGAAAAAGGGCTTGGGGGGCTAGTTGCCTTCCGATCAGTTTTGACTCTTAAAAAGGGCACTAGAACTCTCGATTTCCAATCGAATGAACCCCCTTTGAAGTTCATACGACGGCCCCTTCTATCAGAAGTGTCTTTGGGTAAAAAAAATAAATCGAGTGTGAGGGAGGCTAGCTGCCCTCCAATCACTTTTGACTCTTAAAAAGTGAATTACAACTTTCAATTTCAAATCAAATGAGCCCTCTATGAAGTTTATAAAAGCATCCCTTCCATAACAACCATATATGCCCCCAGGGCATAATTTACAACGCCTACCCCTGGGCCCTGGGGGGGGGCTGTGCTGACACCGGAGTTTTTTGTTATCTGAACTTTGAACTATTTTTTTTTACAAAATATCAATCCCAAATGTTTATCTGATTCATTTAGGGCGTGGAGGGGGGGAGGGCTAGTTGCCCTCTTTGATCTCTTTTGACTCTTAAAAAGTGAACAAGAACTTTCAATTTCCAATGAAATGAGCCCTCTCCGAAGTTTATACGAGCATCCCTTCCGTAAAAACTATATATGCCCCTAGAGCATTACTCATAACGCCTGACTCCAGGCCCTGGGGGGTTTCGTCGACACAGGAATTTTTCTTATCTGACCTTTGAACTATTTTTAGTGAAACGGCTATTATAAAAATTTTATCGGATGGGCTTGGGGAAAAAAGGGCGAGGGGGGGGGCTAGTTGCCCTTAACTCTCTTGACTCTTAAAAAGTGAACTAGAGCTTTTAATTTCCAATCAAATGAGCTTTCTATGAAGTTTATACGAGCATTCCTTTCATAAGAACCATACATTCCCATAGGGCATAACTTAAAACCCCTTGCCCTATGCCCTGGGGGAGGTTGTATTGACATCGGGGTTTTCTTATCCGACCTTTGAACTGTTTTTTAACAAAATGTCTATCTCAAAATTTTCATCAGATGGGTTTGGAAAAAGAAGGCGTGGGGGGGGGGGCTAGCTGCCCTCGGATCTCTTTTGACTATTAAAAGTGAGCTCGAACTTTCGATTCCAATCAAATGAGCCCTCTATGAAGTTTATACGAGCATCCCTTTCATAAGAACCGTATATGCCCCAGGGCATAAACTTACAACGCCTACCCCCGGGCCCGGGGGGGGGGGGGTTGTGATGACACCTGAGTTTTTGTTATCTGACTTCTGAGCAATTTTTAACTTAATGGCTATGTCAAAATTTTTACTGGATGCATTTAGGGAAAAAGGGGCGTGGAGGGGCTAGTTGCCCTCCAATCTCTTTTGACTCTAAAAAACTGAACTAGAACTTTCAATTTCCAATCAAATTAGCCCTCTCTGAAGTTTTTACGAGCATCCCTTCAATAAGAACCATACAACGCCTACCTTGCAACGCCTACCCTCGGGTCCTGGGGGGCTGTGTTGACCCCGGAGTTTTCGTTATATGGTCTTTGAACTATTTTTAAAAAGGCTATCTCAAAGTTCTTATCGGATGGGTTTGAGGAAAAAAGGGCGTAGAGGGGGGGGGGGGGCTAGGTGCCCTCCAATCTCTTTTGACTCTTAAAATGTGAACTAGAACTTTCAATTTCAAATCAAATTAGCCCTCTTTGAAGTTAATACGAGCATCCCTTCCATAAGACCCATATATGCCGCCAGGGCATAACTTGCAACGCCTACCCCCCTGGCCTTGGGGGGTCGTGTCGAAACTGGAATTTTTGTTGTATGATCTTTGAACTATTTTTTAACAAAAATAGCTATCTCAAATTTTTTATCGGGTGTATTTGGGAATAAAGGGTTTGGGGGGGGAGCTGGTTACCCTCCGATATCTTTTGGTGCTTAAAAAAAAGAACTAGAACTTTCAATTTCCTATCAAATGAGCCCTCTCTGAAGTTTGTACGAACATTCCTTCCATAAGAACCATATATGCTCCCAGGGCATAACTTATAGCCCTTGACTGGATGTGTTTCGGGGAATGGTGGGCGTGGAAGGGGTGTTAGTTGCCTTCCAATCACTTTCGACTATTAAAAAGGGAACTAGCCGTTTAAATTTCCAATCTAATGAGCCCTTTCTGAAGTTTCTACAACAACGCTTTCTATAAAAAACCTTATATGCCCCAGGGCATAACTTACAACCTTTGCCCTGAGGGCTGTAAGGGGGGGGGGGTGTTATCCTCAAAGACCTAATTTCATGAATTTTCAACTACGCTGAACAAAATGGCTATTTCAAAATTTTGATTGGATGTGTTTGGGGAAAAGATGGGCGTGAGAGGGGGGTTAGTTGCCCTCCAATCGCTTTCGACTATTAAAAAGGGCACTAGCCTTTGAATTTCCAATCGAATGAGTCCTTTTTGAAGTTTCCACAACAAAGCTTTCTATAAAAACCTTATATGCCCCCAGGTCATAACTTACAACCCTTGCCCTGAGGGCTGGGGGGGAGTCTCCTCCTCAAAAACATATTTACTATCTGGAAATCAACTACGCGAAATAAAATGGCTATCTCAAAGTTTTCATTGGATGTGTTTGGGGAAACTGGTGGGCGTGGAAGGTGTGTTAGTTGCCTTCCAGTCACTTTTGACTCTTAAAAAGTGCACTAGAAATCTCGATTTCCAATCGAATTAGCCCCCTTCGAAGTTTCTACGATGACCCTTCCACATGAAGTGCCTCGGGGAAAAAATAATCAGAGGCAACGCTATAGCGTTGCCTATAGTAAAGGCCATACGGCTCCAATGTTTTATTATTATTTATTATTATGATTTTTTTTCCCAGAGGCAGAGGCACTTCATATGGAAGGGGTCGCCGTAGAAGCTTCAAAGGGGGCTCATTCGATTGGAAATCGAGAGTTCTAGTGCCCTTTTTAATAGTCGAAAATGATTGGAGGGCAACTAGCCCCCCCACGCCCATCATTCCCCCAAACACATCCAATCAAAATTTTGAGATAACCATTTTGTTCAGCGTAGTTGATTTCCAGATAGAAAATATATTTTTGAGGAGGATGCCCCCCCCACACAACCCTCAGGGCAAGGGTTTTAAGTTACGCCCTGGGGGCATATAAGGTTTTTTATAGAAGGCGTTGTCGAAGAAACTTCAAAACAGGCTCATTCAATTGGAAATTAAAGAGCTAGTGCCCTTTTTAATAGTCGAAAGTGATTGGAGTGTAACTAGCCCCCCTCCCCCCACGCCCATCATTTCCCCAAACACATCCAATCAAAATTTTGAGATAGCCATTTTGTTCAGCGTAGTTGATTTCCAGATAGAAAATATATTTTTGAGGAGGATACCCCCCCCACAACCCTCAGGGCAAGGGTTTTAAGTTATGCCCTGGGGGGCATATAAGGTTTTTATAGAAGGCGTTGTCATAGAAACTTCAAAACAGGCTCATTCAATTGGAAATTAAAGAGCTAGTGCCCTTTTTAATAGTCGAAAGTGATTGGAGTGTAACTAGCACAGTTTATAGAATTATCCAGTAAGTTTATCGCAGGTCATTTCTGGTCTTCATTCTCGGTACGAACAAAAAGCTCCTCCCACTTCTTTCTGCATTAGCGGGTGTTAGTCTGTTTCCGATTGTTTCCAACAAAGTGCATTATTCGTAATAGCGGGTTTCCACTTGTTTCCGATTGTTTCGCGTCTGACTTGTCTACCCGTGAAAAAGATCTGATGCCGCTTATGTTTCTATCTGCAAAAACGTTCTCTGGAGCACTCGCACCTTGGTCCGGGTTTTTATAATGGGTGAGATAGGGAAAGATCATACTGGATAATTATATAAACTGTGGTAACTAGCCCCCCTCCCCCCCACGCCCATCATTTACCCAAACACATCCAATCAAAATTTTCAGATAGCCATTTTGTTCAGCGTAGTTGATTTCCAGATAATAAATATATTTTTGAGGTGGACACTCCCCACAACCCTCAGGGCAAGGGTTTTAAGTTATGCCCTGGGGACATATAAGGTTTTTATAGAAGGCGTTGTCGTAGAAACTTCAAAACATGCTCATTCGACTGGAAATTAAAGGGCTAGTGCCCTTTTTAATAGTCGAAAGTGATTGGAGGGCAACTAGCCCCCCCCCCACGCCCATCATTCCCCCAAACACATCCAATCAAAATTTTGAGATAGCCATTTTGTTCAGCGTAGTTGATTCCCAGATAGAAAATATATTTTTGAGGAAGATACTCCTCCACAACCTTCAGGGCAAGGGTTTTAAGTTATGCCCTGGGGACATATAAGGTTTTTATAGAAGGCGTTGTCGTAGAAACTTCAAAACATGCCTATTCGACTGGAAATTAAAGGGCTAGTGCCCTTTTTAATAGTCGAAAGTGATTGGAGCGTAACTAGCCCCCTTCTCCCCCCCCCCCACGCCCATCATTTCCCCAAACACATCCAATCAAAAATTTTTAGATAGCCATTTTTGTTCAGCGTAGTTGATTTCCAGATTGAAAATATATTTTTGAGGAGGACACTCCCCTACAACCCTCAGGGCAAAGGTTTTAAGTTATGCCCTGGGGGCATTTAAGGTTTTTATAAAATGCGTTGTCGTAGAAACTTTAAAACAGGCTCATTCGATTGGAAATTAAAGGGCTAGTGCCATTTTTAGTAGTCGAAAGTGATTGGAGGGCAGATAGCCCCCCCCCCCTACGCCCATCATTTCCACAAACACATCCAATCCAACTTTTGAGATAGCCATTTTGTTCAGTGTAGCTGATTTCCAGATAGAAAATATGTTTTTGAGGAGGACACTCCCCCAGAACTTCAGGGCAAGGGTTTTAAGATATGCCCTGGGGGCATATAATGTTTTTATAGAAGGTGTTGTCGTAGAAACTTCAAAACAGGCACATTCAATAGGAAATTCAAAGGGCTAGTGTCCTTTTTAACAGTCGAAAGTGATTGGAGGGCAACTAGCCCCCCCCCCACGCCCATCATCCCCGAAACACATCCAATGAAAATTTTGAGATAGCCATTTTGTTCAGCGTAGTTGATTTCCAGATAGAAAATATGTTTTTGAGGAGGACAATCCCCCACAAACCCTCAGGGCAAAGGTTTTAAGTTATGCCCTGGGGGCATATAAGGTTTTTGTAGAAGGCGGTGTCGTAGAAACTTTAAAAAAGGCTCATTCGATTGGAAATTTTGAAGGATAGTGCCCTTTGTAATAGTCGAAAGTGATTTGAGGGCAACTAAACCCCCTCTCACGCCCACCTTTTCCCCAAACACATCCAATCAATATTTTAAGACAACTATTTTATTAAACGTAGTTTTAAGTTCTGGAAATTAGGTCTTTGAGGATTACAACTCCCCCAAAGCCCTTAGGGCAAGGTTGTAATTTAAGGATTATCTGAATCCTTCATATTATATCTTATGGAAGGATGCTCGTATAAACTTTAGAGAGGGCTCGTTTGATTGGAAATTGAAAGTTCTTGTTCACTTTTTTAAGAGTCAAAAGAGATTGAAGGGCAACTAGCCCCTCTCCCTCCTCCACGCCCTCAATGCATCAGATAAAAATTTGAGATAGACATTTTGTTAAAATAGTTCAAAGTTCTGATAACAAAAACTCCGGTGTCGACACAGCCCACCAGGGCCCAGGGGTAGGCGTTGTAAGTTATGCCCTGGGGCATAACTTATTAAGGGGTGTTTATAACTTATGGGAAGGGGTTTTGTATGGGAAGAACACATAGGAAATCTATTATAATTATCCAATTATAAGGTTAAAATACATACTCTGTGATAGATGCAAAATTGCTTTGGCACACAAATTCCTATTAAGGTCAATTCCAAACAGCCGTGACCCCTTTGTGTCAGCAAGTGAAATGGTCTAAACCCCCTTATTGGAGCTATTTTTTCAATTCATTCATTGTTGTCAATCGCTGTCCACAAGTTATGCAAGCTGTCTATTGTTCATATATAAGGTTTTTATCAAAGAGGTAATCGTATAGACTTTGATAAAAGCCTCATTCGATTTAAATTGAAAGTTCTAGATCCGTTTTTTAAAGTCAAGAATAATCGGACAGTAAGCACCCCCCCCATGCCAAAAAAAACTTGAAACTTTTTACAATCAAAAACGAACAAAAATTAATTAAAAAAAAAACTTTCCGAAAAATAAGTTTTCCAAAGAAAAGTAAAGGCCATTTTAAACTTAACCTCAGGAGATACAAATACCTGTTAAAATTCGAACTCAAAACGACCAGAAACTACTATTAAAGAATAAATGAAACCCAAAACGAACAGAAATTAAATAAATAATCATAGCAAAAAACATACAACAAGTAATAATATAAATGAATAAATAGATCTTAAAGCGAGTAATGCTTAGATTGAATATGAAATCTAGCTTAAAACGAAAACAAATATTTTGCTATTAAAGTATAAATGAAACTTAAAACGAACAGAAAAAATAATAAACAATCAATGCGAACAAAACATACAATATATATTAATGTAAATGAATAAATAAGTCTTAAAACGAGTGAAACTTAAATTGAATATGCAAATCAAGTTTGAATCGAATAAAAAATAACTACAAACAAGAGCTTGGGTATCGTCTCACTGCAGAAGCCTAAAACCTACTGCGTCATTGGCGCTTTACTGAAAACGAATTATATTACAAATGTTTTCTTTTGTACTTAATATTGAAAATAAATATTAAAATTACAGTAAAATTTTGAACTGATGAGCTTTTAGCAATTAATATCATTATGCATCAAATATTCAGTTTAATTTATTAGTTCTTTCAAGATTGGTCAAGACAAATATAGTTTCACTACAAGCAAAATTTGGATACTGCCCCCTTCTTTAACTGTAAAAATCTAAAGCCTTCTGCGTCATTTGTGCTTCACTGAAAACGAATTACTCGTATATTACAAATTTATTATTTTCCAGTTCTTACAGCATTGAAAATGAAAAATAAAAATTACAGTGAAAAAAACTTGAACTGATTGATCTTTCAACAATTAATATCATTATATATCTAATATTCAATTTCATTTTGTTTATACTTTCCAAGACTGTTCAAGACTCATAAAGTTTTGCCATTTTTTTTTTAACTGTGCCATTTTTTTTAACTAATCGTGTTAGTTTGTTATGAAAACATTCTATGGCTTCTATGTATTTCTATTTGAGCGGTAAACTGCACCTCAAACTTTGTAGAACATGTATTTTCTTGCATGAAACACCAAAATATAATAAAATGTCAAGTTTCGGAGTGTTCCATCACTCGCAAGCAAGTGCCATTGGTATTTTTGAATCCGCATGGTCAATTTAGGGGGTGGAGGGTAGGCTAATTCTCGTAGCAGCCCCATTCCGTCGTGGTATGGTTCACATTTTCAAACACCTGGCGTCCGGACTATCATATAATCTACCAAGCATACAACTACCCCAAATCAGTATCAATAAATAAATGAAACCCAAAAACGAACAAAAATAAAATAAATATTAGAGTCAAACTCAAAACGAGCATAAATTAATATGAGTAGAGTTCAAAACCCCTATGCTTTCTAAAAGCCAGAATATAATTTGTACTTTACTGAAAAAATTCAAATGATTTTACTGAAAAAAAAATGTGCATTGTCAATTTAATATACATATGCTGATATTTATTCCCTAAAATCTTAATTAATTTTTGATTTCTTAAAGTTACAAAAGTGAAAATATTTCAAAGAATCGTTTTCAGTAAAGCGCCAATGACGCAGTAGGTTTTAGGCTTCTGCAGTGAGACGATACCCAAACTCTTGTTTGTAGTAATTTTTATTCGATTCAAACTTGATTTGCATATTCAATTTAAGTTTCACTCGTTTTAAGATTTATTTATTCATTTACATTAATATATATTGTATGTTTTGTTCGCATTGATTGTTTATTTAATTTCTGTTCGTTTTAAGTTTCATTTATACTTTAATAGCAAAATATTTGTTTTCGTTTTAAGCTAGATTTTCATATTCAATCTAAGCATTACTCGCTTTAAGATCTATTTATTCATTTATATTATTAATTGTTGTATGTTTTTTGCTATGATTGTTTATTTAATTTCTGGTCGTTTTGAGTTTGAATTTTAACAGGTATTTGTATCTCCTGAGGTTAAGTTTAAAATGGCCTTTACTTTTCTTTGAAAAACTTATTTTTCGGAAAGTTTTTTTTTAATTAATAATAATAAAATGTTGGAGCCGTATGGCCTTTACTATTTGGGAACTGGTGGGTGTGGAAGGGGGTGTTAGTTGCCTTCCAACACCTTTTGACCCTTAAAAAGGGCACTAGCCCTTTGAATTCCAATCGAATGAACCCTTTTTCAAGTTTCTACAACAAAGATTTCAATAAAAACCTTATATGCCCCCCGGGCATAACTTATAACCCTTGCCCTGAAGACTGTGAGGGGAGTGTCCTGCTCAAAGGCATAATTTCCTGAACTTTGAACGTCGTGGGACAAATTGGCTATCTCAAAATTTTTATTGGATGCGTTTGGGGAAATGGTGGGCGTGGAAGGGGTGTTAGTTGCCTTCCAATCACTTTCGACTATTAAGAAGGGCACTAGCCATTTCAATATCCAATCGAATGAGCCCTTTTTGAAGTTTCTATGACAACGCGTTTTATAAAAACCTTATATGCCCCCAGGGCATAACTTACAACCCTCGCCCTGAGCGCTGTGGGGGTCTCCTCAAAAACATAATTTCTATCCGGAAATCAACAATGCTGAACAAAATGGCTATCTCAAAAATTTTTATTGGATGTGTTTGGGGAACTGGTGGGCGTTAAAGGGGTGCTAGTTGCTTTCCAATCACTTTTGACCCTTAAAAAGGGCACTAGAACTCTCAATGTCCAATCGAATGAGCCCCCTTTGTAGTTTCTACGACGACCCCTTCCATATGAAGTGCCTCTGGGAAAAAATAAATAAATAATAATAAAACATTGGAGCCGTATGGCCTTTACTATAGGCAACGCTTTATAGCATTGCCTCTGGTAATCTCATTCATACAGTAAGACATTTGTGATTCCCTATGGTCTTTTCTTGAATTAATTTCATAATCGGACTTGAAATTGAAAATAGTTCACCTTTAACTTGGATTATATTATTTGACTTACATATTAGATTGACCTACTACATATATATTTTATTGGAATACTGGTCTGTCCCTGGCTATGATAATTAGATTGCGCAATGACCGATCGAAATAGGAAGATTATTTTAAATTCGTTGCTGAAATTTGTCACCAGATCCATGCTTGATGGTGCGAAAATTGATCTGATTCTCGGAAAAGCTGTGATTTTTTTTTATCATGGTACTTGAAAATAGTTCACCATGAGCTTGGGTTATATTATTTGACCTACATATTAGATTGACCTACTACATATTTATTTGCTAAAGAGTTTTTGTATAAGGAGCTGAATATTCAGAGCTGATGTGTGAAACATGCGAAAGATGAAGATAATGTATTTGACATATGTAAACAGTTAAATCAGGCGGCAAAGGATAATCTGCCAGTTTCCACACTTGCTATATTCTCGCCTTCCGAAACCCCAACAATCGGGGATGCAGTCTCGGCTACTTTAGTCTCGAAGGTTAATGAACTCTCTCGGAAAAGTGACAGCTTTTTAGAGAATACGATACATTCAGGCCCTGTTGGCCAGCTAGAATTGATACCAACGTAACAATTAACCCTGCCCCAGCTCCTACGTTTGCCGTTGTACTAAAGAAACTGTCCTACAAACCTGACCTCACCTAATGATCGTAAGGACTTTGTCGACAAGCTTTGCACTGAGGCCTCAGGTGAAATAACTGAACTTAAAAAATCGGCTTCAGAATCGAAACTTGTTGTTAAGTCAAAGCGTGCAGCGAACAAAATTGCCGAGAATACTAAGAACAATACCTCAGGTATCTCGTTGAGTGTGAAATCCTACTGTTTGTAGGGATCCTGAAAGGCGTACCGATCAAATACGATGAGAATCAAGTCAAATCTCTTATACCAAACTGCGTGAATGTTTCACAGTGCGGAAAGTCCCGAGTGTTCAAGGTCTACTTTGAGTCGAAACCAAACCTGAATCAATTCTTGAAAGTGTCTCTGAAAGTTGGCTATAAAAAGCTTTCTGCACAAGCATTTGTATATCTCCCAATGCGTTGTTTCTCGTGTCATAAGACTGGTCTGGCCTCGTAGTGCTCCAATCGGGTCCTCTGCTCTCGCTGTGGATCATGCGAACACCCCTTTTACAGTGCCTCTCCGTGTTCGGAAAAAATGTTCTGTCTAGAATGTAAAGTTGCCGGCCATACTTGTTACAGTGTAAAGTGTCCCAATAACAACAGTGAACTAGCAAAGCCCATGGTATGATATGGATCTGTCTGCTACTGCGCAAGCTGTACTTTCGTTGAATATTAATGGCGGACTTTTAGTCAAACGTCCTGTCATAAAAGGTTTGCTTTCGAATTGTGATGTATTGTGCTTGTAAGAACATTTTTTGACGAGTCATAGTTTAGTCCTTCTGAAAATTGACACTAATTTTACTAGCTACTCGGTGCCCGCTAAACGATTCGCTTCCAGGGGCTGCCCCTTGTGTGCTATTGCGATGCTTGTTAGGACCTTTATGTCGGTCGAGTATTTTTGACTCATGTGATTTTTTTCTTGCTGTCCATGTAGAAGAGTATGTAATTGTAAACGTCTATCTCCCGACAGATTACCGCAAAGATCGATCGGAATTTTTATTTACTTCTTCGTGTGAGAAACTAGGGTCTTGCCTTTCAAAGATTCGCCTGTTAGATAAGCGTTGTATTATTATAGGATATTTTAACTGTAATTTAACTGAAGCCTCGTTATTGCGTACTTCTATGTTGTCTGCTATTTTGACGACTGGCTTAGTATTTTGCCGAAAGATCTTGATTGCACTTACACACACCATTCAAGTCACGTGTCGAACCTCGACCATGCAGTTTCTTCTACAAATCTCCAAGTGTCACCTGTTCGCGTCGTTACTGCCTTCCAACTATTAGACCACCTTCCAATATATGCATCTACTTCTTGTCCTTCTGCTCAGTCTACTCCCACAACCACATCAGGCTTACACCCAATTTACAGGGATTAGAAAAACATCCATGGTGCTCTTTTTGCAACAGTTACTATTTCTGTCCTACATAAAATTCATGTTCCGTTCCAACTGCTCATGAGAAATCCACAAGCTGATGCAAATGAAATACGGGTGGTGCTAGATATCTATCTTGCACAAATTTGCCAGGCCCTGCGGTGCGCAGAAAAAGCCGCTATACCTCTTAAACGTATGCGTCGAGGTGTCACGAAGCATTAGTCCAGTAATCCGAGCCTAGTTGAACCTTGGAGAAAATCCAAATTTTGGTACCATTTGAGGCTCCAGTGTGACCGTCCTCGCTCTGGTTGGGTCTCTGACATTCGTCTTTCTACCAAAAGAAAGTTTGCAAGAGAACTGTCTGTCCACATGAACCAGATAGTTGAAGAGACGTCCCAGGAAGCTTCTCTGTCCCAACCTTTCTTCTGGAGAAATGTATCAAGAGATCCTCCTAGCGCCCGCCTATCTGCTCAAGTTATTCCTGATTCCGAGCGGAATTCATACTTATCTGCTGAATTTTATCCGTCTGATGCCGCCTTTCAGTCGGAATCTGAAGATAAGTTTGATAAACTTCTGTCTAGTTATCTAACCGACAATTTTGTTGTTTCGGTTGATTCTGTGCTGCGAGCAGTCCAATGCCTAAAACGTAAGAAATCTTCTGGCATCGATAAAATGAGCGCTCTTCACATTCTGCATGGAAGCATGCTGCTGGTAAACCATATTGCTCTTTTGATGCAGATGATTGTTACCCAATGAGTTGTACCTTCTTCTTTCTCGATTGGAGATCTCACTCAATTCGAAAAGAAAACTTTACACCCAGTGCTCGTCTTTCCGCCCTATAACGGTGGCTACTACCTTCTCTAGGCTTTTCGAACTTCTGTTCATTGACCATCTGAACGCGAAATGTTATGTTCCACCTTACCAATTTGGATTCCAGCCACGTCTTGGTTGGGCCCACACTTTGTCGGTTGTTGCAGACGCATTAATCGATGCTGATGCATCAAGTGAAACTCGCCTGCTAGCGGGGCACGAAGTTCGTAAAGCGTTCGACTCTCTCATTCACGCCGCTATGCTACTCCATGCAGTAAAACGTGGAGTGGGCCCTTCATATATCAGAGCCCTTCGAGACATGTATTCTCGTCTTAAAGTTCGCCTAATACTTATCCATTAGCTAAAGTTAACGGCTCTCAAGTTTAAGCACCAACCCTCATTTTTTTGTCAACGTCGAAAAAGGTACTCATCAAGCTGCTGTTTCTTCCCCTTCACTCTTCAATAATGGAGTTCTTAATGCACAGTCAGCTGTTCCCACATCTTTCATCTTTGCCGGTCTTGATTTATCTCTCGTATGTTATGCAGACGACATTCTGAATTTGACTCGCACTATCCAGCGCATACTTGAGATTTTCGCAACGCTACAATCTGAGTATGCAAAACTAGGTCTTCAGTTCAATGCTGAAAAGTCCGAAGTTGCATTCTTCAACTGGGAGGAAGCGTCGCCTGTGGATATTCCTCTCAGAAATAGTAGGATTAAGCCAGTAGATCATATCACCTACGTCGGTCTTCCCATTGGTTTGTCAATAATGCACACGCGACAACTATTAATTGCTCATATTCGAAAACTTTTTAACTCTGTCGCTCTACCACATTATCTGTACATATCGCCGTTTTGGAAAATGCTCACAAAATCTGACAAGTCAAAAATTCGTTCAGTTTTCCCCCTTGGACCCGCAACTCTTATCTAATTAGAAAATTCGGCTTTACTGACCCCATTATAGCTGTGGAAAAGCAAATTCGTGTGCTTATAATTCCCGTTTAAGGAAGTTGAACCATCCTTGGTCGTCGGTACTGGCCTGGTAGTTAAGATGTATTTGGTGTTTTTTTAAGTATTTGTTTTCGTGCTTAGTGTAATTGTTGCAATTTTTAAAACTGATTGATCATTTAGTCTCTTTTCGTACGAGTCCAATTTAAGTGACGCTGGTTATTCTTAATCTTTGGTGTCAGTTTTCTCTGATAATATATTGCGTATATTACTAATATTTAACTGTTTATTAATTATCCGTGTTTTAAGCATATTGTTTTAAGTAAAGATGTAAAAAAATCCGTGATTGAATAATTTCCTTGTTTCTGATATCTATGTATATCGGAGTAAATGAATCATTTGTTGAGAGTGATTTGATTTCAAGACCAGCGGGCGAAAGTGTCATTTAATTGTTTTACCGTTTCTTGTCAGATTTAGACTAGTTTATATGATTATTATTACTATATTTTTAATTCACTGATGATTATTTGGGTTAATTTTATACCAATTGTGGCTTGATGCAATGATGTTCACATTGTTTATGTGTGTTCAGCATTTGGGAGCTTAAAAAAAAACATGTCGCGTACCTACAGTGCAGTGTATAATTGAGTTTTTCTTTCTTGTTTTTGCAATTTGTTCTAAGAGCTGATTTAGATCTTAGCTCCAGCTTTCGTCACTAAAAACCATCATGTATAACTACTAAGTTTATGTGTATTTTGTTTTCTTTTTTTTCGCTTTTTGCTCCGTCTTTCATTTTTTTATGATGGGTTTTCCAATAAGTAATAATAATAATAGTAATATATAGTACCGGGAACCCGGTGGCTTCGCCACTTGGCCCCGGCACTCGGCACATGGCAGGCTTCCATAAATGGATTCTCATTGTTGCTTGTCTTCTAACCACAGACAATTTGAGCCTTTTCTTGATGTCATGACGTCACCGCAGGTTCAATACAACCACCCTGTGAAAAATACGAATTCTTTCTTAAAGTCCTGACGTATTTAGATCGTTTTTGTGGCCAGTCATCGCTGTTCCTTGTTTTCCAACCATAGATTTTATTGCAGATTTTTGTTCATCTTTACATCAAAAAGTTTTTCATGGCTTTTGCTTTAGCAGTTTAGTTTCATACATCATCTCATTTAGTTTCTTAAGGTGTTATAGATAACACATACGTCTTTTCCAGTTTACAACCACAGATCACTGTTCAAAATTTCGTTTACAATATAATGTGATTCTCACTGTTGTTTTCCATGTCCTTTTCTTTAGCTGTTGCGATTCTCACTTTCACTTGTTTGCTAACCCTATTTATCTGTGCGTAATTTTCATCAATCAATCCCTTACTCGTTTTAAATGACCTTAAATTAGAATTGGCGCCTTTGTGTTTTTTCTTTTATTTTTGTAATTGGACCTTTTGCTTTTGCCTTGGCTTGTCTTCTGTCATTATGAAAAACATAACGCCGAATCCTTGTTTTTTAACAGAGGTTGATGCAGGATCAGGTTCTTGGCTAACGTCCTTATGAACTCTAATGTCGTTATTTTTAGCTATGTCATCACTTTGAGCTTTTATAAATAATGTTGAACTTCGACTTTTGCCCCAACCAAAACTTTATTTTTTAAATGTTTATAAAGATATATATATATATATATAATATATATATATATATATATATATATATATATATATATATATATATATATATATATATATATATATATATATATATATATATATATATATATATATATATATATTATATATATATATATATATATATATATATATATATATATATATATATATATATATATATATATATATATATATATATATATATTGGTATCTTGGGATATTCTCGCATAAAAAAAAAAACGATCTAGATAAGTTAGAAGTCTGAGAAAATTTGATAAGAGCTTTAATTTTTGTTTTTGCAAATGACGTCATGTACTATGTTATTACATCATATAAGAATTTCTTATGACATCATATATGGCATCATATAAGTATTTTCTTATATGCTGTTATGCATAGCATAAATAAGACTGTTGAGTTTCCAACACAACAGTTATTTTTATAATATAATGTCTGTTGGAAGGCCAAAAAATGAAAATTTGCAGTTGCAGTTACTATAAATGATGATTCTTTGGAACCAACACCTGAAATATCAAACGTGATAAGATTTGAAATTTGACAACCTAGACCATCAATTGTGGCGACACCAATACGGACAGCTAAAGCAAAGACCATTGCTAATTTGACTGAAGTAATCAAAATCCAAAAACGTGTCAAAAATGAATATGAAGAGCAAAGACACGGGCGGTTAGAAGATATGCGAAAACGACAATTAGAGAGTGTTAAAAGTAAAGATGAAGAGCAAAGACTTAGCCGGTTAGAAGAATGGATAAGGTCATCAATGCCTACCATACCTTTGTTTAAAAAAAACAAAGGTTCGGCGATATGTGTTTCGTAATGACGAAAGATAAACCGAGGTAAAACGAACCAAACAAATTGAAAATGATAGCAGTGATGATTGGGTTTTGGATTTTGACATGGATAAGTTCATCAATCCCTACCATACTTTTGAAAATCAAAAATATGGACTAGATAAATCGTTGGAAGAAAAAGAAGTTTTTGTCCCACCACCTGAACAATTTTGTCTGCGTTTAGAAGACAAGCGACAGTGAGAATCTATATATAGAAGCCTGCCACGTGCCGAATGCGGCGGTACGACGGTGAAGCCGCCTTGCTCCCGGTACTATGCCTGCTTTTGTGGGGTTTTTCAGACCCTCTCTTTGCTTGGGCAAGATCATAAGCGGCTTGGGTCTTTGGCACTTGTAGATGAGTTTTGTAATTTAGTGCAAATGGTTGCGTCATTTGATTAGGATTTTATATATGTTATCTTTTTAGTTTGTTTACAAGAAAACAGGTCAGACCATGTTTCACATGGTGGTGAAGTTATGTTTCATGTTTCATATGGTATAGTGTTGTTAAATTTAGGCATTTGGAATCTGAAAAGAAGTGGATGAAACATTGATTACGAAGTTGGGCCCAGATTTGATTGTTACCTTACGCAGACAAAGTTAAAAAGAAGCGTAAAAATACTACTTTAACGAACTTGGTTCCACCTCGTTTAAAGAAACCAGTGTTTTTAGTTCGTATTGCCTAATTGCTCAGCATTTGTCTTTATTTACAAATAACTTTTTTTCAGATTAACGAATTGGGCCATGTTAACATTCCAGTTATGCTCATGCCGGATGATTTTAGAGCCTATTCAAAGATTAAGTTGACTATCATCTTTATAACAAGTAAGCCCCACTTTTATTTTCATTTTCTACTAGTTTTTAGCTGTCGTCCATGACAGCTGCTCCAAGTATGCTGGTATCAGCGTCAAGGAAACGAAATGGGCAACTTACGACGACTTATTTCATTTCTGTCACTGAGTTATTTCCAGATTTAACTTGTCGAGAAGTTAGAATAACTATGGTCAATTATGAAGATTTTTTGGGGATGTAGTTATGAAATGCACATCCACATAGCAGCAGCTTTCTTTGTGTTTTCTCGACTCTGTGGACTGTTACAAGATAAAATCCGAGTTTACAAATTCGTCGTATGCTCTTGCTTCCTATACAGCTGCAAAAGTTGGTGTATAAGACTCCTACCAAAATTCAGCCTCATAACTCCTTCAACCAAAGACAGATCACACAAATGCTCGGACTGAATATCCGTGACTGGTTGTCTATTGAGAACAATGATTCAGACAAATATAAGGCTATGATGCATCTAGTACTGCACCTCTCGGCTTGGCCAAACCTATTGAAAACCAATTGGACCTTGCTCAAAATTACTCTTCCCTTTGCTGCAAATCATCCTTGTGGTAGAAAACACCTGCCATGGAGGCCAGACAAATTCTGACTAAAAATCATCAAACTTGAATCCATTGGTGGCTTCCAACACAATGGTCAGTGATGGTGCTTCTCTTGGCTTAAAGCCGTCACTCCTATGAGTCAATACTGAACCCAATGGATCTCGAGCATCTGCCACAACATAGCTCCAGCCATAGTTGCAACTCTGTTTTTTATACTGAACCAAGTACAAGTAAGGAAGTAATAAAAAAATTTTCTGATAGAACTGTGCGAAATGCTCCCGCTAATTCTTGGTGAGAGGCCTTTTCTATTCCTTCTCATAGAGAATAATCATTGCTAAATGGGAATTTTTAAGTTTTAATAGGCCTAACCCTGAACCCTATATTGAGCAAGGGTTAATACGCGAAAAACAAGAATAAGAAAAAAGATGAATGATGTGATTAACAGGCGGTAACTTCAAGCCCCCTCCTGTAGGTAAGGATTTGAACCTGATCCAAATAGAATCTAATATGGAAGTATTCAAGGAATGTTTTGTGTAGGTAGTTAAATATCGTGCAGAAGTATGGGTGCTATAGAAAAAAAAAGAGAGATATATCATACATATTGTTGAGAGAAATCGTTTAAGGTTAATTTATGCATAAATCTTGGTGATTAGGTGGCAAGCACAAGTCTGTAAATGAAGTAGTTTGAGCCAACTCAATATATGCTTCATGAAGAATCATTATGGGTTACTTAGGTGTGTTCTTCTGACGTAAAATGTTTTTACGTCTAGAATAGCCCTACCAAAGAGCCCACAAGAGGATAACAGAAAGGAAAGCGGAGTATCATGGACTAGGCGATGAGATTTGATAGGTGAGGGATGAGATGATAAGGAATGACTAAAAAAGTGTTACGAACTTCTTGGTTGGTGATCAGACCAAGAGTTTTAAACAGGGTGAAGTAAAGGTAAAGATATTTGTTGTTGGACTTAGATGGCTCTGCTCAACAACGAGTTTTTAGTAGCTATAGATTTACGTTCTAGTAAAATTTCCCAACACTTTTCAAGTCCTAAATTTCCAAAGAGCTGGTGTGTGAACTTTTTCGAAGCGCATATTATTTACGTTTTTGCTTATATGTTAAATTGAAAGCTAAATAAGTTATGGGTTTTCTTACCCAGAAACCTATGGGTCTCTTCTCCAATGATTCTTATGCAAGCTAAAAAAAAAGAAAAGTTTGTTGAGTTTTATATTTATTAAAGTGAAGTTTGTTTCTTCCAGACTTTAAAACATGACTTAGAATAAAAGAAATAAAACTTATCTAAAACTAAAGTTAGAAGTCTGTGAAGAAAAAGAGTAATATTGAGGGCAATATTATATGCCATCCAGAAGTGTATCAGCTATAGCTGCTTTATTCCGCATGCCCTGTTATAGTAATAGTTCGTGGTAACGAGCTGTTAGTGAAGAGTAACCTGTGCTAATAGTTACCAAAACTCTATAAAATGGGACTTTCATAGTAATGTGTACACAAAAAGAACCTGGGTTTTGCATTGACTCCATCCAATCATTTAGAATTTGTGAAGTTCAAAGTTATCTATCAAAAGTTATATGCCCAAGAAAATTTGAATGTTTTTTTTTTAAAAAAATGGGAGAAACACCATCTAAAAAGGAAGGGATCTTGAAAAAAAATTACAACATGAAAATTTCATCATGTCAGAAAGCTCTATTGTAGGGGTTTTAAGTTCCATCTTAAAAAGCAATGTGAAAAATCTTCTTTTTTTTTGGACGAGGATGGTCACAGATGTGTGTTTATCTCTTTTTTTTCATGGTGATTGTATCAAATCAATGATCCTAGAATGTCGAAATATGGCATACTCGAGTGAATATGGAAAGTTGTCGTACCCTTTTAAGTATCAAAAGAGATCGCACCATAGCGAAGTAGCATTATTTTCCGTTTTATGGCAGAAAAGAACACATTTGGCCCAATGAGGGCTAGCATGCTTTTGAGTTGAGCATTCTGTGATGGCTAATTGTTTTTGGATTGCTGAAAAGATGTTAATTTAGCCTCACTGTTTCAGAGGCCGTAATATCACATGGTGGTGCATTCGTTCCTAAAGATACAAACAGCCTACACACATTAAACGGTTAATATAGAGTCTAGGTTAATATAGACCATTATTTTAAGCTACACTCGACGAAGTTCGAGGCATTGTAAATCTATACGCAGTGATGTGTAGCTGTGCACTAGGTATGTATATTAGGGAAGATAGTCAGTAGATCGTTATGTGAGGGGGGGAGGGGCTTGAACCTAAATGGTGCTAAAAAGCCTCAATATACAAACCGTCAGCAAGAAGTTCTTCAGATAAATATAGTAAAAGGGCGGATTTACTCCAGGGTGACAGCTCCCTTCATATTGCAGAACTGCTGTAAGTACAGTATAAGACCACTTTCGTACTTACCTTCACAGAAGGAGTATCTTTCTTAAAAAACGGTTTTTCTAAGAATTTCCTTTAAGAACGTGAAGATAATGATGCTACAATTAATTTTGGGGTATTTTAACCCTTAGCCCTTCCCCCCAATCATGAGAAAGTATTTAAATGGCTTTATGTGAATATTTAAACATGAACATAGCAAAGGGGAGTTCACAATTAAGAGAGCCTGAATCCAACAGCTTGTAGTAAGAAACTGAAAGTAAGGAGACCAAAATTCTAATAAATGAAATTTTGATTACCATTTTTCTTGATTTCTTTGGTTTCTTGATTTCATATATCTTTGATTAAAAAATTCTTGGTTTTCCAGAGAAGGAGGATCGTGTATGCATGTTTTTTCCCTCATTGATGATTGTATCGAACCAGTGGTCGCGCACTATCGAAAGAGGGATCATTAAAAAAAATTGAAAGATCCTGTGTCGTTTTTACCTAATAAAATAGATCATACCACAGGAAAGTGGCGAATTCTAGTATTATGTCTTACAAAACAACAATGTCGCCTGGACATGGCACAGATGATATTGAGCACAAATTCTGAGATAGCCAATTGATCTATAATTGTTGAAAGGATGTTTATGCAGCTTACCCAATCCTGGAGGTCTTGCTAGCGGTATGTGGTATAACATTCGTTCTTAAACATAAATACAGCCCACAAAAAACTGAACTGTTATTTTAAGCCATTTATTCAATAAAACGAACAGCTGGCTACTTGGGTGAGTCCATAGTGATACAATAGTATGCTTTTGCAGAATAAGTTGCTCCTCTTTTCCTGTGTGTTTCCTTTTTTTTTCGTTTCTTCATTTTTTAAACTAAAGACTACTTTTATTTATAGAGAGAACATGCCTAGTCATTTCAAGTTTAAAGAGTACTGCCCAATGGTTTTTAGGAATCTCAGAGAAAGGTTTGGAGTTGACGACAGTGATTATTTAAATTCTTTAACCAGGTATTTTTTTCTTCTGCACTATATTCCTTTCTTTTGCTTTCCGTAACTGACTTTCTGATTTTGATTCCCAACCCTGCTTTCTTCCTTAATGATAGCTCTCTTTCCGCCTAACTGTTCAACTTTTTACAGTAAGTAGAACTATAATAAAGTTTAATGATTTTCTAAAAATCTGAGTTAAAGAAATAATAACAGTATTCTAAATGTTGAAATCCTCAAAAAAAGTTAGTTATTGAAATTAACTGATTTAGAGTTATTAGTGTGTTTTAACCTCCAGAAAATATACGAAAATATGTTATATAAGCTATATTCACAATTTGCTTTTTGGTTCCTAGTGTAAATGTTTGCTTATGCTAGGTAGTTCTTCTTGTCGAAGCCCAACCTTGATTTTAAAGCTTTTTGAAGCTATTTGGCCTTCAAACCAGCTGCAAGTACGAGAGTAGTAACTATCTATGGAATTCTAAGACGCCCCCGTACCAAACAGGTTTCTGGTAGGTATAATCTGGTTTGGTAGGTACAATCTGGTTAGGTGGGTATAATCTGGTTTGGTTCAAGTTTTTCTGACACAATTTACCGGATTTCTAATTCATGGTACACATGTCTTTTATGATGCAGCCAGATGGGTTTTTGAAGCACTTTCATCATAACATGTTTTATTATTATTTTTTTTGGGCAATTGAAATTTTTTTTGTGGGTACATATGGAATCCGGTTAATAGCCTGTAGCTTAAAGGTATCTGAGATCTCGCTCCAGTATCGCATACACTATTAGAGATATCAAAATGATATCTCATTTGCATTAAGCTAACTCAATTTGCGAAAAAGAAATTCCATTTACACAACTCTGATCTGATTGAATTGTCGCCGACAATGAGATGTAATCACTGCTAAGCCGTTTGTTATGCGAGAGGGTTACCCAATTTACATCTTAGTGTTAACTGGGCGATGACTTAGTCTAATTGCGTAGGTACTAAAGGAACATTTGAAGGTGGAGAAAAAAAAGGGGTAATTAGTGATTGGATAATTTTTAACAAGAAATGACTGAAAAGTGTTTTGGAGGAGATGGGATGAATGTGTACTGTATAATACACAAGTGATGATTTGCACAGTGTTGTCAATTTTAAATAGTTTAGAAATAAAAAAAAAATTAACAAGAAATGGCTGAAAAGTGTTTTGAGGGAGTTGAGTTGCACGAGGGTTGACTTGCACGAGGGTTCAGTTACATGCGGATTCAGTTACACGGGGATTAGTTAAATGGGGTCGAGTTGCACGAGGATTCAGTAGCACGGAGGTTCAGTTGTACGGGGTTTCGGTTATACAGGGGTTCAGTTACATGGGGGGTTCAGTTGCACGGGGGGATACCTGCTAAAAGATTTATAGGCCCTTAATTTAGGTATCTGACTATCTCGTAATGGCTACGAACTGCTAAGAATCTTGATATCTGCTATAAAAAACACTTCATTCTAAACAAAAGCTTTTTGATATAAAGGAATAGGAATTTTTAAGGGATATTGCTTCAGAGTGAAGCTTTTTGTTATAAAGGAAATTGAATTTTTAAGGGGTATTGCTTCAGAGTTAAGCTTTTTGATATAAAGGAAATTGAATTTTTAAGGGATATTGCTTCAGAGTGAAGCTTTTTGATATAAAGGAAATTGAATTTTTAAGGGGTATTGCTTCAGAGTGAAGCTTTTTGATATAAAGGAAATTGAATTTTTAAGGGGTATTGCTTCAGAGTGAAGCTTTTTGATATAAAGGAAATTGAATTTTTAAGGGGTATTGCTTCAGAGTGAAGCTTTTTGATATAAAGGAAATTGAATTTTTAAGGGGTATAGCTTCAGAGTGAAGTTTTTTGACATAAAGGAAATTGAATTTTTAAGGGGTATAGCTTCAGAGTGAAGTTTTTTTGATATAAAGGAAATTAAATTTTTAACGGGTATAGCTTCAGAGTGAAGCTTTTCTATATAAAGGAAATTGAATTTTTAAGGGGTATAGCTTCAGAGTGAAGCTTTTTGATATAAAGGAAATTGAATTTTTTTAAGGGGTATAGCTTCAGAGTGAAAGCTGTTTGTGTCATTTTGATCTGTGTGTCTTTCTTTGGCTGTTTGTGTCTCTTAGGGACCGTGTGTGTCTCTTTGGGCTATGTGTGTCTCTTTGGGCTGTTTGTGTCATTTTGATCTGTGTGTCTTTCTTTGGATGTTTGTGTCTCTTAAGGACCGTGTGTGTCTCTTTGGGGCGTTTGAATCTTTTGGTCTGTATGTGTCTGTATGGGCGTTTTTGTCTCTTTGGGCTGTGTGTGTGTGTCTCTTGGGCTTTGTGTGTCTCTTCGGGCTGTGTGTGTCTCTTTAGCCTGTGTGTGTGTCTCTTTGGGCTGTGTGTATCTCTTTAGGCTGTTTGGGCTGTTTGAGTCTTTTTGGTCTGTGTTTGTCTCTTTGGGGTGTTTGTGTCTCTTTGGGATGTTTGTGTTTCTTTGGGCTATGTGTGTCTCTTTGGGCTGTTTGTGTCATTTTGATCTGTGTGTCTTTCTTTTTGGATGTTTGTGTCTCTTAGGGACCGTGTGTGTCTCTTTGGGCTATGTGTGTCTCTTTGGGCTGTTTGTGTCATTTTGATCTGTGTGTCTTTCTTTTGGATGTTTATGTCTCTTAGGGACCGTGTGTGTCTCTTTGGGCTATGTGTGTCTCTTTTGGGCGTTTGAATCTTTTGGTCTGTATGTGTCTGTATGGGCGTTTTTGTCTCTTTGGGCTGTGTGTGTGTCTCTTTGGGCTTTGTGTGTCTCTTCGGGCTGTGTATGTCTCTTTAGCCTGTGTGTGTGTCTCTTTGGGCTGTGTGTATCTCTTTAGGCTGTGTGTCTCAGTATAATAGAATTTATGCTCAAAGTGGAAACTCGTAAAACCCTTCCCCCTCCCCGCGCTAGGGTTATTGCCTGGCTGTGACAATGGATATTACCTCTAAATACAGAGAATTAAGGTGATAGTATTCCGATACAATAAGTCAAGTATAATAGAATTGATGCTCCTAGTGGAAACTCGTAAAACCCTTCCCCCTCCCCGCGCTAGGGTTATTGCCTGGCTGTGACAATGGATATTACCTCTAAATACAGAGAATTAAGGTGATAGTATTCCGATACAATAATTCAAGCATAATAGAATTGACGCTCCTAGTGGAAACTCGTAAAAACCCTTCCCCCTCCCCGCGCTAGGATTATTGCCTAGCTGTGACAATGGATATTACCTCTAAATACAGAGAATTAAGGTGATAGTATTCCGATACAATAATTCAAGCATAATAGAATTGACGCTCCTAGTGGAAACTCGTAAAACCCTTCCCCTCCCCCGCGCTAGGATTATTGCCTGGCTGTGACAATGGATATTATCTCTAAATACAGAGAATTAAGGTGATAGTATTCCGATACAATAAGTCAAGTATAATAGAATTTATGCTCCTAGTGGAAACTCGTAAAACCCTTCCCCTTTCCCCGCGCTAGGATTATTGCCTAGCTGTGACAATGGATATTACCTCTAAATACAGAGAATTAAGGTGTTTATTCTGTGTGATTTTTTCTTTACTTGGTGGCCATTCAAAAAGCGAGGATTTCTGTTAAATAAATAATTCTTATACCTTTTAAAATAGCTTTACGGGGGGTTTGAGAGATTCTGTGTAAATATTTATCGGGGTTTTATTTTTTCTGTTCAATTATTTTCAGTGTAAGCCAATATAATTACCTCATTCTTTTATTCTAACTTAACTTGTAGGAATAGGACTTCTAGAATAAGGATTCATTCCCTCGACTAAATCAGTTTATTCATGTATAATGGTGAACAAAAGACTATTAATTCACCGTATTCTTCTTCTTCTTATCTAGCTAAACGTTGCGCTGTGTTTGTCACACCAACTAGTAAATATTTATCGGGATTTTATTTTTTCCGTTCAATTATTTTCAGTGTAAGCCAATATAATGCTAGGGGGAGTAAAAATGGTAGTTATTTAGTACCCGGTAAACAGGTGACTTGATATGCTTCATTAGAAGTAGGTTATTGCTAATGATACCTCCTCGACAGATATTTTTATGGCTCTAACAATTGTACTCTATGCTTGCCCAGAGACACGATGTGGCTTTCCCACTATTGCTCTATGGCCGGTTATCGACACTACCTAGTTTATTGCATGTATTAAATCAGTATTTTTTACACAGTGGAACGATAAACACATAACTAATATCTCTAAAAAAGTGAAGATGAAGCATTTTAAGAAAGTGTGTTCACATGATAGTGTTATTGTAGCATTGAATGCTGACAAGGAGAAGTATTTAAACTATGAAATAAGTACAAGTGGTAGTACTATCGGAAACGTATGCGTGCATTGTCATGACAGTAAGGAATTGAATTTCTTTGGAGTACCAAAAAAATTCAACTCTTATGATGGTGGATATGCGAGATTGAGATCTCCGGAGATGATTGCACTCAAAGAGAATGCCAACATAAAAATAATAGTTGATAAAGAGGGGCATCTTCTTGCTAGTGCTTGTGGTAACATGTTACCCAGTGTTAAACCATATCGTCAACTTTCGAGTATTAGCATTCAAATGAAAGCAAAGACGAAAAGAAAGGCCTACTCTTCTACTAATATCATAAACCATATCCTGTCTACGTGCCGGAACTGTTACCTGTGTAAAAATAGTGTGATAATAGACAGTGAAATTGCTAGAAAAATAAAAAGGGCATTGGCAGAAAATATCACTAAGGAATATAAAGATGAATCGATGAAAAACAAAGTACCAGCAAACGTTACTGCCATTGATCAAACAGTCAATGAATCAAATAATACCAAAGACGAAAAGCATATTGACCCTGTCGATGACACACCTATAAAAATTGTGTATGAGTCAAAATGGAATAATGATTATTCTACTGATTACGAACTAAGAGAAGACAATAGCTATAGTATCAAGAGAGAACATGGTGAATCATTTTATGGAACAGATTCAAAATGTCCAAAGTTGTTCATTGATATTAATAATGTATAATAATATATATTTTTTGTATTGATATTCTACATGACATTATTTCATTAAAAATATATTATGCCTTACATTGTTAGGTGTTCATTATTTTTAGAGTAAGCTAGCATATCGAACGTTTAGAATGTCTATTAAAACATCGGAGATGTAAGAAAAGGAATTTACATACATCACATATTGGATAGATAAGTTAACATAGAGAAAATCTAAATATAAGAATGAATAAATTCTCTATCAACATCTATTGACAGATACTTGGGATAGCATTGACAAAATCAAAGTATCGTAAGTAGCAAACTCTTTCTTGAAGTCAACTCATGGGATTTCTCGAAATTAAATATCAAAACAATAAAGAGTTTATTACTTACTTGCGATTTTATCATGATTTCTCGAATTAAATATCTGTATTGTGTCCAGGAAGCGAATTCAAGAAAGCGATTGTTACTTACAATTTCTTCACAATTTAATGAAAAGAATAGAACTATTCTAAAGAATAAAGACGGGTTAAGCTTAAAGATATTTATTTCTTAAACGTATTAACAGATTTTTTTTTTGAGAGAAAAAAAAAAACACAGCAACAAATGTTTACATAAAAATAGTACTTAGAGTTCACTCTTAAACATCCACAAACGATGGTCCCATGATATAGAATAGTTTTTACCATGTCTTATGGATTTATCACGATCAGGTATGTTCTTAGGTATCCACTGTGCGAAGAACCTAACCTCGTCTTCAGGACGGTGATAACCCCCTTCAAATTTAGGACACTTAAACTCTTCTAGATTGAAAAGTGGAATCCTAGGATCACACTTTTGAATTAAAACTTTATCTGTAGGTACATTGCCCTTTACGTAGAGTGCTTCAACCCCAAAAAAGCTGCAAATTTCACTGACTTCCTCCTGAACATTTCTCAGTTCCTGACCAGCATTATTAAGTGGTGTAATCACTCTATCGTAGAATCCCAGTCTGTTTATATGACGTAATGTAGTACTCCACAAGCTTTTATCATACTCAAACATGTTATAGTTCACTATCCAATGATAACAGTCAATTTCTTCGAGTTCCATAGACAATAATAAAAATGCACATTCAAATATAACACCACAAGATGATTTTTTCAAACTGATAAATTCTGTGTCATACAGTCCTATCATCTTGGAAGTTATTAATGTAGTTGTTAAGTAGAAAAATACTTCATCAAACTTTTATACCTTCGCTCAAGGTTGAATGGAGTTATGGCTAGGGGGATGAGCCCTAAAACCATCTGAATTCATTGTAAGGAGGAGTCATAAAACCCTTGGAAGTCATTGCAGGGAGGAGTCATTGAACTCTCGGTATCTATTGCATGTAAATGAAGTCTGGAAATTTCAATAACAGAACAATTCTTTTTTTTCTCTTTATCACAAACAATTTTCACTTAGCTACACGATGTAGAAATTTAATTCAAGAAATTATGAAAAAATTCTCAGTAAGTAACAATTTCTTTCTTGAAGTCAACTCTTGGATACACAATACGGAAATTCCATTCAAGAATTATGAAAATATTTGTAAGTAAGTAACAAGCTCTTTATTGATTTCACCTCTTGAATATACAGTACAGATACTTCATTCAAGAAACGTGATTAAAACACGTTTTGAAACTACATGCTATTTGCTTGCCTTTCCTTGGCACCTTTCCAAACGAGCGGGGATTCCCCACTGGTTCCTACACATTGCAAAAAAGTGAGCAGTACGAAAACTCCACGTTTTCAACCAGACTGGTTTTTTAGACAACACCCATTTTTAGTGACCAATCAGAGACAGCGGAGGTTGCTCAATATACAATAACTTGATTGGTGATTGGTTACACACCGCGAGGGAGCATACATAGTGAGAGAGACATGCAAAGTCGACATAGCTTTATTTCATTTTTTTAAGGTTAATTTAGACGAGGTTACGTGCGCGCACGTAACCTCGTCTAAATTAACCTTAAAAAAATGAAATAAAGCTATGTCGACTTTGCATGTCTCTCTCACTATGTATGCTCCCTCGCGGTGTGTAACCAATCACCAATCAAGTTATTGTATATTGAGCAACCTCCACTGTCTCTGATTGGTCCCTAAAAAATGGGTGTTGTCTAAAAAACCAGTCTGGTTGAAAACGTGGAGTTTTCGTACTGCTCACTTTTTTGCATGTGTAGGAACCAGTGGGGAATCCCCGCTCGTTTGGAAAGGTGCCAAGGAAAGGCAAGGAAATAGCATGTAGTTTCAAAACGTGTTTAATCACGTTTCTTGAATGAAGTATCTGTACTGTATATTCAAGAGGTGAAATCAATAAAGAGCTTGTTACTTACTTACAAATATTTTCATAATTTCTTGAATGAAATTTCCGTATTGTGTATCCAAGAGTTGACTTCAAGAAAGAAATTGTTACTTACTGAGAATTTTTTCATAATTTCTTGAATTAAATTTCTACATCGTGTAGCTAAGTGAAAATTGTTTGTGATAAAGAGAAAAAAAAAGAATTGTTCTGTTATTGAAATTTCCAGACTTCATTTACATGCAATAGATACCGAGAGTTCAATGACTCCTCCCTGCAATGACTTCCAAGGGTTTTATGACTCCTCCCTACAATGAATTCAGATGGTGTTAGGGCTCATCCCCCTAGCCATAACTCCATTCAACGTTGAGTGAAGGTATAAAAGTTTGATGAAGTATTTTTCTACTTAACAACTACATTAATAACTTCCAAGATGATAGGACTGTATGACACAGAATTTATCAGTTTGAAAAAATCATCTTGTGGTGTTATATTTGAATGTGCATTTTTATTATTGTCTATGGAACTCGAAGAAATTGACTGTTATCATTGGATAGTGAACTATAACATGTTTGATTATGATAAAAGCTTGTGGAGTACTACATTACGTCATATAAACAGACTGGGATTCTACGATAGAGTGATTACACCACTTAATAATGCTGGTCAGGAACTGAGAAATGTTCAGGAGGAAGTCAGTGAAATTCGCAGCTTTTTTGGGGTTGAAGCACTCTACGTAAAGGGCAATGTACCTACAGATAAAGTTTTAATTCAAAAGTGTGATCCTAGGATTCCACTTTTCAATCTAGAAGAGTTTAAGTGTCCTAAATTTGAAGGGGGTTATCACCGTCCTGAAGACGAGGTTAGGTTCTTCGCACAGTGGATACCTAAGAACATACCTGATCGTGATAAATCCATAAGACATAGTAAAAACTATTCTATATCATGGGACCATCGTTTGTGGATGTTTAAGAGTGAACTCTAAGTACTATTTTTATGTAAACATTTGTTGTTGTGTTTTTTTTTTCTCTCTAAAAAAAAATCTGTTAATACGTTTAAGCAATAAATATCTTTAAGCTTAACCCGTCTTTATTCTTTAGAATAGTTCTATTCTTTTCATTAAATTGTGAAGAAATTGTAAGTAACAATCGCTTTCTTGAATTCGCTTCCTGGACACAATACAGATATTTAATTCGAGAAATCATGATAAAATCGCAAGTAAGTAATAAAACTCTTTATTTTTTTGATATTTAATTTCGAGAAATCCCATGAGTTGACTTCAAGAAAGAGTTTGCTACTTACGATACTTTGATTTTGTCAATGCTATCCCAAGTATCTGTCAATAGATGTTGATAGAGAATTTATTCATTCTTATACTTAGATTTTCTCTATGTTAACTTATCTATCCAATATGTGATGTATGTAAATTCCTTTTCTTACATCTCCGATGTTTTAATAGACATTCTAAACGTTCGATATGCTAGCTTACTCTAAAAATAATGAACACATAACAATGTAAGGCATAATATATTTTTAATGAAATAATGTCATGTAGAATATCAATACAAAAAATATATATTATTATACATTATTAATATCAATGAACAACTTTGGACATTTTGAATCTGTTCCATAAAATGATTCACCATGTTCTCTCTTGATACTATAGCTATTGTCTTCTCTTAGTTCGTAATCAGTAGAATAATCATTATTCCATTTTTGACTCATACACAATTTTTATAGGTGTGTCATCGACAGGGTCAATATGCTTTTCGTCTTTGGTATTATTTGATTCATTGACTGTTTGATCAATGGCAGTAACGTTTGCTGGTACTTTGTTTTTCATCGATTCATCTTTATATTCCTTAGTGATTTTTTCTGCCAATGCCCTTTTTATTTTTCTAGCAATTTCACTGTCTATTATCACACAATTTTTACACAGGTAACAGTTCCGGCACGTAGACAGGTTATGGTTTATGATATTAGTAGTAGAAGAGTAGGCCTTTCTTTTCGTCTTTGCTTTCATTTGAATGCTAATACCCGAAAGTTGACGATATGGTTTAACACTGGGTAACATATTACCACAAGCACTAGCAAGAAGATGCCCCTCTTTATCAACTATTATTTTTATGTTGGCATTCTCTTTGAGTGCAATCATCTCCGGAGATCTCAATCTCGCATATCCACCATCATAAGAGTTGAATTTTTTTGGTACTCCAAAGAAATTCAATTCCTTACTGTCATGACAATGCACGCATACGTTTCCGATAGTACTACCACTTGTACTTATTTCATAGTTTAAATACTTCTCCTTTTCAGCATTCAATGCTACAATAACACTATCATGTGAACACACTTTCTTAAAATGCTTCATCTTCACTTTTTAGAGATATTAGTTATGTGTTTATCGTTCCACTGTGTAAAAAATATTGATTTAATACATGCAATAAACTAGGTAGTGTCGATAACCGGCCATAGAGCAATAGTGGGAAAGCCACATCGTGTCTCTGGGCAAGCATAGAGTACAATTGTTAGAGCCATAAAAATATCTGTCGAAGAGGTATCATTAGCAATAACCTACTTCTAATGAAGCATATCAAGTCACCTGTTTACCGGGTACTAAATAACTACCATTTTTACTCCCCCTAGCATTATATTGGCTTACACTGAAAATAATTGAACGGAAAAAATAAAATCCCGATAAATATTTACTAGTTGGTGTGACAAACACAGCGCAACGTTTAGCTAGATGAGAAGCAGAAGAATACGGTGAATTAATAGTCTTTTGTTCACCATTATACATGAATAAACTGATTTAGTCGAGGGAATGAATCCTTATTCTAGAAGTCCTATTCCTACAAGCTAAGTTAGAATAAAAGAATGAGGTAATTATATTGGCTTACACTGAAAATAATTGAACAGAAAAAATAAAACCCCGATAAATATTTACACAGAATCTCTCAAACCCCCCGTAAAGCTATTTTAAAAGGTATAAGAATTATGTATTTAACAGAAATCCTCGCTTTTTGAATGGCCACCAAGTAAAGAAAAAATCACACAGAATAAACACCTTAATTCTCTGTATTTAGAGGTAATATCCATTGTCACAGCTAGGCAATAATCCTAGCGCGGGGAGGGGAAGGGTTTTACGAGTTTCCACTAGGAGCATAAATTCTATTATACTTGACTTATTGTATCGGAATACTATCACCTTAATTCTCTGTATTTAGAGATAATATCCATTGTCACAGCCAGGCAATAATCCTAGCGCGGGGAGGGGAAGGGTTTTACGAGTTTCCACTAGGAGCGTCAATTCTATCATGCTTGAATTATTGTATCGGAATACTATCACCTTAATTCTCTGTATTTAGAGGTAATATCCATTGTCACAGCTAGGCAATAATCCTAGAGCGGGGAGGGGGGAAGGGTTTTACGAGTTTCCACTAGGAGCGTCAATTCTATTATGCTTGAATTATTGTATCGGAATACTATCACCTTAATTCTCTGTATTTAGAGGTAATATCCATTGTCACAGCCAGGCAATAACCCTAGCGCGGGGAGGGGGAAGGGTTTTACGAGTTTCCACTAGGAGCATCAATTCTATTATGCTTGACTTATTGTATCGGAATACTATCACCTTAATTCTCTGTATTTAGAGGTAATATCCATTGTCACAGCCAGGCAATAACCCTAGCGCGGGGAGGGGAAGGGTTTTACGAGTTTCCACTAGGAGCATAAATTCTATTATACTGAGACACACAGCCTAAAGAGATACACACAGCCCAAAAGAGACACACACACAGGCTAAAGAGACACACACAGCCCGAAGAGACACACAAAGCCCAAAGAGACACACACACACAGCCCAAAGAGACAAAAATGCCCATACAGACACATACAGACCAAAAGATTCAAACGCCCCAAAGAGACACACATAGCCCAAAGAGACACACACGGTCCCTAAGAGACATAAACATCCAAAAGAAAGACACACAGATCAAAATGACACAAACAGCCCAAAGAGACACACACGGTCCCTAAGAGACACAAACATCCAAAAGAAAGACACACAGATCAAAATGACACAAACAGCTTTCACCCTGAAGCTATACCCCTTTAAAATTCAATTTCCTTTATATCAAAAAGCTTCACTCTGAAGCTATACCCCTTAAAAATTCAATTGCCTTTATATAGAAAAGCTTCACTCTGAAGCTATACCCGTTAAAAATTTAATTTCCTTTATATCAAAAAAACTTCACTCTGAAGCTATACCCCTTAAAAATTCAATTTCCTTTATATCAAAAAACTTCACTCTGAAGCTATACCCCTTAAAAATTCAATTTCCTTTATATCAAAAAGCTTCACTCTGAAGCAATACCCGTTAAAAATTCAATTTCCTTTATATCAAAAAAGCTTCACTCTGAAGCAATACCCCTTAAAAATTCAATTTCCTTTATATCAAAAAGCTTCACTCTGAAGCAATACCCCTTAAAAATTCAATTTCCTTTATATCAAAAAGCTTCACTCTGAATCTATACCCCTTAAAAATTCAATTTCCTTTATATCAAAAAGCTATACCCCTTGAAAAATCAATTTCCTTTATATCAAAAAGCTTCACTCTGAATCTATACCCCTTAAAAATTCAATTTCCTTTATATCAAAAAGCTTCACTCTGAAGCAATATCCCTTAAAAATTCAATTTCCTTTATATCAAAAAGCTTAACTCTGAAGCAATACCCCTTAAAAATTCAATTTCCTTTATAACAAAAAGCTTCACTCTGAAGCAATATCCCTTAAAAATTCCTATTCCTTTATATCAAAAAGCTTTTGTTTAGAATGAAGTGTTTTTTTATAGCAGATATCAAGATTCTTAGCAGTTCGTAGCCATTACGAGATAGTCAGATACCTAAATTAAGGGCCTATAAAACTTTTAGCAGATATCCCCCCGTGCAACTGAACCCCCCATGTAACTGAACCCCTGTATAACCGAAACCCCGTACAACTGAACCTCCGTGCTACTGAATCCTCGTGCAACTCGACCCCATTTAACTAATCCCCGTGTAACTGAATCCGCATGTAACTGAAACCCTCGTGCAAGTCAACCCTCGTGCAACTCAACTCCCTCAAAACACTTTTCAGCCATTTCTTGTTAATTTTTTTTTTATTTCTAAACTATTTAAAATTGACAACACTGTGCAAATCATCACTTGTGTATTATACAGTACACATTCATCCCATCTCCTCCAAAACACTTTTCAGTCATTTCTTGTTAAAAATTATCCAATCACTAATTACCCCTTTTTTTTTCTCCACCTTCAAATGTTCCTTTAGTACCTACGCAATTAGACTAAGTCATCGCCCAGTTAACACTAAGATGTAAATTGGGTAACCCTCTCGCAATGACAAACGGCTTAGCAGTGATTACATCTCATTGTCGGCGACAATTCAATCAGATCAGAGTTGTGTAAATGGAATTTCTTTTTCGCAAATTGAGTTAGCTTAATGCAAATGAGATATCATTTTGATATCTCTAATAGTGTATGCGATACTGGAGTGAGATCTCAGATACCTTTAAGCTACAGGCTATTAACCGGATTCCATATGTACCCACAAAAAAAATTTCAATTGCCAAAAAAAAAATAATAATAAAACATGTTATGATGAAAGTGCTTCAAAAAACCCATCTGGCTGCGTCATAAAAGACATGTATACCATGAATTAGAAATCCGGTAAATTGTGTCAGAAAAACTTGAACCAAACCAGATTATACCCACCTAACCAGATTGTACCTACCAAACCAGATTATACCTACCAGAAACCTGTTTGGTACGGGGGCGTCTTAGAATTCCATAGATAGTTACTACTTACGAGTAGTAGGCGATAGCGAAAATTGCCTGATGATTGGAGCGTAAGATGGAGCACATGTAGTGATTGTTGGTTTAAAAGGCCAGTCTGAGCCCGGTCTAAAAACTATTCTGTGCCTTTCGCATGACAAAAATGAGCTTCTTGGCTTACCTAATATTGGCGTCGCCACTCTGAGACAAAATGATGTAATTTAGCCCTGAAGCGCAGAGGAGGGGCTATAAACTGAAAATTGTAATTCGTGACAATTCATAGAAAGTAGGATCTTCTGCATGGCTTTTTTTGGGTCATAGAAAATGAAGCTAAAATCGGTTTACAGGCATTGTATTCGTTATACATTTTGGAAATCCGCCTTTAGTGCTGGAGGTGGGAGGGGTAGAACCCCTAAATAACAAAATACAGTTCTAGTGAGTATTATGTCCTTTCTAGGGGTTTTCCCGGTTTCCATAGATAACGAAAGGAAAAGGAAGGACTTGGAAAGTATAGAAATGTGACAAACATGCTATGGATGGATAATATCAAAAACTTAAGTCATAAAGAAAAATAAAGAAAAAAAAATTAATTCGTCGTAAAGAAAAAAAAAAGCAAATCCTATGAAAAAAGACGAAAAAAAGTAGTAAAACTCTGAAAATTTGTTGAAAGAAAAAACTTTCATTGGATTGGTTAATAATCGGAGATACATCAAGAACTAACCTTTCAATTTTGTCCTTTCCTTCCTTTAAGGGTATATTTAACCCATTTCATCTCCGTGTAGCGATGTTAATTTAGATGTGATATTAAGTTCTTTCTTCTGTTGAATGGTACAAAAGTCATATTTTTCGTCTGTTTTTAGAAGCATAATTTGGCAGTAACCATTCGTAATACATTATAAATATATTAAGATAGGTAGACCTACTACATTCTACTACCAATTGTGTTATGTTCGTATAATAGTAAACTCTGTATATTATAGCACTATCTGTGTTATTTTTTGGTGGTGGTGGGGGGGGGGGGGTTTGAGCGGGCTCAGATAAAGGGTCTTTTCTCAGACGCTAGTCATTTTTGCTATGCTGCTGACCATTTAGCGTGTCACTGCCTTAATGCTTAAATCAGCCCATCTATCCAAGTGTCCTTACTTTAAGATTTGCTAAATTTAAGACTGAAATCACATTTTATACAGTTAAAAGTAATCGCTGCTTCTGTATTTTTTGTTTTTCTTTTTTTCATTTGTTTATGTTCATTTTACTTTCATACAGTTATCTACCCAGAAGGGGTGTTCCGACCCCGGAGCCACTTTGAAACCATGCGATTTTCCTATAATTAAAATATGCTTTTAATTTGCTGTTTTGGCGATTATGATTCCCATCGAAAAAAAAAAACGTGCCTGGTTTTTTCTGTATGCTACTGTACACAGTTTTACGTAATTTATCATAATATTCAAAAGTGTAAAGTGGCTCTTTTCGTTCTAATCTATTTTATTTTCTTTCTTGTGCTTTCGGATTTGGATTTTTACATGTTCGCTCATTACTGACAGATATCTGGTATATGACTATTATTTGTTGCTATCACTAATAATGATGGGGGTACTAAAAAAATTCTCTTCCTTAAAATCACAGTTTATAGACAGTAAGCTTATCGCAGATCATTTCTGGTCTTCGTTCTCGGTGCGAACAAAAAGCTCCTCCCACTTATTTCTGCATTAGCGGGAATACGGGTTAGTCTGTTTCCGATTGTTTCCATGCACTTTGTTGGAAACAATCGGAAACAGACTAACCCGCATTCCCGCTAATCTGACTTCGCTTATGTTTATATCTGCAAAAACGTTCTCCGGAGCACTCGCACCCCGGTCTGGGTTTTTATAATGGGTGAGATAGAGAATGATCATACTGGATAATTCTATAAACTGTGCTTAAAATATATAAATAAGGATTTCATTACCTGGAATAGAACAGTGATTTTATTTAAAAATAAATTGATAGAGTCAAAAGTGAAATGCTAATGAGTTACATGCTCTGACTTTCAAGTCTCTTTTTTCTTGCTTTTTTTTGCAAAATAGTCTCTCAAGAAATTTGTTCAGTATGTTTTAACTCATTTTTTTCTAATAGAATCTTATAACAGTAAATCGGAAGAAAACGATCATAAGCTGAGCAAGACCTTAATTACAGCCTATTGTTCGCTAAGTGCTCTCTGAAAAATTCAACATTTGAGTAGACTGCATTAGATAGCATTTTCGATTCAGTTGAAAGAGAAATCTTTCAATAGGCAAATCTTTTAAAATCATATTCCTTTTTCTCCGGAAAACTGTTCTTCACACCTCTAGAATATGCTTTTGTAGAATGGAAAGTCAAGAGTATCATGAAAATCTGTATGAGGACTAGGAAGTTTAATAGGATATCGATCTTGAGATTAAAAGTACCTAGAGATGTTTCTCCAGCTGTTCCGAATACAGTAGGAGCACACTCTGGCTCTTTTCTCTAAGATTATATAACTTTCAAAGCATTGAGGCATAGATCAGCGGGATGCTATGTGCGCATATGCACACCAGCAAAAATTAAAAATATAGATAAATTTAGAGTAATCGAGTCTTTTTAATTAAAATGTGCTAAAAGTAAGATATTTAGGCCTAAAAACTTGCTTTTTGGCTCTATCAAACGGTGGCCGGCGTTTGCCCCCCCCCCCTCCGGAAAATACCCCCCTGGAAAATACTCCCCCGGAAAATACCCCCCTCCCGCGGAAAATAACCCCCTGCGGAAAATACGCCCCCCCCCCGGAAAATACCCCCCCCCCGCGGAGACATGGCTAATTGTAGAAAGAGAAAAACCAAGACAGATAGTCCAAGTAATTGAGAGGCAAATGTTCAAATGGCTGGGGCACGGGTAAATGGCGGGAGTAAGCATGATTATCTTATTGGAAACATACTTGTTTGTTAGTTTTTGAAAAGGCATGCCTGCCTAGAGTCTCAGGCATGTTGACCAAAAATTTAAAATTGACATAAGACTGTTAGATTGCCTGTAATGAGAGACAAACAAGGCACTCCCGCCTATGGTCTTAAGAAGGTTGACCAAGAATTTACAATTGACATAGGACCATTAGTTTGCTTGAAATAACAGGCAAAAAATCGTTTAAAGCCATCTTTATCTTTCAAATAGTACCTATTTGTTGCCTAAGCTCAGCCCCGCATTCTGAGAAAATTTCAATTTTTCACAAATTTTTCAAAATTTTGGGTCACTTGCCCGAGACTCTGGCCGGGTGGGCACCCCCAAATATTGTCCCAAATTCCTCTCTGAATTTAGCACTTGTTCACAGATGCCCAAAGTCTCCAATCACTTTCCCAATAGTATCTATTCATTGCCTCAGCTCAGTTCAGCAATTTGAGCAAATTTCAACTTTTTCAAGTTTTGGGTCACTTGCCTGAGACTCTGGGCAGGTGGGCGCCTCCAAAAATTATCCTAAATTCCTCTCTCGCCTTAGAATTTATTTGTTTCCCTAGCGGTAACCATGCATGCGCTACACACATACCAACAATATATTTTTTTTCATTTTCACACGGGGTCCCAATCTAGCCCATGTCCATCGCTTAGCATTCAGGCCTTAAAAAATAAAGTCCAGATATTCAGACCCCAACACTCCAATCTGAACACTGAACATTAAAAAATGTCCAAATTGTGTCTAATAATTAATTAAAAATTTGCATCCTGAACCCCTGATGATAATCCACAGACCTTATATGAGTGGGTCACTATGAAAATAGTGAAAAATGAAATTTGCTCAGAATGCTGGAATGAGCTGAGGCAATGAATAGATACTATTTTGGAAAGTGATTGGAGACGACGGGCACCCTCTCCCCGCCTATCCTGAAGAGAGAAGCTTGAATGCTAAGCGATGGACATGGATAGATTGGGATTCCAAGTGAAAATGAAAAAATATTGTTGGTATGTGTTTACCACATGATTACCGCCTGAGCAACGGTCTAACCATTCACGGCATTTGACATCCGTGAACAAGTGCTAGAGCGAGAGAAATTTGGGGACAATTTTTGGGGACGCCCACCTGCCCAGAGTCCCAGGCAAATGACCCAAAACTTGAAAAATTGAAATTTGCTCAGATTGCGGGGCTGAGCTGTGCCAATGAATAGGTACTATTTGGAAGATGACTGGAGAGAGACTAGGTGGAGAGAAGCAAAGTATAAGAGTACAATTATAGATCCCAAAAAATTGGGCTTGTATGATGGAAGCTGCGGACATGAGCTAGATTGGGTCCCCATGTGAAAATGAATATATTGTTGCTATGTCTGTTTTGGATAGTTAGCGCGGGGGGGGGGGGTATTTCCACGGGGGGGGCTTAGAATAAAATAGTACCCCCCCAAGGTTTTGGCCAAAGAGTATCAAAAACATATAAGCGTCGAAACTGGCACTAGTATTGAAAAGAAAACGATGTTTGACCCAAAACTGCGGCTTATCTGTCTTTTCAAATGCTTTAAAATGGAGGGGAAAGATAGCACAAATTCGTTCTCTGTAGGCCTACTAGCTTGAAATCAACTAGCATACTTAACCTTCCAAGCAAGATAACATATGCCTTGGAAACAAAAATGCTGATCAGTTTATCACTTACAGAGAAATGTCAGTTTTAATTATATTGCACTGTAGGTTAGTCGTGTAAAATTTACTATTTTCTGTAGAATTTTCTACTTTTTAATTGAGTCATCAGTCGCTACACTGACTATGGTGCTAGTGGTTTTCACTCCCTGTCTTTCTATGCTAAATTGCCGGAGATCCAGCTCTTATAAGTTTCTGTTTAGTTTCAGTATGCTTCCCTCAGCCAACTGCAGATTTATTTTTGTTTGACAACGTTGTATAAATTGGCTTCTATTAAAATTCAAATTTTTAGTAAAATGTGTTTTTTTTTCTCATTGTGTTACATGAGCAAAACTTTGGTTTTGTCCATTTTTGTTCTTATGCTGCTAATTTTGGTTTCTTGCGAAAAAAGATATGGGTCTAACTTCTGTGTTTTTCGCACAAAGAACCTCTGGTCAGATTAATAAATGTGATGTCACATTTTGAGAAACTGTGTATAATTCTTGTCTAGGGCCAAATTGGTGATTTCGCTTGTATTTGATCCCTGGCCTTCAGTGCAGTGGCTGAAGGGAAGTGTCATTATCTCATAGAACTGTCTGAAGCTGTTCTGCCAAGGTTTCATTGAGCTATGTTTCTGATTTCGAGTGGAGAGCTTTATTTAAGCTGGCTGGCAGGCAGCAGTTTCAAATTGAAGGTAGAATATAATGATGTATAAAAGATGCGATAGTTCTTTGGTCCCATTAACAATGTATTGTTTTAGGAAAATAAAAATTCAGAGATGGGAAAAACAAATTTTTTCCAACTGGTTTGAAGTTGTTGCCATTTAACTTTGCTAGCCATTTCTGTATGTAATATGGGTTAAGTTTGTCGTTTTATTTTCCGCCTTTGGGACTAAGGCAGGCAAATATGTGTTCTAAATTTTCTAGGTTCTCTCATTGCTAAAGAAATTGGAGCCTACCCTATGCACCTTCAATTTGTATTCATATTTGAAAATTGGCTTACAGAGAATAGTTGATAAAAATGAAATTTTTCTCTTTTTTTTCAAAAAAATGTCGTTGATGAGATATGTAATTTTGGAAATTTCGAGGGCTAACAAATTTATTGTTCTGGTACACCTCGGGAAAATGTCGGATAATGGATTTGCGCAAAAAAAAAGCGGTACGTCCTGACTCGGTGCAAAAACGAGTTTAGTTCTGATTCGATGCAAAGATAAGTTGGAGGCACAAAGTAGGCCCGTGGCATCTCCATCTTCCTCCACTGCCAACTTGTTAACAGAAATCTAGACATGTAACTTGCTGCAGCAGGAATCTTACAAGGATTTCAGTATTTTTGGTTAGCGGATCAAAGTAGGCCCACGGTCCTCCAGCCACCCTCTCTCCTCCCACTTTCAGCTTTGTAGCAGAAAATTAGGACCTCCACGCCTTATGTTAACCGAAAACCTGCTGTGATTTTCAGTGTGTATGATTCGTCACTAATAATAGCCCTTGCCCCCCCCCCCCCCCCAATAAAAACCAACCCACTCGCCATTTTTTTAGCGGAAATACAGCCCTCTTGTACTTTCTTGAAGCGGAATCACGCAATAATTTTGATTTGCTTGATTAGGGGTCCAAAATTGTCCAGTTATCTCTCCAGCAACTCCCCGACCTAACTGCAATCTCTTAGTCCAAAGCCGGCATATTACACCTTTTTGAATTGAAAATGTGAAAATATTTTCAATCCAATGGATTAGAGAAAGAAAGAGAAGTCATTAACCACCTAAAATGCTCCCCCACCTCCCTCCCTTTGTCTGCCTTTTTGTAAAAAGGTATGCATGTTCCACCTTATTTGAGCCAGAATAGTACAAGGAAATTAAAATGAGTATAATTGGTGGCAAAACGCCGGGTCGCGGAATTTCCAACAATCCCTATCCCTACAGAAAGACAGGCTTGTTAAACTTTGTTGAAGCGGAACCACGCAAGGATTGTTATTCCATATGACCCCTCAAACATGTGGTTCCCCCTTTCCTTACATGCTTTTTATTAGAAAAGAAGACACGATGTACTATTTTAAAGAAAGTAGACGAGTCAATTTAATCAAATTTTAGAACTAACTCAAATATCAGTTTCCAAAAATCCCTGAAAGCTTCATTTACCTTGCTCAAATTCTGTACTTTCTTAGGAATATCAAAGGAATTTGCCCGAAGAGTGATGTGTGTTTACCCTAAGCGCATAAAAAGGTTGAATAAGATATATTTTTTGTTCAGTTTGTCAGAAAAAAAGTTTTTATCAGATTTAACCGTCGATATTTGTGATTAAAAGGATTAATATATTCAGCTTGAGCATTGAACGTCGTATCGAATCGCATCTTTATTTCTTGGTTATCTTTTTATGTATCTTCACCATTTAATCAAACATTGCGTGATAACAAACTGAAAGTTAGGAATAAACTCGTGATAATAGCAACCGAAACTTAACCGTAAGGGTTTTGATAACAAAAAAAGAAGAATATATATATATACACCAAGAGTCTGCTTTTTATGGTAATTCTAAATATATAAAATTCGTTAAGTTTACACTTACCCATCGAAGACTATGAGTCTGAAAAAAAATTTGCCTGTTGGTCGAAAAAGGGGAAAAAAAAATGAAAAGACTAATGGTCTTGATGAAAAAATACATTGTCAAATTCAGCAGATCAGAGAAGCTTGTGGTAAAAGCCTCTAGTCCCTTATAAAGAATGCGAAAATTTGTTTGTTCTTTCCAAGAAGGATGATCACAGATGTATATTTAGTTCTTTGTTTGCTTGTTTCTCAGATATATTGAACTAATGGCCCTAGATTATCGGGAGAAGGCTCATTCCAACGGAAATTGAAAATTCAAGTGCCCTTTTAAGTAGCAAAAACGAATATACCACTATCACTATTACCAGTGATAAAATTATTTTAATTGGTGTATAACTGCGCATCATCTAATATGGTGGAGAGTCTGTGGATCTTTGTGAAGGGGGGGGGGGTGCAAAGGTGTTCCTGGAGCCTCAAAAATTACGCTTCTATTTTCAAATTTCTAAATCTCCGTGATCCTACAGATAAATGTAGAAGGAAGGGGTAGGAGGTAGAAACTTTTCTCTAATCTCCCTTCATAATTGTAATTCCTTTTTTTACCGAGCCTGTAGTGTGGCAGCTGAGTGGTATTGGCTCCCCTCTTGTTGCAGATTTTTTCTTTGTGTACCATAAAAGATTATATTTCTATGCTAAACGGCGCAAAAGTGGAGAAGTGTGGGTGGAGTGCATCGTGAGAGCCGCCAGGAAATTTCCCTGGCTGCAAAGAAGTTGAGGAACATATGTAATAGCAAAATATGATTTCTTTCCAAAAGCATTATTGAATTGAATAGAATTGAATAATATTTTTCCAGGGCTGTTTCTTATACTGGGAAGTTGGGCCCTATTTCCTAATTTAGATCACAATCTTCCTTAGCATGGTCCGAAGACTTCAACTAAATACCCTAAGCCATTATGACTTCATGAAATCATACTAAATCCCTGTAGGTTTTTTTTTTTTTTTTTACTGGGTTTAGAATATGCCAGCAAATCATAGTTGGCTGTTATTTAAAAAAAAAAGAAGAAAAAGGCACTACATATGACGTTTTCTTAGGGACTGCTTGTAAGCTATATATTGCTGTGTTAGAGGATATTATATTCACTTAAAAAGGGTACCAGATATGGTTATTTTTCAATATATTTCAAGACTTCTCCTCGTCTCTCGCATTATAGACTCTGGCTCAAGAACAAGCAACTATCATCGTATTTGGTCCCATGCAAGAATTATGTAGTGGAAGTGTTTTTTTTTTTTTTTTTTGATCTGGTCAGTTAAAGTTATACAACCAAGGGAACCTGAAAAAAGTTCAGGTTGCATTGATTCTTAACGCCCCAAGTTTTTTTTTTTTCTGTCGTTCAGGAATAAAGGTACTTTAAACTCGCAATCTGCACTCTGCACTCTGCCTCGAAATAAAATTGTTTTTAATAAAGCGCCAGTGACGTTCTGGTCTTTAGGAGGCTCAGGGGACATTAGCTTTACTCCTGTTTGTGGTAGTTTCTGTTTGCTTTAAGTTTGATTTGATTATTTATATACTATCATCTATATTAGTCAGGTAGCCACTCACCAAAAATGTGACAGGGGGGGTGATCAGTGAGCAGCAGAAGGTTTGACAACGGAATATGGGGTAATCGATAGCGCTGATTGCGAATATGGGCGTTTTTATACTCGGCCGGGGGGTGCTAGTCTTCGAAATTCGAAAAAATCATGTTTTTTTTGCTGTTAAAAAAATATGCTTCGCAAAAACTTTCAACAATGATCACGCAGCCTATTGTAATTAATGCCGCTGATTATGAGTGCCATCGCTATACAGTTGGGCTCATCGCTGATGACCTTGAAACTTGCAATTTTATTGTTTTCATTCGTAAAAAACAAAAAACAAAAAAAAAACCTCTAATATTCAAGCATTTGGCGAGTAACGGATAGTTATACTTTGAAACTGCACAGTATACTCACTAGTACATACATGAACTCAGGAATTTACGCACATGACCTTGAAGATAAATATCTTATCATACCTAAGTGAAATTACTAATAACATGAACAAAAAAGACTAGCATGCTCTTCTGATAACAACTGCTAAATATTTCGTGTAATGCACTTATTAACAAACAAAATTTAGAAGATAATAGCTCAGCACACCAAACTTATCCATCTCCGAATTATAGCCAGAAGAAGCATTCATACACCCCCCCCCCACAGCCACAACGTAAGTCGCATGGTCTAAGGCAAGATACTAGCTAATATTTGATCTTGAAGATAAATCTTTTCATCCCTAAGTGAAATTACTAGTAATATGACAAAAAAGACTGGTATGCTCCTCTGATAGCAACTGCTAACTATTTCGTGTAATGCACTTATTAACAAAAAAAAAAATTGATAAGATAATAGCTCAGCATATGAAACTTATCCATCTGAGTCCGAATTATAGCTAGAAGAAACATTCATACATTCCCCCCCCCCACACCAAAAAGTAAGTCGCATGGTCTATTTCCCGCAAGTGAAATATTTACGTACATGACCTTGAAGCTAATGCCTAAGTGAAATTACTAATAAAATAAACAAAAAAAGGCTCGAATGCTCTTCTAATAGCAACAGCTAACTATTTCATGTAATGTAATGTACTTATTAACAAGAACATTTTAAAAAGATACTAGCTCAGCATATCAAATTTTTCCATCTGAGTCTGAATTATAGATAGAAGAAACTTTAAAAATTATAGAACTAGAAGAATTAATTATAGAGCATAGAAGAAGCATTCAAACATTTCCCACCACAGCCACAAAGTAAATCACAAGGTCTATTTCCCGCACATGGACAATTTTTTGTACAGCCCTTGCACGAGCAGTACTCAGGGGCTACACCATCTGGGAATGCCTTAAGAGTGGACACAACTGGCCTAACCTCACCATCCTGAAATGTCCAGCCAAACTGTAGGGATCTAGAAACTACGGCTTTGGTCGGTTCGCTTGTAAAAAAAAAATGTCCAACTGGAGGTAAACGCGCTTAGCATGGCACTCAAAGGCAGCGTCTGATGGTGGCAAAAATTTAAACTCCCGCCTTCGAGGGTATAAATGTACTTGCAAGTCATCAAGAGAGGTAAAGAGGTGTGGATCTTTACCGTATGCGGCGACGATGACTTTTTTGCAAATACAAAGAAAACTTTCTTGCACAGAAGGATCGATCTTTGACCTCTCTATCTCTTTCACAAGCAAAGCAATCTGTTCCTGCAGTCCCCATTTCTCGACAGCCTTAGCCACCGCTCTTTTTCCTTTAGAGAACATAAAACCAACTGTATCACAGCCCGAAAGCGTATGAAGAAGGCAGATTGATAAAACTAGATGGTTTGGCAAATTCCTGCAAAGTTGGTGTATAGGCACTGAATATTCACGGAATCGCACAAAAACTTTCCGCTTTTCACAATTTGAGTGGTATCCAAGGAATAGCTTATAATGATACAGCAAAAGGACAACAATATTTGTGTCATTCGCATCGACATACACAATATCGATACCCCTCTTCAAACAGTCCAACGTGTGCGACACAACTCTTGAATCCGCCTCTTCATGGGTACAACTCAAACGCAGTTCAAAGTCTGTATCAATACTTCCACTTCTGCTGAGCATCACTACTCTCATCCGGTCTTGAAAGCCTCCGGAGAGGTACAAAGTTAAACCTGCTTGAAGCACATGGACTAAGTTTTCGAATTCGTCAAATAAAAGTTCAATCAGTTTTGCCTTTGCCTTGGAATTTGATAGTATCGAGTTCCAAATCATCTAGCTTTGAGTGTTTACCTAGAGATACTGCAGATTTGTATGGAGATCCTCGCTGCTCGTGGCAACCACCACTGTCATTCAAGCAGATCATATTGCTTTCTTTGTCACAAATATCCAAATATTCCATCATATCTATCTGCAAGGACATGCAGTTCTTTAATGTCACCGTTAAAAGACACAAGAGTAGAAAATGTTCGTTTTCCGTAGCTCTAAATGGTTTCCGATTCAGTTGGCGGGTGGCTTCTCAGGTACGGCATCAAGTCTACCACCCTTGAGTGATTCGACTCACTGCTAATCTCGGCGTTAACGGGCCACTCGTTCAAACTACTTTTTGCTTTCAAATACTCCAGAAGAGCTGACTTGGTTCCTGACCGAAGTACAACCTTCCCAGAAATTGCACTTCTCAAATATAGAAGGTGCATATGAGAGAAGCTCATGAGAAAGCAATTCTTGATTGAAAGCAATTCAATTCTCTATCTGAATATAAGAATCATTTCCTTTGGAAGTTAATTACAGAGATTTAGAAGATTCTGGAAAATGAAAAACCTAGTTTTGGTTTAGTTTTCAGCTCTCTTGGGAGAGGCCTGCCCCCGAACCCCTTCCTCTCCCCGAAAAGCTTGATTTATAGAATTCAAGGGATGAATTCCTAGAGGAATTAATTGTTATATTTGGATACAACATTGAATTCTGAAACTAATGATATGATTATTTTGGTAAAGGTGCAGATTAGTTCCCCCAGTAAGGTGCAGAATAGTTCCCCCAGTAAGGGTGCAGATTAGTTCCCCAGATAAAAACAACTTATCTCTAACTGTATATTATTCAGTCAATTTGGGCTTTAAAGTTGCACAGATACTGTCCAATAGAATATAATAGAAGCATACAATAGAATACAATAGAAGCAGAGTATAAACAACTCAGTTCTTACTTTATATCTAAATTCTATTGGTAGGGTCTCTGCACCCTACACTATAGGGGGAACTAATCTGCACCTTTACCGTTTATTTCTTAGCTATCTCTTTATGGTCATATTCCAAATTGACCCAAAAATCAACTGTTTGCAAGCTGGTAGCAAGTCTAGCGAAATCACTAGCAATTGAAAATGCTGCTAATAATCCTCTAAATTCCATAAAAAGTGGAAAAAGAGTAAGATTTTATGGCAAAGAGGATGCATAATAGTAGATTGAAAACTTTTTTAGAGGAGAAAACCCACAAAAAGAGAAGAACTATACATGCAAATGATTGTAAGAATACAGAGAGAAGGACACATCAACCATCTTTTACACTGTGAGTGATGAATGTTTCATGATTTTCACATGTAAAACTTACCGCCAGTAATTATATCTCTTGCATCAGGATCCACTCAAGTAGCAGCAGCATGCTCCTCCATTGATTCTAGCCAGATTCTATCGCGCTCCGATGGAGTTTTTCTATTGAGCTAAGTCACGGAGATCTACCACCGGGACAGGCGCATTCGTGTTGGATAGATGCCTATGCTTATCCGAGCTAGAAATTGGGTCACTCCGCTTCTTTGCTAATAGTTCAAAGACGAAAAGGGTTAGAGAATTTCCAGATCACTCATTTTGTAGAAAAATAAATTTCCTACAGAATCCATTAATAAAAAATGTACATTATGTAGGTAAATTTCCAAGATGGATCAAGATTGTTCAAAAAACGCTATAAATTATGTTATCTTTTACGTCGATTTTTAGGGATTAAAACTGAACGGCAAAAGATAAAACAATTTTGAAAAAAGAATATTGAGCATTATTCAATTTCCTTTGATTTGAGATATAGCTAAGCAATTTTGAAGCGGTTTTGAATTTTTTATTCATTTAAGGGAATTTTTGTCGGTGGAGATCGATTTTTAGGGAATTTGAAGAAATGGGGATGTTGCACCCACTTGTCGACTATATAACGTCGATTTTCGTGTTCAGCATGGTCGATTACATCAGACTACTTTCGCAAACCTTCTGCTGCTTGCTGATCACCCAAAACCTTAAATATCAACATTTTTCTCGTGTGGCTCCCTGACTATATACTATTATCATTACTATTATTAGTCTGATCATGTCTCTACAATAAAGGGGTATGTAGGGGGTGTATGGAGTGGTGTGTAGGGTGTGTAGTTCCTTTTTATAACAAAATAGAAGAGGATATCTTAGAGAAGTAACCTTGGTAGAAGAGAGAGGAGCCTTAATTTTTCTGAGACAGTATGTATAAGATAATGTATAAGACATTTCTGAGTGGTAACCCCTACGGAAAATTCCCCCACATGCAAAATTGAGTACCCAAAGAGAAAGCACAAAATGTGTACCTCGAAATGTAGATCAGATGTCCTAAGGGGTAACAAAATGACCAGATTTCTGATTTCTTTTTATTCAATAAAAAAAAAAAAACTACATGGTGACGTAAGCTGTAACTGGGGTTCGTTCTTTACTATACTTTAAATTAAGAAGTGCCTGTAACCTATATTACACACAGGAAAAAATCTTCGGCTTTTCGAAGCCCAAACGAAGAACGAAATACCTTGTCATAGTTACCCAGGGCACCCTTCAAAGTATTTTACTATAACATAATTTACGATTGTAAGCTACGAGTATCGTCATTCTTCATCTTGTTTGCGAAGATGCAGTTTTTTATCAAAACATTCATTATATCTTAAATATTGTGTTTTGATAATTACAAAAGGCACTAGACTTAGTAATTTCTTTTGAAACGAGCCCTTGAACAACTCTGTATGATGTTCCAGTACTCCGCTAGTACTGAAGAAGGAAAAAACAGAAAAAAGAGGACACATTAGTGCTTCCCATGCAAAAAAAAAAAAAAAAATGATTTTCCTTGTTGTTCAATTCAGGGGATTGTAGGTCTCATGTAAAGGGTTTTCGGCCATGGCGATTCCCACGATTAATTTTTTTTTTTTTATTTCGATCCGATGTGGTTTCAAAATAAATAGTTTTTGGTTACTTATGGCCGAGGTTCGACTTTACTAGGTTGCAGCTGCCGCTGCAACCACGAGAAAGTACGTCTTAGAAAGACCAAGTTTTCAGTAGACGTTGATGTAGCAGCCTTTGAATTGACGATTGATTTGATGAAATGCTCCGGAGGAAGAGACCATTGAATTAATGGGATAATGTTGGTCTACGCTTTGCCATGGTGCATCAGTATGCATATTCAAAGTATTGAGTAAGTGAGTAAAATAGTGAGTCCTGCCACAAACAAATCTGTATATATTTTCACGTCGTAGGTCTGTTTGATACGTTTTTTTTGTGAATATTGATATTTAATAAAAATGAATTTCTCTCAAATTGGTAGGCTACTGAAGGATTCCTTTTATGCTTCTAAAAGCATGTAATTTTAGAGACTGGGTATTGTTGAGGCAATGAGCATTCAGATTCTTTGCTGAATATTCATTCAGCTTCAAAGCAGTGAGCATTGATAGAGGATTGCGCGTTGGATTATTTCACGATGGCATTGCGTGGACTTTGTATTAAGTGTATTAAGTATGGCTTCCGATCAATTTTTGCATTGTTCTATACTGAACTTTATTAGCCGATGCATGCATGCTGGCGTAAAAACTGATAAATTTTTCAAGAGTACTGTGGAGTTTTTCCCTAAAGAAACGATTCTTGAGGGGAAAACGTTATTATATAAAGTAAGTGGCTGTAATGATAGATGCGTAAAGTACTTTAATGATGAGGATAGCATCATGGATATTGCAAAATATTTCATAAAGACACTTCCCAAGTTTATGATTTGGGACCCTTCAGAAGTCCCAGCAGGTACTGAACTAGTTTCGGCGTGCATCACCTCTACAGTGAATCAAATGTGTAGAAAGATGGAAGAAACTCTAACCGAATTCAGACAAGGGTCATTGTGTAAGGCTATCCCTGATTTGGGTAGACATAGTGATGTAACCCCTCTACTGTATTCTGTAGTGGTGAAAAATCCTCCTAAATCCTTGTTGACTCCTGAAGCTCGTAAATTAGCTATCGTCAGTATGTAATACGGATCCTTCAAGGAATAAGATGGAAGTTTGTCGTCGCAAATCAGAGTTTAAAGTTCTTGTAGACATTGTTAGAACGGCTGAGAGAATTGCAGGTTCATTTAGAACTTCGGACGATAGTGTAGCTGTAAAAATTAAAGCTAAACAGTTTATGGGCATCTTAAAGCAGGTACCATTTGAGTTTCATGATGGATTACAAACCTTGACTCCTAACTGCATCAAGGTCTGAACGTTGTTGGGCTTTCATTAGCTTTTAAATTATCATTCGCTTCTCAGAATGATCTAGAGAATTTTTTAAAAATCCTCCTAAACTTGGATACGAGATCCTCCATGTCGAAAAATATCGGTATCTACCCTGCAGATGCTATAATTGCCACAAAGACGATGACCACGTGGCAAAAGATTGCAAAGTTCCCCAGATATGTGGACACTGTGCGAAAATTGGACACGGACATACCTAAGAATCCCCTTGCACTAATAGTCTATATTGTGTATCATGCCAATCTAGAAAACACAGCTGTTAGTCTTTCAGCTGTCCCAAAAATTCGAAAGAATAGAATCCCAGCAAATTCGTAGAAATGGCAACTAACCACAGTTCTGTATCAGTGTTATCTTGGAACATAAATGGTGGCGTCCGAAATAAACTTGCCTTGCTTGAAAATATGGTTGAAAATACGACATAATTTGCATGCAGGAATACTTTTTACTACCGGATCGCAAAAACATACTACAAATATCTCGTGCTAATTCTACTTTGATATACCCTGCTTCTCATCAAAAACGAAAGGGCCGACCTAGCGGAGGGCTGGCTGTCTTGAGCAAGTATAAATTGAAATGTTTACGTTCAGAAGATCAGTATCTTGCCGTTAGTTGCAATGGTTTCGCTATTGTGAATGTTTATTTACCCACTAATTATAGCGATCAGGCCTCAGAAATGAGGTTAAACAACGCATGTCGCAAGTTGGCTAAATATGTAAAACAACTGCTGCATTCATTCCCACGTTGTCTCATTATTGGTGATTTCAACTGTGATTTATCAAATGATCGTTGCCCCCGAGCTCAAATTTTAAAGAAGATGTTGCCTAATGTGTTCCATGTGCTCCCGAAAAATCAACAGTTTACCTTCATATCCGTAATAAATACTACTTCAAACATCGATCATGCTCTGTTCTCCGGCGAGCCTGTGCATGTAGTTTCAGTTTTGAATGATAATTTGTGTAGTGATCACATTCCTATTAACGTGAGTATTCCAGTATCTAGTTCTCCAAGGGCCTTTCTACGTTCTAAATGGTCTGTCAGGAAATTCTGGGATCTTACCGACATAGGACTCTTCCGGAAAGTTTGTGATGATATTTTGACTAAAATAAAAGTTCCCTTCCACCTCCTTCAATCTTCTTCTGCAGCTATGGACGAGTCTGAGTTTCGCTTACAGCTTAATCTATATTGTGAATAAATTATTCATGCTATTAAATGTGCTGATCATGCAGATGTACCTGTTCGCAAGTCTCAAGCGAAAACGGAAAAAATATGGTTGGTCTCGAAATCCAACTTGAGTTAGTGCTTGTTCCCAGGCTAAAGTATGGTTGCGTATATGGCAAGAGTGTGATAGGTATAGAGTTGGTGTTGTAAATGCCGTCCGTATTCATACGAAAAGAAAGTTTTGCAAAGCGCTCCGCGATCATGTTGTCAATATCAAAGCTGAACTGGAGGCAAAAATCGCTGACGATCCAAATTTGCTATGGAATTCTCGCCCCGGTCGATCTACTGATTTTAGTGCTTTATCAGTCGAGCTAGATCCGAGCAGGTAATCGTTATCCCGAAACTTAAAAAGAAGTTTACTTGTGGGTCGGATGGGATTTGTGTACGCCATTTGAGTTTGTGAGCGATTACCTTTTTGACCATATATCACTTTACTGTTCCAGATGATTTTTACATTAGGAGTTGTGCCCGATTGCTTATGTGTTGGTGTTGTAATTCCGGTTTTGAAAAAAGAGAAACCGCTTTTTCAATGTTAGTCTTATAGGCCCATTACAGTTCCCAGTGTATTTTCAAAGATTTTTGAGTTGTTGATTATTGATCATATTCGTCAACAGTGTGTCATGCCTCCTCTTCAGTTTGGGTTTCAACCGTGTCTTGGTTGCTACCACGCCTTAAGGAGTTTATGTAGAATATTAAAAGATGCTGAAAGGTCAGGTAGCCCTTCGGCTATTGGCACATATGACATTAGTAATGCTTTCGGATCTCTAATTCATTCTCAGGCTATGCATGAGTTGTTAAAAAAGGGGGTATCTGTTGATGGAGTTCGATCTGTTCATTGTATGTATAGACACCTCCGAGTACGTTTAGAAATTGGATCCTCGCTTCTCCCTTCAGAGCTCCGTGTGAATATTGGAATTAAACAAGGGGCCATTACCTCTCCTACTATTTATAATAACGCGACCCTAAGAGCCCAAGGGATTTACCGCTAGGGTGGTCCTTATTTTTTCACTTCAGAATTATAAACCTCCCACCCTGCCATTTTTGTCTACATCAAAAGTTAAACAACATGGGCAAAAAATTTTCCAAATTGGTCAATATTTAGGGTATGCTCAATTCAAGTGAAGTTTAGCATACAATCGCTATACTTCTGCTTGGACAATGTTTAACGTAATTTCGGATGCACTTAAAAATTCATTCAGCAAACAAAATTTAATGAGGACATATTAGATATAATCAATACTAAACTCATCCAATCATTAGTTTGTTAAAACAATCATAATGACTGGTTAAAATATGTCACTGGCATAGCAAATATCAAACGTATCTTTCGGTAATTGATAAAAAATTACACACTACAAAGTCATGCTGGGCCTGGGCTGTCAGAGGATGTGGCTAGCCCTTGAAGGATTGTTGACTTGTTAGAATCAGGAAAACGTTTGCGATGCTCTTTAACTACTTGCAGAGCAAATTGCATCTGGTCTTCATTTTTTGTTAGCAGCAAATTGTAGTCCTGCATAAGGGCAACTCCACGTTCGGCTGTGTCATTCACTACTCGTAGTTCTCTGACGATTGCTTCAGCCTTCACATAGGATTCATTATTCACCCAGGTCTCAGGATCTGTAGACAAGAAACTATCTGGAATGGAAAGGATATGGAAGAAGTTCCTTGTATTGTGTGTAACAAAGTCCTGTAGATTCTTGTTGGTGACTGTAGTTTTGTCCACAGTGATGCGCTTCGGTGGGCCCTCCGTTCCTTCATGGCAGAGTGCTTCGACCATTGCTCTTTTTTCAGTTGCATCAACACCCCTGTCAAAAAATGCCAATCCTATCAGTTCTTTGCTAAGATACCACAGCTGCCCACACAGTTTCTTCAGTGCACCAGTTGCTGCTGGCGATCCACAAGTGAGGAGACTCTTCAGAAGCATTAAATCATTGGCTGGTGCTGCTGTTGGAAAAGGAGAAAGGAACCACGATTTAACATAACTTCCTACACCAAAAGCACAGAAGTTGCCCAGACCAGTGATTTCACGATCTGTCAGCTTGAAGCCAGAATCTCTGAACATGTATATTTTCAATGCATAAATCAGTCGTGCCATGAAACGAGCACAATGAAGGGCTCCTGGTTTCCTGAACATCACACCACGAGCCGGAAGGCCACCAATGAACAGCAGGGAAAGCTCGAGGAGCTCACGGTAGTCTTCACGTTGGTGACAAATACCCAGCTCATCAGTCAGAAAGGTCTTCATATCATCCAGGGCATCAACCAGAGCTGCAGCAATGACCGGAACCTCAACACCAGGCTTGTAATCAGCATATACAATGTTTGGCCAAAAGGCTTTGAACCGTTTGAACAGCTGGATGTCTGGGCCACTTGAAGGTCCCATTATGATGCTGAATGCCTCCTCCAGCATTAATTCATGGATGTGGTGTCTGCATGCAAGATGCAGAACACTTCTACCAAGATGCTGTTCAAACAGAGTACAGGCACCGTTCATTTGGCCGGTGTTGCTTGATGTTGTATCAAAGCTGAGAGCCTTGATGCTGTCTACAATGCCCCCAGTCAGACACTGTGTCCATCATTGCATCTGCCATGGCTTTACCAGTACCTGAAGCCAGCTTTGGGATACAAAGCAGTTGTTCTGTTCCAGATCCAGAAACAATTATCGACAGTCGGTCAACTTTTTCATCTCCAGTGAGGTCTTCCATAAGCTTTCCATCCCAGTGAAGAACCATTGGCTTCTGGGGATTGAAATCAGACTTCAACTGAGATGAAAGTATGACACGATGCTTCTGACGGTAACGTCTTATAGATGATCTGTTGATACTGAAATCCGGAACGTTGTGACCTGTCGCTTGAATTATTGGGGCAATGATCTGAACTGCTTGCCTGTCACTTGTCTTTGTGTGGTCTAGGGATGACAGGAGTGCAGGAGTTAAAATGTTAGTTCTTCCACGTTTTCGTTTTGGTGTAAATGTTGTTCGGTGGCTTCACTGCCGATTCTTTGTAATACTTCCATGTCTGCATCATCATTACTAGAAGACAAATCAGAAGACTCCAACAACACAGTTTGATCCAGATTTGCTATGTCAAGTTGCTGTTTCGTCTTCAAGTGAAACTGGCTTTTTTGTTTATTTTCCTGTACTTTCTCCTTTTTTGTAAGTGACATGTCAACCCCTGCCATAACCCCTCGCCTTCCTTTTCCCGCTGGGCCAACAAGAATTACTTGTCTTCCTCAATTTTGATGAGCTGTAACGCTTCCTGGTGAGCTACGTCAAAGAGATCATTGAAAGCTTCCTTGAATTCTTCCTCATTGGCTATCTGAGTTGCTGTCCTTCTTGCTTTGTTTTTCTTCAACCCTTCCCATCTCTGCACTAAAACTTCAAGTTGGGCAACTGCATGATCACTCCGGCGCATAGGTATTCTGGCTTTCTCCCAGAACATTTGAACGTCCTTAATTACTGATACTGCTGCCTCATGTTTAGTCTTGGCTACTTTCAGCTTTGTGGCATAGAGCCTGAGAACATCACCAATTGATGGCAATTTTGAACCATATAGATCTTCCAAAGCTGAACCAAGCAGGTACACTTCCTGTTTACTGCGTGTGGATGTGGAAATCGCCATGACCGACTGTAAAACATAACATTTTATGTGTACTTTAACAATTGTCCAATCTGTCAGAAAATTACATAGCAGACAACATTGAATCAAAAATAGTATTGTTCTAATAGCAAATTAATAACAAGTCAATTTCAAATATGAATTTATTATATCTGACAAATGACAAAATTTCAGTTATAACAACAAACATTAAATGTAAATTGATATATTCAGTTATTCACCTGATATTGTCTTATCAGCTTGGTATCCTATGTATTTATAATCAATCTTTATCTGAGAAAATAAAAACTAAACAATTCTATAGATGTCTACTGCAAGAATATTTAATCAAATGTAATAATAAACCATTGATTGATTCAGTAAGTAAATGTTGAAGTTAATTTTAAATAGTGACATAAACTTCTGTAGTTTTACACGAATATATCTGCTAGATTTGCAAGAAAATGCACAGACACCTAATTGATTATTAATATATTACCCTGAATTCCTTCAGTTATCTCTTTATATAACACATAACACCTGTTTTGTGTTAGAATTCACAATAAATACACAATTAACTAATAAATATATGCCCTGAACCAATGATTTTCTTTATATACACCCGATTTCTATAACTTTCGAGTATAATCAAAATTCGGGTGCCTTGAGCATACCCCAAACATGAAGTTATCCTAAAAATAAATGACACTTTTTTTTCTATCATAGAAGAATAGTTTAGGATGGTGGGAGGCAGGAAAAACAAAAAATATTTTTTTGATATATACATAAGGACCACCCTAATTTACCGCCTTACTGTATATTGAACGGTGTTAGTGTGTCTGTTTTATGTTATGCGGATGACGTTCTTAACCCAAGTAGGGCTGTGTTTAGTTTGGAAAAGAGTTTTAGGGAGATTGCTAAGAATTATAATGAGATTGGTGTATCTTTAAATGCGGCCAAGTCTCAAGTGATATTATTCTGATGTTGTACCACTGCAGGAGCTTGTGTACCATGGTTTACCTATTGATACATCCCTAAAGTCAACTCGGAAATTACTTGTTGTCCGAACCGAACGTAAGATCCGTAATGCGTATGCTGGTGCAGTTGGATCACAGCTGAATCTTGGTAAACACCACCTTGCCAAAGTATACAACGCTGTTTCTCTCCCTCATGTTCTATACCTAGTTCTGTTGTGGGACATTTTTCACCCAATCAGATAAAATAGAAATCAGGAGGGCCTATTTTAAATATTTAAAGTTCCTTATCCGGTTTCCTCCTTGGACTAGGAATGGTAGACTCCGGCAGAGATACAGCTTGCCGTGATCCTCTTGATGCTGCTGATAAGCTTTTTTCGAAGCTTACGTGTTATCCGTCGAACCACCCTTGGAAGGATTTTTTTGTTTAATGCTAGTTTCCTTCTTTTTTTAAAATTTATTTATTTATTTATTTTTTATTTATTTGTATGATACATTTACAGAAGTTTACCACCCTTGGAGTGGCTTACTTTTCTGAATTGTTTGGTTTATTGAGTTTTAATTTGCACGTATTTGTTCCTGTTTTTGTATGTTTTTTTTTTTCATTTTCTTTCTTTCAATTATATTCCATCGTCAGGCTTTGTATTTTTGATGGGTTATAAAATGAATTTATTAATTAATTAATTATTGGTCGTAACCTTGGGACAACACCATAGTTACATGTTTTAAGCCTCAAGAAGCTCTTAATCGATTTGTTTCCAGAAGGGGTAGATACTCCAGACGAAAGTGTTTTCTCTCCCTACTATCCAGTTTTTTACTTCAAGTTCTTCTTTTTTTTTTCAGAATTTCATCCCCATGTACTGGTATAAATCTAAATTTCAGTTTAGGCCTACTAATAGTTCTTTTTTTCATTAAATAAATCGTTCCAAATAGCAATTAAATAAAAAAAAAAAAAAAAAACCAAGTAGAGTTGTGAGAAAGTAAAACTTTAGCGTAAAGAGTGAGGCGTTGAGGAGGGGACATCCCCCTCTCATATACGGAATAATTTCTGTTCGTTTTAAGTTTTAACGTCGTTCCTTACTTTCACTTAAAAAGCTTGTTTTTTTTATTTAATTTTTGAACGTTTTTTGAATTAATGCAGGTTTTGATTTTCTCTCACCGTACATGAATAATTAAAACAAAATTTGTATATTCATTTTACTTTTATTTGGTTAAATGGCTTTCTCGAAACTTGTTTAATTTTATTTGCGAACGTTTTTATTAGTAATAAATATACGTAACTTACGAATTAACTTACGTAACGAACTTCTATATTCATAGATTTTTAATACGTATATTAGGGGGTTCGCCCCCTAGTTAATACCTTGCTCTTTAAGCTAAAGTTCGAATTTTGTTCCAAATCTTTAAAAATGACCCCTTAATCACAAAGGCTGTTAATTAGAATAAATAGCTCTTATGAAAATACTAAAAAATATTTGGCTTAAATAGCGAGGTATTGACTAGGGGGTGAACCCAGTCATATACGTAATATTTTTTAATTTCTGATCTTTTTCTTTAATAATGATGGGAAATCCGGCGCCCCCTTCATAGCAATGTCCCTTCCCCCATGAAAACTTCCTTCATGGAAAGATCCTCCCATATAACTCCCGACCCCTCCCCACCTACCAGAAAAAATCCCCCCCTGAAAACGTCTGTATACTTCCCAATAACCAATACTATATGTTAACATTGGGTGAAGTTCATAACTTTCAGCCCACCCCCCGGGGACTTCGGGGGATTAAGTCATCCTAAAAGACATAGTTATCATATTTTCGACCATGCTGAAGAAAATGGCTATCTCAAAATTTTGATCGGGTGACTTTGGGAAAAAAAATGAGCGTGGGAGGGGGCCTAGTTTCCCTCCATTTTTTTGGTCACTTAAAGAGGGCACTAGAAATTTTAATTTCCGTTCCAATGAGCCCTCCCAGGATATTCTAGGACCACTGGGTCGATACGATCACCCCTGGAAAAAAAAAAATAATAAAAAAAAATAACACGCATCCTGATCTTTCTTCTGGCAAAAAATGGAAAATTCCACATTTTTGTAGATAGGTGCTTGAAACCTCTACAGTAGGGTTCTCTTATACGCTGAATATGATGGTGTGGTTTTCACTAAGGTTCTATAACTTTTAGGGGGTCTTTCCCCCTTTTTTTCTAAAATCAGCCAAATTGTCTCAGGCGCGTAACTTTTTATAGGTAGGACTAAACTTGATGAAACTTATATATTTGAAATCAGCATTAAAATCTGATTCTTTTGAGGCATCTATTGGTATCAAATTCCGTTTTTTTTAGAGTTTCGGTTACCATTGAGCCGGGTCGCTCCTTACTTACAGTTCGTTACCACGAACTGTTTGATCAGGTTTGTCGTTTTGAAATGGTTTAATTAGACTTTATTGTTTATAAAGCTTAAACTTTGTATTAATAGAAGACTAGAAGGTTAGTTGGCCATGATTGTTTTTTCACGTAGCTTATCAGACTGAAAAATTTTTCAGACTTCACTTAGCTTATCAGACTGAAAAGTAAAAAAAAAAAAAAAAAAATGGTGTTAAACTTGTGTGAAGTTTAGTGTGAAAGTTTGTTTCATAGGTCTCAAATTGTGGATTTCGACTTAAGCGGTCGTTCCGAAGGGAAATTCTACCAATCAAGTGATCGTCTGTTCGTGATAAAAATGTTGTCCAGTGATGAAGTTGGAAGAATGCATTCGCTTCTCAAACAGTATCACCCTGTGAGTATCAAACTAAGCTAGTAAACAAAATTTGACATTTTTAGCACTTTTTAGAGAGCATGTTGTTAAAGCGGATAATATATTATTTTTTTTCCTGATAATGTTTTGGAAGTTAGACTGAAGGATGGTAGAATCCAATATTTCTTAGGGAAGAGAGGGGGGTAACGCATTGGTCCTTGATTAGGCGGTGCGGAACGTTGGACTTAGCTCGTTTTTTTGTACCAAGGTGCACCCCCTCCCTAAAAAGATAGCTCTTATTTGCGCTGTTTCATGACTTGGCTTGTTTTTGCACTGGGTCAGGACTTGGCACATTTTTACAAAGATTGTGTAAATACGCATTTCCATGGATTAATTCGTGATTTAGTAGTGTTTTGGTATGTCAAAACTCAAAATATACGGTTAAATTTAACAAATGCCAAGTTTTTCTAGCACCACATGCACCTTTTGTATCATGTGGGACATTTGGGTGGGATGTCAGTCCCTAGCTCCACGTCCCCTGGATAAGGCGCTAATTGTGCCCAAAGCCTTAAGGGTATGTTTTGACATTTTGTCGTTTATAGGAGACCAAACAAAAGTTTTGGAACTTTTTGGAGAAGTAGTTTTGCATTTGTGGTTTGAATTAGAAACAATCTATAAAGATATTGTGTGCTACTAAATAATATGGCTTCATTTTGGCATTTTGTAACTATATAAATTGTGTCCTGTAGTCGTTGAGTTTGAGGGACTGAAACATCTATTTTCCCACTACTTCTGATTTTTTCTACCTTTTAAGAAATAGGTATTCCTGTGCAAACGTGATTAGAGAGTGATGGCCTACCAGATGATTTTTTAGGAGCGCAATATTTATTCTGAGGACAAACCCTATGTTTGAAGTTTCTCCTGCACAGGACGATTCAGACCAATTAAAACAAGTTTGCTTGAATTAAAACCCTATGTTTGTATGTAATTAGTTCGTTTAATGTTTTCAAAGGAAAGTAAAGAGCAATGTTAAAGCCTAAAGCGAACAGAAATAAGGTCATGTAATAAGTCAAGCTGTAACGAATGGAAATTACTATGTGCGAATGAGTGGAAACTAAAACGAGTAGAAGTTAAAGTCAAACTCAAAACGAACAAAAATTACTATGAATGAATAAATGAAACCTAAAACGGACGGCAACTATAATGAATAATCTAGTGAATCCTAAAACAAGCAGAAATGACCACAAATACGAATGGAAATTCCCCCCTCAAGTCTCCTGAAGACTAGTGTCCGGCAGTTCAGACTTTGATCGTTTTTGCACACACTCGGGACTAAACTTGTTATTGCACCACTTGTGGACTTGGCTTGTTGACGGTGGGTCTTATCTCGACTCAAAGATTGATTCAGTTTCTGCTGCGGTAAGGGGGAAGGGGTCCTTAAGTACTTAGGGGGGGCTAAACTTGTTATTGCACCACTTGTGGACTTGGCTCGTTTGACGTTGGGTCTTATCTCAGCTCAAAGATCGATTCAGTTTCTGCAGAAAGGAGGAAGGGGGTCCTTAAGCTCTTGGGGGGGGGGGCTAAATTGTTATTGCACCACTTGTGGGCTTGGCTCGTTTGACGTTGGGTATTATCTCGACTCGAAGATTGATTCAGTTTCTGCAGAAAGAAGGAAGGGGGTCCTTAAGTTCTTAGGGGGGACTAAACTTGTTATTGCACCACTTGTGGACTTGGCTCGTTTGACGTTGGGTCTTATCTTGACTCGAAGATCTATTCAGTTTCTGCGGTAAGGAGGAAGGGGGTCCTTAAGCTCTTATCCATGTCGCTTATCGCTTGCACGAGAAGTGGACTTTGGATCTAAACCCCTCTTGGTGAGAAGTAAACAGCTTAGACTCATAGTTCTATCTTGTTATGAGCTCTACCTGATCCAACATCTGAGAGAGGGGAGGGGCGAGGTATAAGAGCATTAAGATCTATATCTATCTGCCTAATTCCTCCACAGGTTCTTGGGGCTAATACAAAAAAATTTGGTCTGCAGTTATGGTCTTGGGTGTTCATGCTCGAGTGGACTTCTGCAAAGGTCATCTGTATCTACAAGAATTGCCTATTGGATCTTAATTTAATTTGGTAGAAAATAGCAGGTACGGCTTTTGCGTCGTCTTTAGAGGGTTTGGGCCCAATTTAATAGAGGCTATTGCGTGTGGTGCTCCACACCTATGGAGCAGCACACCTGGACACACCTGGACATTCACGTGGCACGGGGTTCTGGAATCCAAAGTCTAGTTTATATTTATTTCTCACTGATCATGCATTAATTTTTTCAACGTGAATTGATGAATATCGTCAAAGTCTTTGATTCAATGCAAATCAGCGTTTCACTTTGTCTGATTCTTTTCGAGATTAAGTGAATTTTGGGCTTAGCAAAGGGTTCCTCCCGAAATTGAAGGTTTTGCCTGACTCCATGATTGACAATTTCAATTAGAAAATAGGGTGAAATTCGTCAGAAAAGTTTTTTTTTTCCAGAATTTCTGAATCTCTGATCTGTCATGTTCAAGCCTCAAAAATGTTTATTTATGGGAATTGTTCATTTTGGGGAGGTGTCACCCCTTTGCTTTAAAAGAGACTGCCATTGCTTTAATGAATACGATTCTATTTGGCGTCAAACATCATCAATGCTATTCGATGCCGAATAACATAAATGTGACAAGATCCAAAATACCTCCAGTGATCTTTTAAGATCGTAATTTTTTTTTTTTTTTTTTTTTTTTTTTTTTTTTTTTTTTTTTTTTTTTTTTTTTTTTTTTTTTTTTTTTTTTTTTTTTTTTTTTTTTTTTTTAAGAGCTGAAGGAAGAAAACAGGTTTATCGATACGAACTGCCATCGATGAAAAGTAAATAGAAAGCCGATCAAACGGAATCCTCTTAAGCCTAATCTTGATTAAATAAAAAAAAGAAGTTTTTTTTTAACTGAAAGTAAAGAGGATATTAAAACTTAAAACGAACAGAAATTATTCCTTATATGAAAGGGGCTGTCTCCCCCTCAACGCCTCGCTCTTTACGAACAAGTTTGGCTATTTGTCACAACTCTACTTTTTTAGACAATAAAAACTTTAGCGTAAAGAGCGAGGCATTGAGGAGGGGGACAGCTCCTTTCATATATGGAATAATTTCTGTTCGTTTTAATTTTAATGTCGCTCTTTACTTTCAGTTAAAAAATTGTTTTTTTTATTTAACTCCTGAATGTTTTTCAACTAATGGAGGTTCGAATTTGGGCTCACTGTATATGAAAAATTAAAACAAATTTGCATATTAATTTTGGCATATTTATTCCGTATATGGAGGTTGCTCCCTCCTCAATACCTTGCTCTTTACGCTAAAGCTGTTAGTGCTTATAAAAAAGCTTCCTATTCTAATTAAATGGCCCCCTTGTTTCAGTAGACGCTCTTAAAAAATTGGGACAAACAGTCGAACTTTAGCGTAAAGAGCAAGGTATTGAGGAGGGGGGCAACCCTTCATATATGGAATAATTTCTGTTCGTTTTTCAAATAGTGCCGATAAACCTGGCTCTCCCTCTATGAAATATATTCCTCCCCCTCATGGAAAACTCCTCTGTGTAATTCATCCAACGTAAATCGCACCCTCCCCGTCAAATTCCCTCCAGAAAGTTCCATCCTTGCTGAGAATCCCCCCTCTCTGTAAATTGCTTGCGGACGATTCAGCCTGAAAAATTATCCTTAGCATTCTTTTATTTCAATAGGACTTTAATCTCTAATCGGTTTCTCGTCCACTCCAGAAATGTGGAAATTATTTCCCGGAAATTGAAGCACGTGAAAAAAGCCCCTGGATAATTTTCCCGGAACATCTCCACATGAAAAATTTGGCAAAGAGAATGTAGGACAATGAAAAAGAATTTCGTATAGTAATTCTGTCAAATACAAGGCCGTACCCAGGGGGGGGAGTATGGGTGTTTCCCCTCCTATTTCTAAAATCAGGCAAATGTTTTCAGCCTCGTAACGTTTTGATGGGTAACACTAAACTTAATGAATCTTATATATTTGGAATCAGCATAATAAGTTTATTCTTTTGATGTTTCTATTGATGCTAAAATTTCGTTTTTTAGAGTTTCGGTTACTATGGAGCCGAGTCGCCCCTTGTTGATCATCGGATTTAATTACCATTTTCACAATGACAACCAAAGGATAAGTCCCTTAGGGATTCTAGCTGGGTACCTTGCATTGGCATGCGACACGTAGTTTTCTGTAGTTAGTAAGCATATGAGATTGTTAATTCGGGTTCGTTGCTTCAGCTATAGGGATTATATAGATAACCCATTACATATTATTCCGAAGTTGTTTATGCCTTGTCTACCAGACAATCGTTCTTGGTAAGCGAATATAAGCAGAAGTAGTTTCGTTAGTTTTTGGGTGTGTGTGCAACTCAAACCTCATTCAACTGAACTTCGCTTTACTCAACCTCCTGTTAGCTCAACCCTCTCCCTTTAACTCGGCCCCCGTTTAACTCAACTCCCAGTCCCATTTATCTCAAGCCCTATTCAACTCATCCTCTGTTTAACTCAAGCCATTTAACTGAACCCCTGTCCTACTCAATCCTCCGCTTCCCTTAACTCAACTCCTTTTTAACTCAACCCCAATGCAACTCAACCCCCCATTGAAACCAAACCAATGTAACTCAACCACCGCTTAATCGCGTTTACCTCAACCTCCATGTAACTCAACCCCCGTTCCATTCAATTCCTACTCAACTCCACCCCGGTTCAATACAACCCTCATTTCATTCAACCCTCACGCAACTCAACCCCCGTTTTACCCGACCCTAATTAACTCAACTCCCATTCAACCCCATTCCTGCAACCATGAAATGCAAGGGTGTTCGGGCCCTGGGCATGGACATTTTGCCTATTTCAAGTATATAAGACACAAGGATAGATTTTTTTTTAGAGGGAGGAGGAGGAGGAATAGTTTTGCATTAAAGCAGCATAAAAAATGCTTACATAAGAATTAAGCAGTGAATAAAGATCATTTCATTTTGAGTCAACTTTTTTGCTTTTGACAAAACGAGCTGAATGGAGTTTATTCGAATGGGGGCTGAGTCAAATAGGGTTTGGCTAAGTGGGGATTGGGTTGCATAAGGGTTCTGCTGATGAATGGTGAGGTTGAGTTGTATAAGGATCCAATTGTACAGGAGTGAAGTTGAATGGATTTTGGGTTAAGTGGGGTTGAGGTTCAAGGTTTGAATTAAATGGGAGTCGAGTTGAATGGGGTTGAGTTAAATAGGAGTTGATTTAAACGGGGTTGAGTTGTACGAGGGTTCAGATAAATGGCTTCTGTTGCAGGAGAGTCCGTTAAATGAGTGCTCAGTTGTACGGTAGCCAATTCGTCGTAGTACAGCAGTTTGTGAAAAATTTCAATTTCGGAAATTGTTACTAGTTTTATGTAGAAATGAGTGGTTTCACTTTCTTGGAACATCAAGGAAACGGACACTGATGACACGAGAAGTAAAAAGGCAAAAAATATCCTAAAAGCGGGAAAGTAAAAGCTCAAATTGAAAACCGTTTATCAATCTGCTCCACAGTTCGTATAATTATCCAGTATAATCATTCCCTATCTCACCCATTATAGAAAAAACCCGGACCGGGGGTGCGAGTGCTCCGGAGAACGTTTTTGCAGATATAAACATAAGCGAAGTCAGATCTTTTCATGGGTAGACAAGTCAGACTGTGATCTAATCGGAAACAAGTGGAAACCCGTTATTACGAATAATGTACTTTGTTGGAAACAATCGGAAACAGACTAACCCGCATTCCCGCTAATGCAGAAATAAGTGGGAGGAGCTTTTTTGTTCGCACCGAGAACGAAGACCAGAAATGATCTGCGATAAGCTTACTGGATAATTATATGAACTGTGATCTGCTCTTTTCCGACTTAAGTATGTTTTTTAGACGCTTGGCCTACTGTTTTGCTTGTCTTTAAAGGCTCGGATCATAAGTCCTAAAGGTTTTTTCCTGCCCAGTCTTTAAGTCAAGGTTCTCAGTTTTCTTCAAACTAGTATATAACGGTCATGTTTTTTTTTCGATGAAAATCAGCCTAGATTTCTATCATATAATAACTGAATCTGTTGAGCTCGTTCTTGAAATATTTCCTTAAGACAAATTATTTATTTAAGGAAATGACAGAAAGGTAATGTAGACAAACCCTTCCAAAGAGGAAATTTAGAGAACCTCACTGGCCAGCAAAAGAGAAAAAAGTTTCAAATCTGTGCGAAATTCCAATCTTTTGAATGACAGCTGGAAAAGCTGCTGGGTTTTCGCGGTCATATACTTGTAACATGGGACTTTTGTGGGACCTAGTGGCATTTGGAAAATGCTAACGAATCCAAAACGCCATTTATGGATTTTCCACGGAAAATTTTTGACTTCTAACGGATTTTAAAAAGGAGCTAGTGGAACCGCTGAGTTGTAGCATGAAGCTGTCTATTCCGCTATAATCCAACTTTGTTGGCTCGACAACTTTGCTGCTTTACACCTTGGCCTAAAGGTTTTGCCTCGGTACCCTATGTGTATCCTTGAAATTGGATCTCTTTATGATTGCCTTGCGTGATTGAAGGTGTAAGAATCTGTAAGCCCTTGAAGTTTGCTCCTAGTCCTAACCAAAAATGACAATTTTGATTGGTTTTCTCAGCAGTAATTCCAATTTTTAAATCTTAACACAGAAATTTGGTATTGCTAAGGCTAGAATTAAAGAGTTTATTTGAAAAAAAGCAACATTAAAGAGCAGAATGTGTTTTTTTTTTTATAATGAACAAACCTAATAGGACTTAAAGGGTGGAAAACCAAAATGATCTTATAAATGATCTAGACGTGCATTAATTTAAAAACCTTAATTTTTAAAACAACAGAGAGAAGTTTTTTAGTTGTAGGGTGAATAAGATACGTCTGTTTTTCAAGGGGGTCAAAAGAAATGGGGGGGGGGGAGGTAGGATGGCTCCGGATGCTTTTTTGTTGGAAAATAGGCGCTCCTTTTATATGATTTTTATTTTGCTCTGCGGATAAGGCTAAGAAAGATCGTGTGTCAGTACAAATTATTTGTAAAATTGCATTAGACTACTAGTACTACTAACTAGTACTAACAACTCACCACAGCACCGAACCGCCTGAGGCCAACTCAGCTACGCATGCTCCTACTCCATCTTAATCTATTAAAAGCCCTCCTTTTTGCATCAGCTATGAAGTTTCCATTTTCTTTAAATCTTTTCTTAGTACATCCTCCCAACCCAACCGAGGACGGCCTGCTTTTTGTTTACCCCTAGGCGGTTGGCCGAAACAAATAATCTTTGGCAATTTGTCATCCTTCGCCGCAGAACGTACCCTAGCCATCTCAACCTTTCATTCATTGTAGCCCTAGAAAGCGGGATTGAACCATACTTTTTGTACAGCCTGCTGTTTGAGATACGGTAAGTCAGTCGGGTACCCAAAATAGTCCGTAGGCAATTTCTCGGTAAAACATCTATCAAAGCTTCCTTCGTTTTTTCGGAGCGTCCATGCTTCAGAAAAACACTTGACCACTGTCATCACTGTAGCTTCCAATATTCTTATCTTGGTTCGCAGACTTATCTTCCTGTTCTTCCAAACTTTTTTCAACTTTGAAAAAACACCGTGGACCTTGGCTATTCTACTTTTAATACCTTCATTGCACCCACCGTCTTCGCTAAAAAAACCACCTAGGTAAGTGAAGCTGTCCCCTTGATCGATCTTTTCGTTACCCAACGTCACCTTTTCATCTACACTTATTCCTAGCCTTAGCGACTTAGTCTTCTTAACATTGATTTTTCAAACCTATTTTTGCGCTCTGAACTCGTAAAACCTCTAAAAGTTCGTTCTTTTTGCTAAAACTTTCATCTACGATGCATAAATCATCAGCATAATCTAAGTCCAGGAAAATTTTACTTCCCCATTTAATTCCGTGTTCTCCCATTGCCTTTGCTGTGCTCTTTAAGACAAATTCCATCAAAATTATCCATATAAATAGGGATAGAACGCAACCCTGCTTAACTCCTGATTTAATAGGAAATCAGCTACTAACCTCATTTCTTACCTTAACCGCAGCAGTATTATTTTCGTACATAGCACTAATCACCTTAATGTATTTGTCTGGTATACCATACGAGAGAGAAACCCTCGCTAAAGCTCTTCTGTCAGCTGAATCAATTGCTTGCTCTTAATCTATAAAACTGAGGACTAAAAATATTTGATGACTCAATTATTATCTCAATTATTAATCTAAGAGTAAAAGTTTGGTCGACACATCCTCTACCCTTCCTAAAACCGCACTGTTCTTCTCTCAAAACTTTGTCTACAATATCTTTAAGTCTAAAAAGTATCATCATACTAAGCATTTTGTTACCTTCAGAAACTAGGCTAATGCCTGGTTTCTAGTGAAACAAATTTTCATTTAAAGGTGATTCACGACTGGTGTCTGTTATGTAGTTTTTAACTTGCTAATAAAAGTTTATTGCGAAAACAAATTTTCGTGGGTTTTGAAAAGAAACTTAAAACTCCCCAAGAATGACGGTGGGTCAGAACGAAAAGTGCACCATTGCACTTCACTATCGAAAACCCTAAACTCAAGACTTACAGTTCCCACCTTGAACAGCTAGGAAAATCACTTTTGCATGGGTAGCAGTAATATGTCTCCTTTTTCCGTTTTTCCCAGGGATAATCTTATTGAATTAGTGGTTTTAGGATATTGATAGAGGGCTCATTTGAACCGAACTCACAATATTTAGTACGCTTTTAAGCACTAAAAGAGATCGTGCCTCACCAAAATGTCATTTTCTGCCATTTTTTTACCACTAAACATGGGTTTTTGCCCAGAGAGGACCAAAATGCTGGAGAATGCATTTTCAACGATGACCGTTTGATTTCTCTTGGCCTACAATCCTTCTTTCTGGAGACTTTCAGCCCCCCCCCCTCCCTTCTTAAGAAATAAAGAAAATCACTTTTTTCTCTGGGTAGAAGTGATGTATCTTCTTTTTTTTTCTCCCATGGCTAGTGAGCTACCGCAAGATCGTAGAACAATGTACGGTGGCTCATTTTAAAGTTAAAATTAATATATATGTGCTTTTCATAAATTTGTCTTGGTAACTCCATCGTAAAGTGCCATATGGCACTAAAATTCCTCTTTTTGGTGCTGAAGCATGAGTAGGAAGGCTGAGTGGTATGGCAAGGGTACCATTGTAATCTCCATGGTCGAGAACCCTTAACAGGAGATTTACTCTTCTCCCTCTTGTATACTTCTCCCAGTCCCTTTAGTTAGTAAATATTAGATTAATATTAATTAATTAATATTTAGTTGACATTAAATTAAATAGGTTTCAGAAGAAAAGTGCCAAATGAAACAAAATTTAATTGATCTGTTTTTATTTTGATGAAAATTATTAAATTTTTATCTCCAGTTTGTCAAAAATACAGGTGATAATACACTTTGTACTCTTTAACTATTCGACAAAGTTGCACATACCTCGTGGGAAAGTATAGAGGAGGTAGGAAATAAGACCCATATTTAGTGCCTTATTTTAACATAAACTCACGTTGAGCTCTTTAGTTTCACTGCCTAAAGGTAGACAAATGCCGTTTTATAAGGTTTAATATTGAAATTTTAAATATTAAAAAAAAAAAAAAAACTCAAAAACAACCAAAAGCCAATTTGAAAAATAAAAGTTTTCCCTATGGAATCAAACAATTTGTGGTAACGAACTGTAAGTAAGGAGCGACCCGGCTCAATAGTAACCGAAACTCTAAAAAACGGAATTTTGATACCAATAAATACATCAAAAGAATTGGATTTTTATATTGATTTTAAATATATAGGTTTCATCAAGTTGAGTCTTATCATCAATGTTACGAGTCTGAGAAAATTTGCCTTATTTTCGAAAAAAAAGGGGTAAACAGCCTCTAAAAGTCATAGAATCTTAATGAAAATCACACCATCAGCTCCTATTTGCAAAAATGATGAATTTTATATTTTTGTCAGAAGAAAGATCACGGATGCTTGTTTATTTGTTTGTTTTTTTTGTATGTTTTTCCCCAGGGGTGATTGTATCGACCCAGTGATCCTAGATAACGCAAGAGGGCTCATTCGAACGGAAATTAAAAGTTCTAGAGCCCTTTTTAAGTGACCAAAAAAATTTGGAAGGCAGCTAGGCCCCCTCCCACGCTCATTTTTTTCCCAAAGTCACCGGATCAAAATTTTGAGATAGCCATTTCGTTCAGGATAGTCGAAAAATCTAATAACTATGTCTTTGAGGGCGACTTAATCCCCCACAGTCAGAGAGGGAAGGGTTGCAAGTTATGAACTTTGCCCATTATTTACATATAGTATTGGTTATTGGGAAGTATACAGACGTTTTCAGGGCGAATATTTTCTAGTGGGGGCGTCGGGGGGAGGGGTTACGTGGGAGGATCTTTCCATGGGGGAAGAGAATTTCCATGAAGGGGGCGCTGGATTTTCCAGCATTATTTAAAAAACAATCAGAAATTAAATAAAAAAACAAGTTTTTTCAACTGAAAGTAAGGAGCAACATTAAAACTTCAAACAATCAGAAATTATTACGTAGCCTATATGAGGGAATCCGTCCCCTCCTCAATACCTCGCTCTTTACACTAAAGTATTTTTGGTAATTTCAAAAGAGTTATTTATTCTAATTAAACGGCCTTTGTGATTCAGGGGTCATTCTTAAAGAATTGGAACAAAATTCGAACTTTAGCGCAAAGAGCTAGGTATTGACGAGGGGGCAAACCCCTTCATATACGTAATAAAATTATACGAATATAGAAGAGTAGAGATGCCCCCTATTGATCGTGTCACGCACCCCTGCTGCCACCTATAACTTTTTTTACATAGTTTATGTCTGTTTGTTGTCAGTGAGAATTTGAAAAAACAGGAATTTTGTCACTTTCATGGACTATAGAGTCATTAGGCAGAACACGTGGTTAATGGGGTCAATGTTGTTGTTGTTGTTTTGAGCACGCGATAGAGTCATTAGGGAGAACACGTGGTTAATGGGGTCAATGTTGTTGTTGTTTTGGGCACGCTCTCAGCGAATGCCATGGTCAATGTTGTTGTTCGAGGCAAAGTTAATGACACTTCCTTCCTGTTGTTGTTCGAGGCAAAGTTAATGACACTTCCTTCCTGTTGTTGTTCGAGGCAAATGATATGAGTTTCCGGGAAACAGTTAGATCGCGTGTTTCCAATATTTGTTGTTCAATGCAAATGTTATGAGTTTCCGGGCAAAGTTAATGACACTTCCTTCCTGTTGTTGTTCAAGCCAAATGTTATGAGTTTCCGGGGAACACCTGTGCTGTCAGTCATTAATCAAATTGTTTCCGGGAAACAGTTAATTAATGTCTGACAGATGACGTAAAGTTAATTAATGTCTTTGGATTTCGAACAGAAATGTTTCCGAGGCAAAGTTTAGATCACACATGACAGATGATGTCATGATTGATTGAATTGTCTCCGGCGCGAAGTTTATTAATGTCTGGAGTTCTTCCAGAAGAATCGTTTCCGAGGCAAAGTTTAGATCACACATGGCAGATGATGTCATGATTGATTGAATTGTCTCCGGCGCGAAGTTTATTAATGTCTGGAGTTGTTCCAGAAAAATCGTTTCCGAGGCAAAGTTTAGATCTTAGCGATGAATTGTTTTAGCGCGGGAATCAGTTTCCAAATAATTGAAATGCGCCAGCGCAGGGATGCCAAACAAAAGGAACATGCTGAAATTCCGTTTAGGGATAATTTTGGCGAAACCGTTTTAGCTATTTTATGGAATTATTTCGACGAAACAGTTAGAGACATTATAAAATATGATTTTTGAAGAGATTTTAGAAGAGAATTTAATGGTGAAACTCTGTGGTCGTTATAATACACAAGTTCCATTTGAACAGTGTTGTGAGGTCCTCTACCACAACCCCAAAGGGCTCCGATCCCCCTACCCCAACCCCAAAGGGCTCCGATCCCCCTACCCCAACCCCAAAGGGTTCCGATCCTCCTACCCCAACTCCAAAGGGTTCCAATCCCCCTACCCCAACCCTGAAGGAAGCCCCCCGGTCCTCAAGGGTCCCTCCAAGCTCCCAAAGGACCCCCAGACCTCCAAAGGCTCTCCCCGGCCCCCAAAGGCCCTCCCCCGGTCCCCCAAAAGGTCCACCGGGCTCCCAAAGGGGCTGGGAGCCGGTCGGGAGGAGCTGTGGGAGGCGCTGCATGAAGTGCCGCGGGCCCGAGAAGCGCCGCAGGGATGTGCCGCGGGTCAGGAAAGTGCCGCAGGATGCGCCGCAGGGAGGCGCCACGGGTCAGGAATGCGCCGCAGGATGCGCCGTAGGGGATGCGCCGCAAAAAAAATTAACACTTTGAAAATAAACGAACAAATTGCCGCCTTCTATGTCATATCTTAGATTATCTTAAGTTGGAACTTTCAGTTGAATTAACCGACCCTCAAGGGCCCCCCAGACCCCCAAAGGCCCTCCCCCAGTCCCCAAAGGTCCCCCGGACCCCCAAAGGCCCTCCCCGATCCTCAAAGGCCCCCCAGGCTCCCAAAGGGGCCCCGAACCCCCAAAGACCCTCCCCCGGTCCCAAAGGTCCACCGGGCTCCCAAAGGGCCCCCGGACCCCAAAAGACTCCTGAGCCCCACATTATAATACTTTTTAAGGCCTTATTTATATCTTTTCAGAACAAATTATTATTTTAGGGAATTATTTCGGCGAAACAGTTAGAGACATTTTAAAATATGATTTTTGAAGAGATTTTAGAAGAGGATTTGAGGGTCAAACTCCGTGGTCGTTATAATACACAAGTTCCATTGAACAGTGTCGTGAGGTCCTCTACCCCAACCCAAAGGGTTCCAATCCCCCTACCCCAACCCAAAGGAAGCCCCCGATCCTCAAAGCCCCCCCAAGCCCCCAAAGGACCACCCGGCCCTCAAGGACCCCCCCCCCCCCCACACCCTCAAAGGCCCTCCCCAGGCCCCGTCTTTCGTTGATGTGTGTTGTCTGAAACCTATGATAATAGACTTAGGTTAGTACCAAGCCCACATAGTTTATTTTTTAGTTTATTTGGTTGTTGTTTGTTCGTGTGTTTTGTAAATGACTAGCCGTTTTACTGCGCGTCAGCAAAAACTTTGTTTTTTTTTCATTAGTGGAGTAGTTGTAAATTGTGAAGTGTTATAATCGTGTTTATTAATAAAGTAAAAAAAAAAAAATAATAAAGTACTTATTTTGTAAAAATCATTTTATACCGAATATTGTATTTATGGAGAAAGTAGTGGAAATTTAGTTTAGTTTTGGTTAAGATTTTAGAGTTTTAGCTTAGAGTCTTAGCATAGAGTTTTTGTTAGAATTCTAGTTTAGTTTAGTTTTAGTTAAAGTTTAGAGTTTTAGCCTAGAGTCTTATCTCAGAGTTTTTTTTATAGAGTTCTAGTTTTGTTTAGTTTTAGTTAAGAGTTTAGAGTTTTTAGCTTAGAGTCTTAGTTTAAAGTTTTTTGTTGAAGTTCTAGTTTAGTTTTAGAGTTTTAGCTTAGACTTAGAGTTTTAATTAGAGTTTTAGATTAGTCTAGTTTTAGTTTAGAGTGTAGAGTTTTAGCTTAGAGTCTTAGCTTAGAGTTCTAGTTTAGTTTAGTTTTAGTTAAGAGTTTAGAGTTTTAGCTTAGAGTCTTAGCTTAGAGTTTTTGTTATAGTTCTAGTTTAGTTTAGTTTAGTTATAGTTAAGAGTTTGGAATTTTACCTTAGAGACTTAGCTTAGAGTTTTAGTTTAGTTTAGTTTTACTTAAGAGTTTAGAGTCTTAGCTTAGAGTCTCAGCTTAGAGTTTTTGCTAGAGTTCTAGTTTAGTTTAGTTATAGTTAAGAGTTTGGAATTTTACCTTAGAGACTTAGCTTAGAGTTTTAGTTTAGTTTAGTTTTACTTAAGAGTTTAGAATCTTAGCTTAGAGTCTCAGCTTAGAGTTTTTGCTAGAGTTCTAGTTTAGTTTTAGTTTTAGTTAAGAGTTTAGTGTTTTTAGCTTAGAGTCTTAGTTTAGAGTTTTTGTTGAAGTTCTAGTTTAGTTTAGTTTTAGTTTAGAGTTTTTGCTTAGACTTAGAGTTTTAATTAGAGTTCTAGTTTAGTTTAGTTAGCTAAGAGTTTAGAGTTTTAGCTTAAACTCATAGCTTAGAGTTTTTTGTTAGAGTTCTAGTTTAGTTTAGTTTTAGTTAAGAGTTTAGAGCTTTACCATAGAGTCTTAGCTTAGAGTTTTAGCTTAGAGTTTTTGTTATAGTTCTAGTTTAGCTTAGTTTAGTTATAGTTAAGAGTTTGGAGTTTTTACCTTAGACACTTAGCTTAGAGTTTTAGTTTAGTTTAGTTTTACTTAAGAGTTTAGAGTTTTAGCTTGGAGTATCAGCTTAGAGTTTTTGCTAGAGTTCTAGTTTAGTTTAGTTTAAATTAAGAGTTTAGTGTTTTTAGCTTAGAGTCTTAGTTTAGAGTTCTTGTTGAAGTTCTAGTTTAGTTTAGTTTTAGTTTAGAGTTTTAGCTTAGACTTAGAGTTTTAATTAGAGTTCTAGTTTAGTTTATTAGGCTAAGAGTTTAGAGTTTTAGCTTAGAGTTTTTGTTAGAGTTCTAGCTTAGTTTAGTTTTAGTTAAGAGTTTAGAGTTTTAGCTTAGAGTTTTTGTTAGAGTTCTAGTTTAGTTTAGTTTTAGTTAAGAGTTTTTAGCTTAGTCTTAGTTTAAAGTTTTTTTGTTGAAGTTCTAGTTTAGTTTTAGAGTTTTAGCTTAGACTTAGAGTTTTAATTAGAGTTTTAGATTAGTTTAGTTAGAGTTTAGAGTTTTAGCTTAGAGTCTTAGCTAAGAGTTTTTGTTAGAGTTCTAGTTTAGTTTAGTTTTAGTTAAGAGTTTAGAGTTTTAGCTTTAGAGTCTTAGCTTAGAGTTTTTGTTATAGTTCTAGTTTAGTTTAGTTTAGTTATAGTTAAGAGTTTGGAATTTTACCTTAGAGACTTAGCTTAGAGTTTTAGTTTAGTTTAGTTTTACTTAAGAGTTTAGAGTCTTAGCTTAGAGTCTCAGCTTAGAGTTTTTTGCTAGAGTTCTAGTTTAGTTTAGTTTTAGTTAAGAGTTTAGTGTTTTTAGCTTAGAGTCTTAGTTTAGAGTTTTTGTTGAAGTTCTAGTCTAGTTTAGTTTTAGTTTAGAGTTTTAGCTTAGACTTAGAGTCTTAATTAGAGTTCTAGTTTAGTTTAGTTAGCTAAGAGTTTAGAATTTTAGCTTAAAGTCATAGCTTAGAGCTTTTGTTAGAGTTCTAGTTTAGTTTTAGTTAAGAGTTTAGAGTTTTACCATAGAGTCTTAGCTTAGAGTTTTAGCTTAGAGTCTTAGCTTAGAGTTTTGTTATAGTTCTAGTTTAGCTTAGTTTAGTTGTAGTTAAGAGTTTGGAGTTTTACCTTAGAGTTCTAGTTTAGTTTAGTTTAAATTAAGAGTCTAGTGTTTTTAGCTTAGAGTCTTAGTTTATAGAGTTCTTGTTGAAGTTCTAGTTTAGTTTAGTTTTAGTTTAGAGTTTTAGCTTAGACTTAGAGTTTTAATTAGAGTTCTAGTTTAGTTTAGTAGGCTAAGAGTTTAGAGTTTTAGCTTAGAGTTTTTGTTAGAGTTCTAGTTTAGTTTAGTTTTAGTTAAGAGTTTAGAGTTTTTAGCTTAGAGTCTTAGTTTAAAGTTTTTTTGTTGAAGTTCTAGTTTAGTTTTAGAGTTTTAGCTTAGACTTAGAGTTTTAATTAGAGTTTTAGATTAGTTTAGTTTTAGTTAAGAGTTTAGAGTTTTAGCTTAGAGTCTTAGCTTAGAGTTTTTGTTAGAGTTCTAGTTTAGTTTAGTTTTAGTTAAGAGTTTAGAGTTTTAGCTTAGAGTCTTAGCTTAGAGTTTTTGTTATAGTTCTAGTTTAGTTTAGTTATAGTTAAGAGTTTTGGAATTTTACCTTAGAGACTTAGCTTAGAGTTTTAGTTTAGTTTAGTTTTACTTAAGAGTTTAGAGTCTTAGCTTAGAGTCTCAGCTTAGAGTTTTTGCTAGAGTTCTAGTTTAGTTTAGTTTTAGTTAAGAGTTTAGTGTTTTTAGCTTAGAGTCTTAGTTTAGAGTTTTGTTGAAGTTCTAGTCTAGTTTAGTTTTAGTTTAGAGTTTAGCTTAGACTTAGAGTTTTAATTAGAGATCTAGTTTAGTTTAGTTAGCTAAGTGTTTTAGAGTTTTAGCTTAAAGTCATAGCTTAGAGCTTTTGTTAGAGTTCTAGTTTAGTTTAGTTTTAGTTAAGAGTTTAGAGTTTTACCATAGAGTCTTAGCTTAGAGTTTTAGCTTAGAGTCTTAGCTTAGAGTTTTTGTTATAGTTCTAGTTTAGCTTAGTTTAGTTATAGTTAAGAGTTTGGAGTTTTACCTTAGAGACTTAGCTTAGAGTTTTAGTTTAGTTTAGTTTTACTTAAGAGTTTAGAGTTTTAGCTTAGAGTCTCAGCTTAGAGTTTTGGCTAGAGTTCTAGTTTAGTTTAAATTAAGAGTTTAGTGTTTTTTAGCTTAGAGTCTTAGTTTAGAGTTCTTGTTGAAGTTCTAGTTTAGTTTAGTTTTAGTTTAGAGTTTTAGCTTAGACTTAGAGTTTTAATTAGAGTTCTAGTTTAGTTTATTAGACTAAGAGTTTAGAGTTTTAGCTTAGAGTTTTTGTTAGAGTTCTAGTTTAGTCTAGTTTTAGTTAAGAGTTTAGAGCTTTACCATAGAGTCTTAGCTTAGATTTTTAGTTAGAGTTAAAGTTTAGTTTAGTTACTTTTAAGAATTTAGAGTTTTAGCTTAGAGTCATAGCTTAGAGTTTTACTTAAAGTTTTAGTTTGGTTAAGTTTTAGTTAAGAGTTTCGAGTTTTAGCTGAGTCTTAGCTTAGAGTTTTTGTTAGAGTTCTAGTTTAGTTTAGTTTTTGTTAAGTGTTTAGAGTTTTACCTTAGAGTCTTAGCTTAGAGTTTTTTGTTAGAGTTCTAGTATAGTTTATTTTTAGTTAAGAATTTGATGTTTTTTACCTTTGAGTTTCAGTTAGAGTTCTAGTTTAATTTACTTTTAGTTTAGAGTTTAGTGTTTTACCTTAGAGTATTAGCTTAGAGTTTTAGCTAGAGTTCTAGTTTAGTTTAGTTTTAGTTAAGAGTTTAGAATTTCAGCTTAAAGTCTTAGCTTAGAGTTTTTGTTAGAGTTCTAGTTTATTTTAGTTTTAGTTAAGAGTTTAGAAATTATAGCTTAGAGTCATAGCTTAGAGTTTTTGTTGAAGTTCTAGTTTAGTTTTAGTTAATAGTTTAGAGTTTTTGTTAGAGTTGAAGTTTATTTTAGTAATAGTTAAGAGTTTAGAGTTTTAGCTTAGAATCTTAGCTTAGAGTTTTTTAGAGTTCTAGTTTAGTTTAGATATAGTTAAGCGTTTGGAGTTTTTACCTACGAAACTTAGCCTAGAGTTTTAGTTCAGTTTTAGTTAAGAGTTTAGAGTTTTAGCTTAGAATCTTAGCTTAGAGTTTTTAGAGTTCTAGTTTAGTTTAGATATAGTTAAGCGTTTGGAGTTTTACCTTCGAAACTTAGCTTAGAGTTTTAGCTTAGTTTACTTTTAGTTCAGAGTTTAGAGTTTTTAGCTTAGAGTCTTAGCTTAGAGTTTTTGTTAGAGTTCTAGTTTTAGTTCAGAGTTTGGTGTTTTACCTTAGAGTCATAGCTTAGAGTTTTAGTTAGAGTTCTAGTTTAGTTTTAGTTAAGAGTTTAGAATTTTTGCTTGGACTCTTAGCTTAGAGTTTTTGTTAGAGTTCTAGTTTAGTTTAGTTTTAGTTCAGAGTTTAGAGTTTTTAGCTTAGATTCTTAGCTTAGAGTTTTTGTTGAAGCTATAGTTTAGTTTAGTTTTAATTAAGAGTTTATAGTTTTAGCTTAGAGTCTTAGCTTAGACTTTTTGTTAGACTTTTAGTTTAGTTTAGTTTTAGTTAAGAGTTTTAGCTTAGAGTATTAGCTTAGAGTTATAGTTAGAGTTGAAGTTTAGTTTAGTTACAGTTAAGAATTTAGTTTTTAGCTTAGAGTCGTAGTTTAGAGTTTTCGTTAGAGTTCTAGTTTAGTTTAGTTAAGAGATTAGAGTTTTATCGTAGAGTCATAGGTTAGAGTTTCTGTTGAAGTTGAAGTTTAGTTTAGTCATAGTTAAGAATTTAGAGTTTTTATCTTAGAGTCATAGCTTAGAGTTTTTTGAAGTTCTAGTTTAGTTTAGTTAAGAGTTTAGAGTTCTACCTTAGAGTCTTAGCTTAGAGTTTTACTTAGAGTTGAAGTTTAGTTTAGTTATAGTTAAGGGTTTAGAGTTTTAGCATGGAGTCTTAGCTTAGAGTTTTAGTTAGAGTTCTAGCTTAGTTTAGTTTTAGTTAAGAGTTATAGCTTTAGCCTAGAATCTTAGCTTAGAGATTTAGTTAGAGTTGAAGTCTAGTCTAAACTAGCATAACCTCAAATTTACACAATAATGCATAGAAATACCAAAACCATAGGTTAGGTTAAGTCAGGTTAGGTTAGAAGTTAAGTTTCTCCACGTTTAAGCTAGGTTAGATTAGGTTAGCTTATCATGAGCGCTCATGATAAGCTAACCTAATCTAACCTAGCTTAAACGTGGAGAAACTTAACCTCTAACCTAACCTGACTTAACCTAACCTATGGTTTTGGTATTTCTATGCAATATTGTGTAATTTGAGGTTATGCTAGTTTAGACTAGACTTCAACTCGAATTAAATCTCTAAGCTAAGATTCTAGGCTAAAGCTATAATTCTTAACTAAAACTAAACTAAGCTAGAACTCTAACTAAAACTCTAAGCTAAGACTCCATGCTAAAACTCTAAACCCTTAACTATAACTAAACTAAACTTCAACTCTAAGTAAAACTCTAAGCTAAGACTCTAAGGTAGAACTCTAAACTCTTAACTAAACTAAACTAAAACTTCAAAAAAAACTCTAAGCTATGACTCTAAGATAAAAACTCTAAATTCTTAACTATGACTAAACTAAACTTCAACTTCAACAGAAACTCTAACCTATGACTCTACGATAAAACTCTAATCTCTTAACTAAACTAAACTAGAACTCTAACGAAAACTCTTAAACTACGACTCTAAGCTAAAAACTCTAAATTCTTAACTATAACTAAACTAAACTTCAACTCTAACTATAACTCTAAGCTAATACTCTAAGCTAAAACTCTTAACTAAAACTAAACTAAACTAAAACTCTAACAAAAAGTCTAAGCTAAGACTCTAAGCTAAAACTATAAACTCTTAATTAAAACTAAACTAAACTATAGCTTCAACAAAAACTCTAAGCTAAGAATCTAAGCTAAAAGCTCTAAACTCTTAACTAAAACTAAACTAAACTAGAACTCTAACAAAAACTCTAAGCTAAGAGTCCAAGCTAAAATTCTAAACTCTTAACTAAAACTAAACTAGAACTCTAACTAAAACTCTAAGCTATGACTCTAAGGTAAAACACCAAACTCTGAACTAAAACTAGAACTCTAACAAAAACTCTAAGCTAAGACTCTAAGCTAAAAACTCTAAACTCTGAACTAAAACTAAACTAAGCTAAAACTCTAAGCTAAGTTTCGAAGGTAAAACTCCAAACGCTTAACTATATCTACACTAAACTAGAACTCTAAAAACTCTAAGGTAAGATTCTAAGCTAAAACTCTAAACTCTTAACTAAAACTGAACTAAAACTCTAGGCTAAGTTTCGTAGGTAAAACTCCAAACGCTTAACTATATCTAAACTAAACTAGAACTCTAAAAAACTCTAAGCTAAGATTCTAAGCTAAACTCTAAACTCTTAACTATTACTAAACTAAACTTCAACTCTAACAAAAAACTCTAAGCTAAAACTCTAAACTATTAACTAAAACTAAACTAAACTAGAACTTCAACAAAAACTCTAAGCTATGACTCTAAGCTATAATTTCTAAACTCTTAACTAAAACTAAATAAACTAGAACTCTAACAAAACTCTAAGCTAAGACTTTAAGCTGAAATTCTAAACTCTTAACTAAAACTAAACTAAACTAGAACTCTAGCTAAAACTCTAAGCTAATACTCTAAGGTAAAACACTAAACTCTTAACTAAAAGTAAATTAAACTAGAACTCTAACTGAAACTCAAAGGTAAAACATCAAATTCTTAACTAAAATTAAACTATACTAGAACTCTAACAAAAACTCTAAGCTAAGACTCTAAGGTAAACTCTAAACACTTAACAAAAACTAAACTAAACTAGAACTCTAACAAAAACTCTAAGCTAAGACTCAGCTAAAACTCGAAACTCTTAACTAAAACTTAACCAAACTAAAACTTTAAGTAAAACTCTAAGCTATGACTCTAAGCTAAAACTCTAAATTCTTAAAAGTAACTAAACTAAACTTTTAGCTCTAACTAAAAACTCTAAGCTAAGACTCTATGGTAAAGCTCTAAACTCTTAACTAAAACTAAACTAAACTAGAACTCTAACAAAAACTCTAAGCTAAAACTCTAAACTCTTAGCCTAATAAACTAAACTAGAACTCTAATTAAAACTCTAAGTCTAAGCTAAAACTCTAAACTAAAACTAAACTAAACTAGAACTTCAACAAGAACTCTAAACTAAGACTCTAAGCTAAAAACACTAAACTAGAACTTCAACAAGAACTCTAAACTAAGACTCTAAGCTAAAAACACTAAACTCTTAATTTAAACTAAACTAGAACTCTAGCAAAAACTCTAAGCTGAGACTCTAAGCTAAAACTCTAAACTCTTAAGTAAAACTAAACTAAAACTCTAAGCTAAGTCTCTAAGGTAAAACTCCAAACTCTTAACTATAACTAAACTAAGCTAAACTAGAACTATAACAAAAACTCTAAGCTAAGACTCTATGGTAAAACTCTTAACTAAAACTAAACTAAACTAGAACTCTAACAAAAGCTCTAAGCTATGACTTTAAGCTAAAACTCTAAACACTTAGCTAACTAAACTAAACTAGAACTCTAATTAAAACTCTAAGTCTAAGCTAAAACTCTAAACTAAAACTAAACTAGACTAGAACTTCAACAAAAACTCTAAACTAAGACTCTAAGCTAAAAACACTAAACTCTTAACTAAAACTAAACTAAACTAGAACTCTAGCAAAAACTCTAAGCTGAGACTCTAAACTCTTAAGTAAAACTAAACTAAACTAAAACTCTAAGGTAAAATTCCAAACTCTTAACTATAACTAAACTAAACTACAACTATAACAAAAACTCTAAGCTAAGACTCTAAGCTAAAACTCTAAACTCTTAACTAAAACTAAACTAAACTAGAACTCTAACAAAAACTCTAAGCTAAGACTCTAAGCTAAAACTCTAAACTCTTAACTAAAACTAAACTAATCTAAAACTCTAATTAAAACTCTAAGTCTAAGCTAAAACTCTAAAACTAAACTAGAACTTCAACAAAAAACTTTAAACTAAGACTCTAAGCTAAAAACTCTAAACTCTTAACTAAAACTAAACTAAACTAGAACTCTAACAAAAACTCTAAGCTAAAACTCTAAACTCTTAGCCTACTAAACTAAACTAGAACTCCAATTAAAACTCTAAGTCTAAGCTAAAACTCTAAACTAAAACTAAACTAAACTAAGAACTTCAACAAGAACTCTAAACTAAGACTCTAAGCTAAAAACACTAGACTCTTAATTTAAACTAAACTAAACTAGAACTCTAAGCTAAGAATCTAAGCTAAAACTCTAAGCTAAGACTCTATGGTAAAACTCTAAACTCTTAACTAAAACTAAACTAAACTAGAACTCTAACAAAAGCTCTAAGCTATGACTTTAAGCTAAAACTCTAAACTCTTAGCTAACTAAACTAAACTAGAACTCTAATTAAGACTCTAAGTCTAAGCTAAAACTCTAAACTAAAACTAAACTAGACTAGAACTTCAACAAAAACTCTAAACTAAGACTCTAAGCTAAAAACACTAAACTCTTAACTAAAACTAAACTAAACTAGAACTCTAGCAAAAACTCTAAGCTGAGACTCTAAGCTAAGACTCTAAACTCTTAAGTAAAACTAAACTAAACTAAAACTCTAAGCTAAGTCTCTAAGGTAAAATTCCAAACTCTTAACTATAACTAAACTAAACTAGAACTATAACAAAAACTCTAAGCTAAGACTCTAAGCTAAAACTCTAAACTCTTAACTAAAACTAAACTAAACTAGAACTCTAACAAAAACTCTTAGCTAAGACTCTAAGCTAAAACTCTAAACTCTTAACTAAACTAATCTAAAAACTCTAATTAAAACTCTAAGTCTAAGCTAAAACTCTAAAACTAAACTAGAACTTCAGCAAAAAAACTTAAACTAAGACTAAGCTAAAAACTCTAAACTCTTAACTAAAACTAAACTAAGCTAGAACTCTAACAAAAACTCTAAGCTAAAACTCTAAACTCTTAGCCTAATAAACTAAACTAGAACTCTAATTAAAACTCTAAGTCTAAGCTAAAACTCTAAACTAAAACTAAACTAAACTAGAACTTCAACAAGAACTCTAAACTAAGACTCTAAGCTAAAAACACTAAACTCTTAATTTAAACTAAACTAAACTAGAACTCTAGCAAAAACTCTAAGCTCATACTCCAAGCTAAAACTCTAAACTCTAAGTAAAACTAAACTAAACTAAAACTCTAAGCTAAGTGTCTAAGGTAAAACTCCAAACTCTTAACTATAACTAAACTAAGCTAAACTAGAACTATAACAAAAACTCTAAGCTAAGACTCTAAGCTAAAACTCTAAGCTAAGACTCTATGGTAAAGCTCTAAACTCTTAACTAAAACTAAACTAAACTAGAACTCTAACAAAAACTCTAAGCTATGAGTTTAAGCTAAAACTCTAAACTCTTAGCTAACTAAACTAAACTAGAACTCTAATTAAAACTCTAAGTCTAAGCAAAAACTCTAAACTAAAACTAAACTAAACTAGAACTTCAACAAAAACTCTAAACTAAGACTCTAAGCTAAAAACACTAAACTCTTAACTATAACTAAACTAAACTAGAACTCTAGCAAAAACTCTAAGCTGAGACTCTAAGCTAAGACTCTAAACTCTTAAGTAAAACTAAACTAAACTAAAACTCTAAGCTAAGTCTCTAAGGTAAAATTCCAAACTCTTAACTATAACTAAACTAAACTAAACTAGAACTATAACAAAAACTCTAAGCTAAGACTCTAAGCTAAAACTCTAAACTCTTAACTAAAACTAAACTAAACTAGAACTCTAAGCTAAGACTCTAAGCTAAAACTCTAAACTCTTAACTAAAACTAGACTAATCTAAAACTCTAATTAAAACTCTAAGTCTAAGCTAAAACTCTAAAACTAAACTAGAACTTCAACAAAAAACTTTAAACTAAGACTCTAAGCTAAAAACTCTAAACTCTTAACTAAAACTAAACAAAACTAGAACTCTATAAAAAACTCTGAGATAAGACTCTAGGCTAAAAAACTCTAAACTCTTAACTAAAACTAAACTAAACTAGAATTCTAACAAAAACTCTATGCTAAGACTCTAAGCTAAAACTCTAAAATCTTAACCAAAACTAAACTAAATTTCCACTACTTTCTCCATAAATACAATATTCGGTATAAAATGATTTTTACAAAATAAGTACTTTATTATTATTTTTTTTTTACTTTATTAATAAACACGATTATAACACTTCACAATTTACAAACTACTCCACTAATGAAAAAAAAACTAAGTTTTTTTGCTGACGCGCAGTAAAACGGCTAGTCATTTACAAAACACACGAACAAACAACAACCAAATAAACTAAAAAATAAACTATGTGGGCTTGGTACTAACCTAAGTCTATTATCATAGGTTTCAGACAACACACATCAACGAAAGACGGGGGCCTGGGGAGGGCCTTTGAGGGTGTGTGTGGGGGGGGGGGGGGGGGGGGGGGGGGGGTCCTTGAGGGCCGGGTGGTCCTTTGGGGGCTTGGGGGGGCCTTTGAGGATCGGGGGCTTCCTTTGGGTTGGGGTAGGGGGATCGGAACCTTTGGGGTTGGGGTAGAGGACCTCACGACACTGCTCAATGGAACTTGTGTATTATAACGACCACGGAGTTTGACCCTCAAATCCTCTTCTAAAATCTCTTCAAAAATCATATTTTAAAATGTCGTTAACTGTTTTCGCCGAAATAATTCCCTAAAATAATAATTTGTCCTGAAAAGATATAATAAGGCCTTAAAAAAGTATTATAATGTGGGGCTCAGGAGTCTTTTGGGGTCCGGGGCCCTTTGGGAGCCCGGTAGACCTTGGGGACCGGGGGAGGGTCTTTGGGGGTTCGGGGCCCCTTTGGGAGCCTGGGGGGCCTTTGAGGATCGGGGAGGGCCTTTGGGGGTCCGGGGGACCTTTGGGGACTGGGGGAGGGCCTTTGGGGGTCTGGGGGGCCCTTGAGGGTCGGTTAATTCAACTGAAAGTTCCAACTTAAGATAATCTAAGATATGACATAGAAGGCGGCAATTTGTTCGTTTATTTTCAAAGTGTTAATTTTTTTGGCGGCGCATCCCCTACGGCGCATCCTGCGGCGCTTTCCTGACCCGCGGCGCATCCCTGCGGCGCATCCTGCGGCACTTTCCTGGTCCGCGGCACATCCCTGCGGCGCTTCTCGGGCCCGCGGCACTTCATGCAGCGCCTCCCACAGCTCCTCCCGACCGGCTCCCAGCCCCTTTGGGAGCCCGGTGGACCTTTGGGGACCGGGGGAGGGCCTTTGGGGCCCGGGGAGAGCCTTTGGGGGTCTGGGGGTCCTTTGGGAGCTTGGAGGGACCCTTGAGGACCGGGGGGGCTTCCTTCAGGGTTTGGAGTAGGGGGATTGGAATCCTTTGGAGTTGGGGTAGGAGGATCGGAACCCTTTGGGGTTGGGGTAGGGGGATCGGAGCCCTTTGGGGTTGGGGTAGGGGGATCGGAGCCCTTTGGGGTTGTGGTAGAGGACCTCACAACACTGTTCAAATGGAACTTGTGTATTATAACGACCACAGAGTTTCACCATTAAATTCTCTTCTAAAATCTCTTCAAAAATCATATTTTATAATGTCTCTAACTGTTTCGTCGAAATAATTCCATAAAATAGCTAAAACGGTTTCGCCAAAATTATCCCTAAACGGAATTTCAGCATGTTCCTTTTGTTTGGTATCCCTGCGCTGGCGCATTTCAATTATTTGGAAACCTGATTCCCGCGCTAAAACAATTCATCGCTAAGATCTAAACTTTGCCTCGGAAACGATTTTTCTGGAAGAACTCCAGACATTAATAAACTTCGCGCCGGAGACAATTCAATCAATCATGACATCATCTGCCATGTGTGATCTAAACTTTGCCTCGGAAACGATTCTTCTGGAAGAACTCCAGACATTAATAAACTTCGCGCCGGAGACAATTCAATCAATCATGACATCATCTGTCATGTGTGATCTAAACTTTGCCTCGGAAACATTTCTGTTCGAAATCCAAAGACATTAATTAACTTTACGTCATCTGTCAGACATTAATTAACTGTTTCCCGGAAACAATTTGATTAATGACTGACAGCACAGGTGTTCCCCGGAAACTCATAACATTTGGCTTGAACAACAACAGGAAGGAAGTGTCATTAACTTTGCCCGGAAACTCATAACATTTGCATTGAACAACAAATATTGGAAACACGCGATCTAACTGTTTTCCCGGAAACTCATATCATTTGCCTCGAACAACAACAGGAAGGAAGTGTCATTAACTTTGCCTCGAACAACAACAGGAAGGAAGTGTCATTAACTTTGCCTCGAACAACAACATTGACCATGGCATTCGCTGAGAGCGTGCCCAAAACAACAACAACATTGACCCCATTAACCACGTGTTTCTCCCTAATGACTCTATCGCGTGCTCAAAACAACAACAACAACATTGACCCCATTAACCACGTGTTCTCCCTAATGACTCTATAGTCCATGAAAGTGACAAAATTCCTGTTTTTCAAATTCTCACTGACAACAAACAGACATAAACTATGTAAAAAAAGTTATAGGTGGCAGCAGGGGTGCGTGATACGATCAATAGGGGCATCTCTACTTAGAAGTTCAAAACTTAAGTTAATTCGTAAGTTACGTATATGTATTACTAATAAAAACGTTCATAAATAAAATTAAAGGTTTAGTGCCCTTTTTAAGTAACCAAAAAAAATGGAGGGCAACTAGGACCCCTCCCCCGTCCCTTTTTTTCAAAATCATCTGATCAAAATTTTGAGAAAGCTATTTACCGAAAAAGTAAAATTAATATGTAAATTTGGTGTTAAGTATTCATGTACGATGAGCGAAAATCAAAAATGTTTGAAATTAAATATAAAAAAACAAGTTTTTTTTTAACTGAAAGTAAGGAGCGACATTAAAGCTTAAAACAAACAGAAATTATTCCGTATACGAAAGGGGCTGTCCGCTCCTCAACGCCCTGTTCTTTACGCTAAAGTTTTTTATTGTTATAGGAAGTAGAGTTGTGAGAAAGAGTCAAACTTTAGCGTAAAGAGCGAGGTGCTGAGGAGGGGAGAGCCCCTTTCATGTACGGAATAAATTTCTATTCGTTTCAAGTTTTTATATCACTCCTTACTTTCAATTAAAAAAAAAACTTGTTTTTTTTTTATTTAATCAAAGAGCAGAGTCGAAATTGTACAGGGGCAAAATTACTGCTTTGCAGATTATGCAAGACATTTCTAAAAAAAAAAAAAAAAAAACTAGCCCGCGATGTTTTATTACATTTTTAGGTAATATAAGCTAACCATATGCTGTAAACTGAGATTGCTTTAGTTTATCTGAGAATTATAATTATATGCCTGAAAGTTATCGACATCATGGCCGGTGAAAGATTAGGGCCGTTTTTCACTCATCAATGTGCTAAGATCTTATATCTTTTGTCACAAAACGCTTAAAAGTAAAATCTTTGAACTAAGATCTTACATCTTCTGTCGTTTTTATGCAATTGTCTTTCAACATTCTGCTCTGATCAGCGGTCTGAGAACAATGATGAGTATATTATCATCAAAGTTCTCTCATCATTGTTCTATACGGCAGAAAAATGGCGTCCTTCGCTAACATCAGTTAGCTGTAAGATCTTAGAACAATGATGAATTAAAAAACGATAATCTTTGCAGAAAGATATAAGATCCTAGATGTAAGATCTTAGTGCTAAAAATGGGCCTATTGTTGAAAGCCTTATAATTTTCTGAAGGTTACTCATGGAATTTTGCACTCCCGAGAGATATCATGTTTTGGGTCAGGTTTGTCATTGCTTCAAATACGTATTAGTAAAATGCTGATTTTTAGAATTCTGCAAACATTCGAAAATATTTTGATTCAGTTTGTTTTAGCTGTTTTTTTTTATATATGTCCTGCATATTCTGGGAGGTAATAATTTTTTTTCGTTTTAAGTTTCAACTTTGCTTTTTACTTCCGTAAGGAAACTTTGTTTTTAACCATACGAAATGGATTACTTACCACCGTTTGTCTTCGGTGCTTTGATAAAAGTCGAGATTTTTCGTCTTTTTATTAGGGTCAATAAGAGAAGATCTCTTTTCCCTGGGCAAGCCTTTGTTTCAACCATTTCTAATTTTTCTAGTACATTGTTGAAAGACATGGTAAGACTCTTCTGCCTCAGTATTTGGCCATGTATAGGCTTACTGTTGACAATGCTGAATCGTATTTTGTTGTGATGAGGAACATTTTTAGCAATCATCTACCGCTACACAGGTGATCTTTTCTATAGTTTATTTTTTTAGCTTTTCATCTAATCTTTTTTTCTAGTAGGCTACATCTGGTCTTTTTTTCTAGGTTTAAAGTGTTAACTGTGCATTTGAGTTTAGAATTACTGCTTCAGAAGCGAAAAAGGCTGAACGTCATCAATTACCACATAAAGTTTTATTTTTCACTCCACATGCATTTTAGCCTTTCGGTATACTTTGTCATATGTAAACTTGTTCTTGATCTTATAGCGTTTATAATAGATACTTTCTCTTTTTATATTATTATTATTTTTTTTTTTAGTACAGCCCGATCGTAGGTAATATCGCCTATTGTGAACCAACTGTTTGACATTCCTCCAACATGTAGCAATAGAAAAAATAAGCTACAGTGATTCCCCACATGTTCATGGACCCTAGGCTAATGTGCTACATCAAACAGTGCCCCAAATGAAGTTCAACAAAGGAATCAGTCTCTTCTTTCCCCCTTCTAGAAGGCAAAAAAAATACAAACAAAATTGAGTTTTGTAATATTTGGAAACAAATATTTCCTAAGAAGACTTCTTGCAAGCACGGTTCTTACAGACCTTACGAAAAAAAAGATTGTATGTAAAATATACATCTTCCCCCCCCCCCCCCCAAGTATTGATGCACCCCAATTTTGTAATCCTAGGTAGCCAGCCAAATCGCCTTTTGTCGTAGGGTCTGCCTATTCTTTCCTCCTTTTTTTCAAAATTAAAAGGCCATCAACAGTAGTAGTATGCTAAGTATGGATTTACGTACGCCCCTACGAATTCCCATGCTATTTGCGTACGCCACGTTCCTTAGTACCTCGCCATGCTATTTACGTACGCCCCTAGGAATTCCCATGCTATTTGCGTACGCCACGTTCCTTAGTACCTCGCCATGCTATTTACGTACGCCCCTAGGAATTCCCATGCTATTTGCGTACGCCCCTAGGAATTCCATACTATTTGCGTACGCCCCTAGGAATTCCCAGCGTACGGCCATAGGACCATGCTATTTACGTACCGCAATAGGACCATGCTATTTGCTTGAGGCCATAGGAACCACTTTCTATAGAGTTGGCAAGGTATAATGTGGTCCAACATGTTTTGAGAGTATGCAGTTTGTTATTAAAAAATTCGATGCTACAATCAGAATTGTTTGATTGACATTAAAAAGGGGTAATGGGATTTGCGAATTGGAGTGTAGGATTTGCGAATTTGATCTTATTAAGGGTTGACTTGAAATAAAAATTTTTAACAAGAAATGGCTGAAAAGTGTTTTGGGGGAGATGGGGTGATTTGGGCTGTTTGAGTCTTTTTGGTCTGTTTGTGTCTCTTTGGGTTGTTTGAGTTTTTTTGGTCTGTGTTTGTCTCTTTGGGCCGTTTGTGTCTCTTTGGGCTGTTTGTGTTTCTTTGGGCTATGTGTGTCTCTTTGGGCTGTTTGAGTCTTTTTTGTCTGTTTGTGTCTCTTTGGGCTGTTTGAGTCTTTTTGGTCTGTGTTTGTCTCTTTGGGCTGTTTGCGTCTCTCTTTGGGCTGTTTGAGTTTTTTTTTTTTTTTGGTCTGTGTTTGTCTCTTTGGGCTGTGTGTGTCTCTTTGGGGTGTTTGTGTCTCTTTGGGACTGTGTGTGTCTGTTTAGGCTGTTTGAGTCTTTTTGGTCTGTGTTTGTCTCTTTGGGTTGTGTTTCTCTTTGGACTGTGTGTGTCTCTTTGGGCTGTTTGTGTCTCTTAGGGCTGTGTGTGTCTCTTTGGGATGTGTGTCTCTTTGGGCTGTTTGAGTCTTTTTGATCTGTTTGTGTCTCTTTAGGTTGTTTGAGTCTTTTTGGTCTGTGTTTGTCTCTTCGGGCTGTGTGTGTCTCTCTTTAGCCTGTGTGTGTCTCTTTGGGCTGTGTGTGTCTCTCTGTTGGATGTGTGTGTCTCTCTGTTGGATGTGTGCGTCTCTTTGGGCCGTGTGCGTCGTCTCTTTGGGCTGTATGTGTCTCTTTGGGCTGTGGGTTTCTCTTTGTGATGTGTGTGTCTCTTTAGGCTGTGTGTGTCTCTTTGGACTGTGTGTCTTTTTTTGGGGTGTTTGAGTCTTTTTGGTCTGTATGTGTCTCTTTTGGCTATGTGTTTCTCTTTGGACTGTTTGAGTCTTTTTGGTCTGTGTTTGTCTCTTTGGGTTGTGTTTCTCTTTGGGCTGTGTGTGTCTCTTTGGGCTTTTGTGTCTCTTAGGGCTATGTGTGTCTCTTTGGGCTGTGTGTCTCTTTGGGCTGTTTGAGTCTTTTTGGTCTGTTTGTGTCTCTTTGGGTTGTTTGAGTCTTTTTGGTCTGTGTTTGTCTCTTTGGGCTGTTTGTGTCTCTTCGGGCTGTTTGTGTTTCTTTGGGCTATGTGTGTCTCTTTGGGCGGTTTGAGTCTTTTTGGTCTGTTTGTGTCTCTTTGGCTGTTTGAGTTTTTTTTTTTTTGGTCTGTGTTTGTCTCTTTGGGCTGTGTGTGTCTCTTTGGGGTGTTTGTGTCTCTTTGGCCTGTGTGTGTCTCTTTAGGCTGTTTGAGTCTTTTTGGTCTGTGTTTGTCTCTTTGGGCTGTGTGTGTCTCTTTGGGATGTGTGTCTCTTTGAGCTGTTTGAGTCTTTTTGGTCTGTTTGTGTCTCTTTAGGTTGTTTGAGTCTTTTTGATCTGTGTTTGTCTCTTCGGGCTGTGTGTGTCTCTTTAGCCTGTGTGCGTCTCTTTGGGCTGTATGTGTCTCTTTGAACTGTGGGTGTCTCTTTGTGATGTTTGTGTCTCTTTAGGCTGTGTGTGTCTCTTTTGACTGTGTGTCTTTTTGGGGTGTTTGAGTCTTTTTGGTCTGTATGTGTCTCTTTGGGCTATGTGTTTCTCTTTGGGCTGTTTGAGTCTTTTTGGACTGTGTATGTCTCTTTCGGCTGTTTGTGTTTCTTTGGACTGTGGATGTCTCTTTGGGCTGTGGGTTGATTGGCAGAAGGATGTATTAGCGAAGTCATAGTGGAGGGCGAGTTGCTAGCGAAAAATCTAAGCTAATAAGGGTTTTTGACCGTAAACTCTAGTTTTTTGTCGGTTTGTAGTTTACGCACTAATAGGATTGAATCATAGAGAAACAACGAATTTAACTTTTAAAAAAAATGTGACTCAAAGACGTTTCGTTCTTTTCACTGGCTTGAAATTGCATACAAACGAGCCAATCAGATGTTACAATCCTTTTGTCTGCTCAAAATTCGACAAAGCAACGACGGTTAGGCTAGTTTATTTTGCATGATATTTCTAAAGCCAATTAAGATGAAGAAATGTCTTCAAAGTCAAGGCTATATAAGAAAAATAAAGTTCTGGATATTTTTGTCAGTTTGTAGTTTACGCACTAATATCAATATCAGTAACGATTCTATTTGAACTTTTTCCAAGTTGATCAAATTGGTCTCTAAACAGTTCATGATAAAAAAATAGTTTGGGACAAGAAAAAAAAACTAAAATAATGTCGTGAAATCATTTTCAACACTCAGAGCAGGAGGGTGTTGGGATTGAATCATAGAGAAACAACGAATTTACTTTTTTTTTTAAATGTGACACAAAAGACGTTTCGTTCTTTTCACTGGCTTGAAATTGCATACAAACGAGCCAATCAGATGTTACAATCCTTTTGTTTGCTCAAAATTCGACAAAGCAACAACGGTTAGGCTACTTTATTTTGCATGTAATAATGTCGTGAAATCATTTTCAACATTCAGAGCAGAGAGGGTGTTGGGATTGAATCATAGAGAAACAACGAATTTACTTTTTTTTAAAAATGGGACTCAAAGACGTTTCGTTCTTTTCACTGGCTTGAAATTGCATACAAACGAACCAATCAGATTTTACAATCCTTATGTTTGCTCAAAATTCGACAAAGCAACGACGGTTAGGCTACTTTATTTTGCATGTTATTTCTAAAGCCAATTAAGATGAAGAAATGTCTTCAAAGTCAAGGCTATAAGAAAAAAAAGTTCTGGATATTTTTGTCAGTTTGTAGTTTACGCACTAATATCAATATCAGTAACGATTCTTTTTGAACTTTCTCCAAGTTGATCAAATTGGTCTCTAAACAGTTCATGATAAAAAAATAGTTTGGAACAAGAAAAAAAAACTAAAATAATGTCGTGAAATCATTTTCAACACTCAGAGCAGGGGGGTGTTGGATTGAATCATAGAGAAACAACGAATTTAATTTTTTTTTAAATGTGACTCAAAGACGTTTCGTTCTTTTCACTGGCTTGAAATTGCATACAAACGAACCAATCAGACGTTAAATTTGTCTCTAAACGATTCATGATAAAAAAAATAGTTTTGGACAAGAAAAAAAAAACCTAAAATAATGTCGTGAAATCATTTTCAACACGCAGAGCAGGGGGGTGTTGGGATTGAATCATAGAGAAACAACGAATTTACTTTTTAAAAAAAATGTGACTCAAAGACGTTTCGTTCTTTTCAGTGGCTTGAAATTGTATACAAACGTGCCAATCAGGTGTTACAATCCTTTTGTTTGCTCAAAATTCGACAAAGCAACGACGGTTAGGCTTGTTTATTTTGCATGATATTTCTAAGCCAATTAATATGAAGAAATGTCTTCAAAGTCAATGCTATAAGAAAAAAAAGTTCTAGATATTTTTGTCAGTTTGTAGTTTATGTACTAATATCAATATCAGTAACGATTCTATTTGAACTTTCTCCAAGTTGATCAAATTGGTCTCTAAACGCTTCATGATAAAAAAAAATAGTTTGGGGCAAGAAAAAAAAAACCTAAAATAATGTCGTGAAATCATTTTCAACACTCAGAGCAGGGGAGCGCTGGGATTGAATCATAGAGAAACAACGAATTTACTTTTTTTTAAAATGTGACTCAAAGAGGATTGAAGTCGCTTCCTAGACAGACAATACAGCAGTTTCACAAAATCTAAGTATAAGAGTGATTAAATTCTATATCAACATACATTTCTCGGATACATCGGAAAAAGTTGACAAAATCTAAGTATCAGAAAAAATAAATTCATTTTCAAAGTTTTTATCGGATACATCAGATAACAGTCATAAAAATCCAAGTTCTATTCATTTTGGCTTCATGTGTTGTTACGTTGAATTTAGATTAGACCGGTTGTTCTTTCTATAGTAGAGACTAGCATATATTTTTAGAGTAGAAAAAAAAAATTCTGGCTAGTCTGAAGTTGATTGTGAGAGTTTTAGAACTCTAAAAAATGGATAGATTTGAGAAAGAGCGAATCATGGGGATCTGTGTGTGTGTGTGTGTGTGTGTGTGTGTGTGTGTGTGTGTGTGTGTGTGTGTGTGTGTGTGTGTGTGTGTGTGTGTGTGTGTGTTGTGTGTGTGTGTGTGTGTGTGTGTGTGTGTGTGTGTGTGTGTGTGTGTGTGTGTGTGTGTGTGTGTGTGTGTGTGTGTGTGTGTGTGTGTGTGGTGTGTGTGTGTGTGTGTGTGTGTGTGTGTGTGTGTGTGTGTGTGTGTGTGTGTGTGTGTGTGTGTGTGTGTGTGTGTGTGTGTGTGTGTGTGTGTGTGTGTGTGTGTGTGTGTGTGTGTGTGTGTGTGTGTGTGTGTGTGTGTGTGTGTGTGTGTGTGTGTGTGTGTGTGTGTGTGTGTGTGTGTGTGTGTGTGTGTGTGTGTGTGTGTGTGTGTGTGTGTGTGTGTGTGTGTGTGTGTGTGTGTGTGTGTGTGTGTGTGTGTGTGTGTGTGTGTGTGTGTGTGTGTGTGTGTGTGTGTGTGTGTGTGTGTGTGTGTGTGTGTGTGTGTGTGTGTGTGTGTGTGTGTGTGTGTGTGTGTGTGTGTGTGTGTGTGTGTGTGTGTGTGTGTGTGTGTGTGTGTGTGTGTGTGTGTGTGTGTGTGTGTGTGTGTGTGTGTGTGTGTGTGTCTCTGTGTCTCTCTGTGTCTCTGTGTCTCTGTGTCTCTGTGTCTCTGTGTCTCTGTGTCTCTGTGTCTCTGTGTCTCTGTGTCTCTGTGTCTCTGTGTCTCTGTGTCTCTGTGTCTCTGTGTCTCTGTGTCTCTGTGTCTCTGTGTCTCTGTGTCTCTGTGTCTCTGTGTCTCTGTGTCTCTGTGTCTCTGTGTCTCTGTGTCTCTGTGTCTCTGTGTCTCTGTGTCTCTGTGTCTCTGTGTCTCTGTGTCTCTGTGTCTCTGTGTCTCTGTGTCTCTGTGTCTCTGTGTCTCTGTGTCTCTGTGTCTCTGTGTCTCTGTGTCTCTGTGTCTCTGTGTCTCTGTGTCTCTGTGTCTCTGTGTCTCTGTGTCTCTGTGTCTCTGTGTCTCTGTGTCTCTGTGTCTCTGTGTCTCTGTGTCTCTGTGTGTGTGTGTGTGTGTGTGTGTGTGTGTGTGTGTGTGTGTGTGTGTGTGTGTGTGTGTGTGTGTGTGTGTGTGTGTGTGTGTGTGTGTGAAAAAAAGAAAAGAATTGTCCGGTTATCGACATTAGCTAGTTTAATTGCTCTAGCTTGCACACACACACACACACACACACACACACACACACACACACACACACACACACACACACACACACACACACACACACACACACACACACACACACACACACACACACACACACACACACACACACACACATACACACACACACACACACACACACACACACACACACACACACACACACACACACACACACACACACACACACACACATAGATCCCCCATGATTCGCTCTTTCTCAAACCTATCCATTTTTTAGAGTTCTAAAACTCTCACAATCAACTTCAGACTAGCCAGAATTTTTTTTTTCTACTCTAAAAATATATGCTAGTCTCTACTATAGAAAGAAAAACCGGTCTAATCTAAATTCAAACGTAACAACACATGAAGGCAAAATGAATAGAATTTGGATTTTATAACTGTTATCTGATGTATCCGATAAAAACTTCGAAAATGAATTTATTCTTTCTGATACTTAGATTTTGTCAACTTTTTCCGATGTATCCGAGAAATGTATGTTGATATAGAATTTAATCACTCTTATACTTAGATTTTATGAAATTGCTGTATTGTCTGTCTAGGAAGCGACTTCAATCCTCTTTGAGTCACACATTTTTTAAAAAGTAAATTCGTTATTTCTCTATGATTCAATCCCAGCGCTCCCCTGCTCTGAGTGTTGAAAATGATTTCACGACATTATTTTAGGTTTTTTTTTCTTGCCCCAAACTATTTTTTTTATCATGAAGCGTTTAGAGGCCAATTTGATCAACTTGGAGAAAGTTCAAATAGAATCGTTACTGATATTGATATTAGTGCATAAACTACAAACTGACAAAAATATCTAGAACTTTTTTGCTTATAGCATTGACTTTGAAGACATTTCTTCATCTTAATTGGCTTTAGAAATATCATGCAAAATAAACTAGCCTAACCGTCGTTGCCTTGTCGAATTTTGAGCAAACAAAAGGATTGTAACACCTGATTGGCACGTTTGCATACAATTTCAAGCCAGTGAAAAGAACGAAACGTCTTTGAGTCACATTTTTTTAAAAAAAAGTAAATTCGTTGTTTCTCTATGATTCAATCCCAACACCCCCCTGCTCTGCGTGTTGAAAATGATTTCACGATTATTTTAGTTTTTATTTTAGGTTTTTTTTTTTCTTGTCCCAAACTATTTTTTTTATCATGAATCGTTTAGAGACAAATTTGATCAACTTGGAGAAAGTTCAAATAGAATCGTTACTGATATCGATATTAGTGCGTAAACTACAAACTGACAAAAATATCCAGAACTTTTTTTCTTATAGCCTTGACTTTGAAGACATTTCTTCATCTTAATTGGCTTTAGAAATAACATGCAAAATAAAGTAGCCTAACCGTCGTTGCTTTGTCGAATTTTGAGCAAACATAAGGATTGTAACATCTGATTGGTTCGTTTGTATGCAATTTCAAGCCAGTGAATAGAACGAAACGTCTTTGAGTCACATTTTTTTTAAAAGTAAGTTCGTTGTTTCTCTATGATTCAATCCCAACACCCCCCTGCTCTGAGTGTTGAAAATAATTTATTTTTTTAAAAAGTAAATTCGTTGTTTCTCTATGATTCAATCCCAACACCCTCCTGCTCTGAGTGTTGAAAATGATTTCACGACATTATTTTAGGTTTTTTTTTCTTGTCCCAAACTATTTTTTTATCATGAACTGTTTAGAGACCAATTTGATCAACTTGGAGAAAGTTCAAATAGAATCGTTACTGATATTGATATTAGTGCGTAAACTACAAACTGACAAAAGTATCCAGAACTTTATTTTTCTTATAGCCTTGACTTTGAAGACATTTCTTCACCTTAATTGGCTTTAGAAATATCATGCAAAATAAACTAGCCTAACCGTTGTTGCTTTGTCGAATTTTGAGCAAACAAAAGGATTGTAACATCTGATTGGCTCGTTTGTATGCAATTTCAAGCCAGTGAAAAGAACGAAACGTCTTTGAGTCACATTTTTTTTTTAAAACGTAAATTCGTTGTTTCTCTATGATTCAATCCCAACACCCCCCTGCTCTGAGTGTTGAAAATGATTTCACGACATTATTTTAGGTTTGTTTTCTTGTCCCAAACTGTTTTTTTTTATCATGAACTGTTTAGAGACCAATTTGATCAACTTGGAGAAAGTTCAAATAGAATCGTTACTGATATTGATATTAGTGCGTAAACTACAAACTGACAAAAATATCCAGAACTTTTTTTTTTCTTATAGCCTTGACTTTGAAGACATTTCTTCATCTTAATTGGCTTTAGAAATAACATGCAAAATAAAGTAGCCTAACCGTCGTTGCTTTGTCGAATTTTGAGCAAACATAAGGATTGTAACATCTGATTGGTTCGTTTGTATGCAATTTCAAGCCAGTGAATAGAACGAAACGTCTTTGAGTCACATTTTTTTTAAAAGTAAGTTCGTTGTTTCTCTATGATTCAATCCCAACACCCCCCTGCTCTGAGTGTTGAAAATAATTTATTTTTTAAAAAAGTAAATTCGTTGTTTCTCTATGATTCAATCCCAACACCCTCCTGCTCTGAGTGTTGAAAATGATTTCACGACATTATTTTAGGTTTTTTTTTCTTGTCCCAAACTATTTTTTTATCATGAACTGTTTAGAGACCAATTTGATCAACTTGGAGAAAGTTCAAATAGAATCGTTACTGATATTGATATTAGTGCGTAAACTACAAACTGACAAAAGTATCCAGAACTTTATTTTTCTTATAGCCTTGACTTTGAAGACATTTCTTCATCTTAATTGGCTTTAGAAATATCATGCAAAATAAACTAGCCTAACCGTTGTTGCTTTGTCGAATTTTGAGCAAACAAAAGGATTGTAACATCTGATTGGCTCGTTTGTATGCAATTTCAAGCCAGTGAAAAGAACGAAACGTCTTTGAGTCACATTTTTTTTTTTAAACGTAAATTCGTTGTTTCTCTATGATTCAATCCCAACACCCCCCTGCTCTGAGTGTTGAAAATGATTTCACGACATTATTTTAGGTTTGTTTTCTTGTCCCAAACTGTTTTTTTTTTATCATGAACTGTTTAGAGACCAATTTGATCAACTTGGAGAAAGTTCAAATAGAATCGTTACTGATATTGATATTAGTGCGTAAACTACAAACTGACAAAAATATCCAGAACTTTATTTTTCTTATAGCCTTGACTTTGAAGACATTTCTTCATCTTAATTGGCTTTAGAAATATCATGCAAAATAAACTAGCCTAACCGTTGTTGCTTTGTCGAATTTTGAGCAAACATAAGGATTGTAACATCTGATTGGTTCGTTTGTATGCAATTTCAAGCCAGTGAATAGAACGAAACGTCTTTGAGTCAAATTTTTTTTTAAAAGTAAATTCGTTGTTTCTCTATGATTCAACCCCAACACCCCCCTGCTCTGAGTGTTGAAAATAATTTATTTTTTTTAAAAGTAAATTCGTTGTTTCTCTATGATTCAGTCCCAACACCCTCCTGCTCTGAGTGTTGAAAATGATTTCACGACATTATTTTAGGTTTTTTTTTCTTGTCCCAAACTATTTTTATCATGAACTGTTTAGAGACCAATTTGATCAACTTGGAGAAAGTTCAAATAGAATCGTTACTGATATTGATATTAGTGCGTAAACTACAAACTGACAAAAATATCCAGAACTTTATTTTTCTTATAGCCTTGACTTTGAAGACATTTCTTCATCTTAATTGGCTTTAGAAATATCATGCAAAATAAACTAGCCTAACCGTTGTTGCTTTGTCGAATTTTGAGCAAACAAAAGGATTGTAACATCTGATTGGCTCGTTTGTATGCAATTTCAAGCCAGTGAAAAGAACGAAACGTCTTTGAGTCACATTTTTTTTAAAAGGAAAATTCGTTGTTTCTCTATGATTCAACCCCAACACCCCCCTGCTCTGAGTGTTGAAAATGATTTCACGACACTATTTTAGGTTTTTTTTTTCTTGTCCCAAACTGTTTTTTTATCATGAACTGTTTAGAGACCAATTTGATCAACTTGGAGAAAGTTCAAATAGAATCGTTACTGATATTGATATTAGTGCGTAAACTACAAACTGACAAAAATATCCAGAACTTTTTTTTTCTTATAGCCTTGACTTTGAAGACATTTCTTCATCTTAATTGGCTTTAGAAATAACATGCAAAATAAAGTAGCCTAACCGTCGTTGCTTTGTCGAATTTTGAGCAAACATAAGGATTGTAACATCTGATTGGTTCGTTTGTATGCAATTTCAAGCCAGTGAAAAGAACGAAACGTCTTTGAGTCACATTTTTTAAAAAAAGTAAATTCGTTGTTTCTCTATGATTCAACCCCAACACCCCCCCTGCTCTGAGTGTTGAAAATGATTTCACGACACTATTTTAGGTTTTTTTTCTTGTCCCAAACTATTTTTTTATCATGAACTGTTTAGAGACCAATTTGATCAACTTGGAGAAAGTTCAAATAGAATCGTTACTGATATTGATATTAGTGCGTAAACTACAAACTGACAAAAATATCCAGAACTTTTTTTTCTTATAGCCTTGACTTTGAAGACATTTCTTCATCTTAATTGGCTTTAGAAATAACATGCAAAATAAAGTAGCCCTAACCGTCGTTGCTTTGTCGAATTTTGAGCAAACATAAGGATTGTAACATCTGATTGGTTCGTTTGTATGCAATTTCAAGCCAGTGAATAGAACGAAACGTCTTTGAGTCACATTTTTTTAAAAAGTAAATTCGTTGTTTCTCTATGATTCAATCCCAACACCCCCCTGCTCTGAGTGTTGAAAATAATTTATTTTTTTAAAAAGTAAATTCGTTGTTTCTCTATGATTCAGTCCCAACACCCTCCTGCTCTGAGTGTTGAAAATGATTTCACGACATTATTTTAGGTTTTTTTTCTTGTCCCAAACTATTTTTTTATCATGAACTGTTTAGAGACCAATTTGATCAACTTGGAGAAAGTTCAAATAGAATCGTTACTGATATTGATATTAGTGCTTAAACTACAAACTGACAAAAATATCCAGAACTTTATTTTTCTTATAGCCTTGACTTTGAAGACATTTCTTCATCTTAATTGGCTTTAGAAATATCATGCAAAATAAACTAGCCTAACCGTTGTTGCTTTGTCGAATTTTGAGCAAACAAAAGGATTGTAACATCTGATTGGCTCGTTTGTATGCAATTTCAAGCCAGTGAAAAGAACGAAACGTCTTTGAGTCAAATTTTTTTTGGAAAGATAAATTCGTTGTTTCTCTATGATTCAATCCCAACACACCCCCTGCTCTGAGTGTTGAAAATGATTTCACGACACTATTTTAGGTTTTTTTTTTTCTTGTCCCAAACTGTTTTTTTTTTTATCATGAACTGTTTAGAGACCAATTTGATCAACTTGGAGAAAGTTCAAATAGAATCGTTACTGATATTGATATTAGTGCGTAAACTACAAACTGACAAAAATATCCAGAACTTTTTTTTTTTTCTTATAGCCTTGACTTTGAAGACATTTCTTCATCTTAATTGGCTTTAGAAATAACATGCAAAATAAAGTAGCCTAACCGTCGTTGCTTTGTCGAATTTTGAGCAAACATAAGGATTGTAACATCTGATTGGTTCGTTTGTATGCAATTTCAAGCCAGTGAAAAGAACGAAACGTCTTTGAGTCACATTTTTTAAAAAAAGTAAATTCGTTATTTCTCTATGATTCAATCCCAACACCCTCCTGCTCTGAGTGTTGAAAATGATTTCACGACATTATTTTAGGTTTTTTTTCTTGTCCCAAACTATTTTTTTTATCATGAACTGTTTAGAGACCAATATGATCAACTTGGAGAAAGTTCAAATAGAATCGTTACTGATATTGATATTAGTGCGTAAACTACAAACTGACAAAAATATCCAGAACTTTATTTTTCTTATAGCCTTGACTTTGAAGACATTTCTTCATCTTAATTGGCTTTAGAAATATCATGCAAAATAAACTAGCTTAACCATCGTTGCTTTGTCGAATTTTGAGCAAACAAAGGATTGTAACATCTGATTGGCTCGTTTGTATGCAATTTCAAGCCAGTGAAAAGAACGAAACGTCTTTGAGTCACATTTTTTTTAAAAGGTAAATTCGTTGTTTCTCTATGATTCAATCCTATTAGTGCGTAAACTACAAACCGACAAAAAACTAGAGTTTACGGTCAAAAACCCTTATTAGCTTAGATTTTTCGCTAGCAACTCGCCCTCCACTATGACTTCGCTAATACATCCTTCTGCCAATCAACCCACAGCCCAAAGAGACATCCACAGTCCAAAGAAACACAAACAGCCGAAAGAGACATACACAGTCCAAAAAGACTCAAACAGCCCAAAGAGAAACACATAGCCCAAAGAGACTCATACAGACCGAAAAGACTCAAACACCCCAAAAAGACACACAGCCCAAAGAGACAAATACAGACCAAAAAGACTCAAACGGCCCAAAGAGACACAAACAGACCAAAAAGACTCAAACAGCCCAAAGAGACACACATAGCCCAAAAGAAACACAAACAGCCCAAAGAGACACAAACAGCCCAAAGAGACAAACACAGACCAAAAAGACTCAAACAACCCAAAGAGACACAAACAGACCAAAAAGACTCAAACAGCCCAAAGAGACACACGGCCTAAAGAGACACACATAGCCATAAGAGACACAAACAGCCCAAAGAGACACACACAGCCCAAAGAGAAACACAACCCAAAGAGACAAACACAGACCAAAAAGACTCAAACAGCCCAAAGAGAAACACATAGCCCAAAGAGACACATACAGACCAAAAAGATTCAAACACCTCAAAAAAAAGACACACAGTTCAAAGAGACACACACAGCCTAAAGAGAGACACACACATCACAAAGAGACACCCACAGCCCAAAGAGACGCATACAGCCCAAAGAGACGCACACGGCCCAAAGAGAGGCACACATCCAACAGAGAGAACACACACAGCCCAAAGAGACACACAGGCTAAAGAGACACACACAGCCCGAAGAGACAAACACAGACCAAAAAGACTCAAACAGCCCAAAGAGACACAAACAGACCAAAAAGACTCAAACAGCCCAAAGAGACACACATAGCCCAAAGAAACACAAACAGCCCAAAGAGACACAAACGGCCCAAAGAGACAAACACAGACCAAAAAGACTCAAACAACCCAAAGAGACACAAACAGACCAAAAAGACTCAAACAGCCCAAAGAGACACACAGCCCAAAGAGACACACATAGCCCTAAGAGACACAAACAGCCCAAAGAGACACACACAGCCCAAAGAGAAACACAACCCAAAGAGACGCACACATCCCAAAGAGACGCACACATCCAATAGAGACACACAAAGCCCAAAACGACCCAAACATCCAAAAGAGACAAACACAGACCAAATCACCCCATCTCCCCCAAAACACTTCAGCCATTTCTTGTTAAAAATTTTTATTTCAAGTCAATCCTTAATAGGATCAAATTCGCAAATCCTACACTTCAATTCGCAAATCCCATTACCCCTTTTTAAATGTCAATCAAACAATTCTGATTGTAGCATCCAATTTTTTAATAACAAACTGCATACTCTCAAAACATGTTGGACCACATTATACCTTGCCAACTCTATAGAACGTGGTTCCTATGGCCTCAAGCAAATAGCATGGTTCTATTGCGGTACGTAAATAGCATGGTCCTATGGCCGTACGCTGGGAATTCCTAGGGGCGTACGCAAATAGTATGGGAATTCCTAGGGGCGTACGCAAATAGCTTGAGAATTCCTAGGGACGTACGTAAATAGCATGGCGAGGTACTAAGGAACATGGCGTACGTAAATAGCATGGGAATTCCTAGGGGCGTACGTAAATAGCATGGCGAGGTACTAAGGAACGTGGCGTACGCAAATAGCATGGGAATTCCCAGGGGCGTACGTAAATCCATACTTAGCATACTACTAACAGTCCTCAAGCAATTCTGAAACAGTGAAAAATTTTTCTCATGCTAAACACAAAAAAGGAAACTTCTCACATGCGATAAACCTTAATTAGCGGGTTACCGCTATATCGGGAGTACCATATGGCAACAGAGTAACTTAAGATACCACTGGCAACCAGTGCCTTCACTTCTACTGTTTTTTCAGGAGGTGTACCGAAATCCCAATCCATCTCCAGACAAAAAAAAAGAAACCGAAACTACTGATAATCTACCGAAAACTCTGAATCCCAAGAAAATGGCACTTTGTGGTTCTTCTTCGTTTTTTCATATGGCAGCTGTGTGTGATCTTATAGGGTTTTTTTTTTTTTTTTTTTTTCTTGAGCAAAAGAACACAGTTGCAAATAGCGCAATTTGTACTATTTTGTTCATGTCTGAAAATTGCCCACTCTAATGTGGTTGTTTTGATTTTCAGCTTTTGACCTTTTAAGCACCTTCGAGGTCTGTGTTTGTTTCAAATCATTAAATTGACCACTGGTGTCCGTATGGCCCAAGAAAATGGGAGCTAGTACCACCTGAGTTCAATCGACTCATTAGATTCAAAATTACCCAAAAATTGAAAGAAATACGACTAAAATTTTACTCCTTTGAATGCAGTGGATGGCTAAAAGCAAATCTTTTGCCCCAGCCTTGTGTGTGTCTGAAAGGTTTTGTCAACTATGAACAGACCTATATTAACACACATAGCAATCCTGTAATTGTTTTGTCCCGGTTTTTGCAGTTCCTTCCAGGGGCGAAATTTCCAGATGAGTGGCTTTTGGCTATACCTTGGAAAGTAGTTGAGTTAAGTCTATGAAATTGACCATATCTTTGTGTAATAAAACCTTTAGAAATAAATCTGATTAGACTACTCAAACTTTTCCACAAAAGTTCATCTTAACAGATCAATGGTTGAAGTTCTTAGCAAACTTGTTCAGAGCAGATTTTTGTTCCCTTAGCAAAAGCACGTAAGGATAAAATGGTGAATATGTCGGTTTTGACTAACTCACTAGCTGAAAGATAAACATGCTAAAACATAAAGATTTTTGTTTGTCGTTCAAAAGTTTTTCAATATAATAATGGCTGTTGTTGCACTTGTGTACCAACCATTCTCCCTCCTCCTCAAGGCCTGCACGTAGCCTTAAGGTATTGGACCTTTCTGGAAGAATAGGGAATGCTCTTTGTGGCTACGACCTCCCCAGAATTGTAATGACCCTTTAACCCTTCCCTCCTCCCCCAGCAAATCCTAACCTTAGTAGTTGTATGTGACTCTACAATACTGTAAGTAAGTAAACGAAGTTTTAAATGAACAAGCTGATTTCAATTAAGCTTTCAAATTGATATCATTCCACATTGACTTCCTATATATTTAGGGATGGAATAAGTCAATCCGCCGCCGTTGGTTCTTGGTAACTGGGAGCTGTTATACAAAGATTTCTTATAGTTTCAAATGTAATGACAGTCTTATAATTTTCATTTGGGATCTTTTTGGCTCTTTTCGGGCCAAAATTGTGGTTTTGGCCCTAAATGGACTTGCTATATATTTAGGGATGGAATAAATAAATCTGCCGCCGTAGGCTTTTGGAAACTGGAAGCTGCTATACAAAAGTATTTTATAGTTTTAAAGGTAATGACAGTCTTATAATTCTCACTTGGGATCTTTTTGGCTTTATTCGAGCCAAAATTGTGGTTTTGGCGCATAAAATGGCAGGAAGTAGCTCCTTGCTGTGGCCTGATCGCGTTTGTTACGAACGACTTACGTTCGATGATCTCTTTCCTGGTATTCGAAGGCTCCTGGCTCTATGCAATTACCTCTGTGGAGGAAAAATATCCAACAAAAAGTAAAAAAAAAAAAAAAAAAAAAAAAAAAAAAAAAAAAAAAAAAAAAAAAAAATTCGGCGTCCACTGGAAAAATACAGAATATTGTAAATTTTAGATAGAGGGCTGAGTTCTCTATCTGCAGGTTTTCGAATATTACAAATTGGATGATAATTTTCATTGACGAGGAACCATTTTCAAGTTTTAAATATTGAAATTAACATTACATCTTTATTCTATTGATGTTTACACTGTTTTTAAAGCTCTAGTTTTAGAGTTTCGGTTAGCATTGAAAAGAGTCTTTTTTTCTTAGTGCTAATGATTGTGAATACTTTGGAAAGGAAAATAGGCCATTAGCAAAATGGGCAGTCTGTCGGTACTATTTAAGACAGTTTATTGCACCATGAGATCTCGCTGGAATAGCTTTAGCCACTCTTAAGAGCCCGAAGCCTCCTCACGCCCAGTTGGCGTGTCTCTAATTTCCCTTTACTTCCATATTTATTCTGTCTTCTTGTTTTTTCATTTTTTTTTATTTTTTTTTAGTCCTAATGAATGTCTCAAAATTATTCTTTTTCATTTAAACTGAGAAAATTGCTTTGTGTTTGCATAATGACTGAATTGCTAACGGATCATTCACAATCAGAATTTTTCTAATACCGAAAAATTCTATGAAAAATTCAGATTGGCTTGAAATAACACTAGGTAAATCTCGGTATTAACAAAATCTCTTTGTGAAAAGGGCATAACCTTCTCTGATTTTCTTTCTCTCCCGATACCAGCTCTAGTTTCAAGTTTGTTTTTTTTTATTTTGTGATAGTCTTTGATTTTGATTTATTTTAATTCTACAGGAAATATGACCTAAAGGGCTCTACTGTCGACCGTGAAGCTTCAGAGAAAGAGAAAGAAAAAGATCTGCCAACATTAAAGGATAACGATTTAGTGAAAGATGGAACCAAAGTGATAATTGGCGAAGAAGCTAAGGAGAAACTTGTGGATACTTTGACTGCCGATGTAGATGTAATCCTTCCTTCTTTTATTAATTATTAACTTTTCTTGCTTTCTTTAAGTATCGGTGAACTGAGTTTGCACTCTTTACAGTTTTGACAGTTTTTTCAATGAATTTGCAGTTTTTCAATTTTTTGAATGAAAATCCCGAAAAAGGGTATTTTTGTTTTAAAAAAATACCCGAAAACACGACATGTTTCAAAATCTAGGGGGTGGGGAATATAAAGGCACATGCCCCCTCTCGTAATTAATGCCACTGTAGTGATGACAAGATTGATTGCATGTTAAAATTATGTGCAAACAGGGGCACTAGAAGCGTAAAGAAAGCCCTTTTGGTTAAAAATGGGAGTATACCCGTGATATCAGTCCCTTGCCAATCTCATTTTCCTTCATTTTTAGGTCTAAGCTATGTAAGTCGGAGTTTTTCCCTAGGAGAATATTTGTACAAGAAACTCTTCTGGGGACTGATATTTCCCTAAGAATGTTTCTTAGGTGACTTCTTAAGTAACTTTAGAATTCAGTAAAAGTATTTCTTTAGAGCTGAGCTACTACCAGAGGGGAACCCTTTTCATACGTTTTCCAAAGTAAAGAGTGTTTTTATTTGTCATAGCGCTAGAGTTTCAGTTATGCTTCACGGAAGCCAAAATAAACTTTAACATTTTATTTTTTCATTATGCAAATGAAAATATTATGGTCAAGCACAAATACTGATAAAATACTACAGGTTTTTTCTTTACATATAATTTTATGTTAAACAGTTTATCTTGTTTCGTTAGTCTAAGGCTCCATATATGACTTATTTATTCACCCTTTTAAAATACTGCTGCTTCGACAAAGTAAACTGATTGTTTTTGCTTCAAACATTTTTAGTTGACGTTTGAACGTTTTATTTAGCTATCAAATTTTTGTACTTCCATATGAAATGGAATTTACAGAAAAAGTGACAAGAATTCTCCTTTTGTAATAGTAAAACTAAATTACAAATGAAAAGCTCAGCTATTCTGTTTTTTCTTCCTGTAATCGTAAATGATATTTAACTATTATTTTTTTGTCTTGTTGTTACGGCAAATAAAAAGCATACTGATCAAAATACGTGTCGTTTCAGTAAAGCGCAAATGACACTCTAGCCCTTAGAGGTTTGAGGGGGCCATTAGCTCTATTCCTCTTTGTGGTAATTCCGCTGGTTTATTTTTGATTTGAATACTCATTATTATTTCTATTATTTTTATGCGTCAGTTATTAGTTTATATAAATTTCGCTTAGTTTTAAGTTCGGCTTGATTCACCATTTTAGTTTCTGTCATGTTAGGTTCATTTATTCATTTTTTGTAATGTCTGTCTTTTTTCCACTCATTATATAACCTAATCTCTTACTTGTTTTAGGTGTTAATATTGCTCTTTATTTTATGTCATTTTTTTTAATTTTTTGCTTCTTAATTAATAGCAAAAAAAGAGGAAAAAAACGACTTGAAAATAGAAATTATTTTGTGAACCGAGACGAATCGAAATACCACGAAGCTTTCTGAAATTTTACCAGTTGATTTGGTTGTGTTGCCAAGAAAGAAAGTCCAAGAAAGAATTTCGCTAAAAATTCGTGTTTTATTGTTCAAGTTCAAGTTCTTTTAATTTTCATACTAATTTCACTGCGTGACAAATTAACAGTAGCATACCTAATACAACGGAAAAGAGAAATATTTACAGAAGATGCCTACTAAGTGCATGTTACATTGAAGTAAGATATTTATTCGACTTTCTCTTCTTTGGTGGCAATACAATGTTGTTGTTTTTTTCCATTTTTCGATGGGTTTGTGTTGTAAAATTTAAGCTGTTGCTTTGGATTACTTGAAATGTGATATTTCAAAAGTATTTGCCAGGGTGAAAATATCCTATGTAATCTAACTAGACAACTGAAAAAGACTACACGGATATCAGGATGTCACTACAATAACTAAAGGAAAAAGCATTGCAAGGAAGTGGAAATTATTATAGCTAGTATTAAATCACTAGGGTTGGTATCCTTCAAGTATAGGAACATTTAGTTTACCCGAAGAGCTTATACAATACACACAGTATCAAAAAACGTATAGTGTTACATTTGCTTAGACTCTCAATTCGCTCGGGCCAGTTCTCAGGTTAATTGGTTAGTTTTCTTCTGACATTGCATTGTCAGTGGATCGGGGACTGGCCGTCGGCTAATGAGCCAATTTTGTCGGAAATTTCCTTTTAAATCAATTTCAAGAATCAGGCTGTTACCTCTTCATCGTCAAATTTGAAGTATTGTTTAGCCTGGCACCAATTGTGCACTTTATTATCTCCTCCTTATTTTCTTCTTATTTGATATGTATGATAAATTCAACAATTTCTCAAGTGAGGAGTTTTCTATTGATTTTTTTTTTTTCAGTTTTTGATGAACTTACAACTGATGGACTATTCTTTATTACTTGGAGTTCATGACTGTGAACGGTATGCGAATGATCTGCGTGAAGGCTTAGTCACAGAAGACAGTCCTTTCACTGTAAGCCTTTTTTTCGTATATAATCTCATAAGCCTTAAGAATGGAACCTAATAAAACTGGTATTGCTAAAAATTACTATACTTGTGTAGCGACTCAAAATTAAGGGCTATTATATATTATATTATCGTAATTTACCGAAGAAAACAGAAATTTTCGAGGTTTTTTTTGGGAAATATATTTTCTTGTGTGTTGTTGTGTAGCAAGCGAATTGTTGTGTTTTATATTATTATTGGGCTGTCTAGGAGGAAAAAAAGGCTGTAAAAATTATATTGCATTGCTAAATAAGATAAGGTAAGATTCATTTCTGAAAAAAATCTATCACAAGCCCAGATGGGCCGAATTCGCATTTTTGAGTCAATAAACACACGCACAAACAAGGAGCAACAAAAAATAAGGCAATATCTAACAGGGCTGGTGAGGAAAAAAAGAAATTTCCTAAATGTCAAAGAGGTTATAAAAAATATTTAAAGATGTCAGAAACAACTCAAACCCATAGGATTAAAAGAGTAGAGTAGAGTAGAAGAGTAAAATATTTTTATTTAAAACACATACATAAATAAATGTCACAAAACTGCGCACATGCCTGGTGGCATACTTTAGCGCTGAAAATATTGCCAACGAAAATAAACAGCCGTCTTCTAACTAAATTTACAACGACGAAAAAGAAAATCATAATAAACAAAATGATTAGCTTGTCGTAAGATGTTTCTTTACTAGTCTTTTCTTTACTAGAAAATGTCGCTTGTTGCTGCATTCTCGAACTGATGCGTAAACCAAATAAAACTCAAGTACAAATGTAGTCTCGTAACTAAAAATTCAAAAAAAAATCAAAAAAGAGAGAAAGAGAGACAGGCTATAAAAAGAAAGCTCAAAATTTCCAAAATAAACAGTGACCAACTTGAGGGTAAAGTAAGAGTGGAGGCCAGGGGATTTTCTTATTTAACATATCAACTATGTACGGGACAAAACTTGTTTGTCCCGTACATAGGGATTTTTGTTGAAACTGACCGAGGCAGGCGAGGCCAGAGGTGGAAAATTTTCAAGAGAAAAGGATATTTCTTCGGGGGCTACGTAGGGCATTGTTAGCGAAACGCAAGGAAATTGTTATTATCATTTTTTTTTTAGGGTGACGAGATTTTCTCTCCGAAGAGAGGAGACATAAGGGACTTTACCCTTATTGAAGATAATTAATAGTACATCTAGACTGCCTAGTCTGTCTGACAATTCATCATAAATGCCAAGATGCCAAACAGAACATACGTACTCTAGGATTAGGGGTAAAAATGAGAGGAAAATCCTTACACAATGGGATATAGGACATAAAGATTTTTTAAGGAGCTTAAGGAGGGAAAATCTGACATTTGCGGATTTTAATGTGTCATTAATATGGAAATCTTTTTCAAATCACTGGAGATAGGACATGGGATATAGGACATTAAATTTTTTTAGGGGCTTTAGGAAGGAAAATGTGACATTTGCGGATTTCAATGTGTCATTAATATGGAAATTCTTTTTCAAATCACTGGAGATAGGACATGGGATATAGGACATTAAATTTTTTTAGGGGCTTTAGGAAGGAAAATGTGACATTTGCGGATTTTAATGTGTCATTAATATGTAAATCCCTTTTCAAATCACTGGAGATAGTAAAACACAGTAATTTCATATTATTAACTGACATTTCAGGGGGTATTGGGCTAGTAAAAGAAGGGGAGTCTTAAGGAAATTAATGGTTGAATTTAAAGGGTCGATTATCATATCTTTAGTAATCTGGTATTTGTTCCAGGATGTTTATTGGGCTACTTTTTAAATATCTGAAACATGTTTGTAAGACATAGGGGAGCAACCCCTATAAAGTAACATAAATCCTCTGCCAATACCCTGTCGAAGTTACTTATGGGGTTCAGCATAAACGAAGTCCAAAGTTGATGCCTTTCTAGTTTGTTTTTCAAGTATCTAAGTGGAATAATGGAAATCACTCGTGTCTGAGCAAGAAGAGCTGAACCATGGGCTTGGTGGAAGATGTGTGTCATTCAATTTTGCATTTTACTCTGGTTCTGTTCATTGTATGTTCACTTCCCCTTGTCATGAGATTAAAAGTCTTTCCTGTATTTTTATCCAGTGTTACTTATTTTTTTATGCTTTGTTAAAAAAAATTTTCGCCATAGTTTATTCAAGTAATTTTTCTTGTTATTGAATTTCAACATTTATTTTTCATCTGTAGGATGAAGATGATTCTTGTGGTTCTGGTGGAGAAACAGGTAAGGGTGGACTTGGTCCAACTCCGCCTGAATCGCCTGTTGCTCCAAGAAGACGATACAAATCAGGACAGATCGATCCAGACTTCGATATTTATGCAATCTCTAGTCTCGACAGTAAGTTTTCTCTCATATCTACAACTAAAAAGTAACCATTATTTCAAGCTGAGCGTTCAGAGCGCATGAGGAAGATTTTATTTAGTAAAAAAAAATTGAAACCTTTCTTAGAGCGAGAGCTGGCCTGTTGCAAGTATCGAATCTTTAAACTTTATTAAATTGTGTCATTTAAATTGTTGCACACTTGGTGATAGAAAAGTGGTCTCTCGGTTTTATTTTTATCTTCACCGACAAGCGGATATCATGAATCTCTTTTTGGGCTAAAAAAAAACATTACAGAGAAAAAATGATAATATTTACAATTGATCTAGTTCACTTGTACCACGTCCAAGGCCGTACCCAGGATTTTCTTTCGGGAGGAGTTGTACTGAAAAAAGAATTTTCGGGGGGGGGCGGGTTTACACAAAAAAACCTTGAAAAAACGCATACAAAATTTGTTTATATCAATTTTTGTTACGTTTTTACGAGTCAGACAAACATTTCGGGGGGGGGGGGGGGGGTTCAAATCCCCTAACCCCCCTCTGGGTACGGCCTTGACCACGTCCATACCTTCTTTCCGTTTTTCTTACGTAATTATTTTGACTAATTTACCTGTAGAAGATCACAACATAACCGTGTTTTAAATACAGCTGATTTGTGAAACCCTGATGTGAAAAAACGGTAATTGTAATAAATGCGTTACAAAACTGTGCCTTTTAGTCATAATATAATTCTCAGTAAAAACTATGATTTGTTTTAAATGTATTTTCCAATCACAAAACCACGTATTTTCCATTGTCCAGCTATCTGATGAAAAAAAAAAAAAAAAAAAAAAAAAAAAAAAAAAAAAAAAAAAAAAAAAAAAAAAAAAAAAAAAAAAAAAAAAAAAAAAAAAAAACAGTTTCTTGTAGAAAAATTGATTCTATTTTTGAAATATTTTTTAAATTTACAATGGCACTAGATTTTGCAATTTTCTTCAAAATAGTGTCGTTAAACAACTCTTTGTACTTCTTTTTGATCTGACTCTAGTTTTCCCGGATTTACGCATTTATTATCATTCCTTATATGTAACTTATTTTTTCATAACCCTCCAATGGTACAATGGTAAGGATACGTGTTTGTAACTAGTGGCTAGGATAGCTGGCATTCATCAAGATTGGCCATAAAAATGCAGTTTTTAGCGAAAAAATTGATTATATTTTAAAAATTATTTATTTTAATTGCAAAAGGTTTTTAACCCCATCAGTTTTATTTAAAATGCTATTCTAACATGGGGAATCATTTTATTAAAGCTTTTTGAAACGCTAATCGCTTGCCAGGTTGGATATTTATCAGAAATCAGCTTGGAAATACGGGTTTTTAAAGAAATTAAATAAAAAAAAACAAGTTTTTTTTAACTGAAAGTAAGGAGCGACGTTAAAACTTAAAGTGAACAGAAATTATTCCGTATATGAAAGGGGCTGTCCCCTCCTCAACGCCTCGCTCTTTACGCTAAAGTTTTTTATTGTTTAAAATAGTGAGTTGTGGGAAAGTCAAACTTTAGCGTAAAGAGCGAGGTGTTGAGGAGGGGACAGCCCCTTTCATATACGGAATAATTTCTGTTCGTTTTAAGTTTTAACGTCGCTCCTTACTTTCAGTTAAAAAAGCCTGTTTTTTTAATTTAATTTTTGAACGTTTTTGAATTAATGCAGGTTTTGATTTTGGCGCACCGTACATGAATAATCAACACCAAATTTGCATTTTAATTTTACTTTTATTTGGTTAAATGGCTTTCTCGAACGTTGTTCAATTTTATTTACAAACGTTTTTATTAGTAATAAATATACGTAACTTACGAACTAACTTACGTAACGAACTTCTATATTCATATATTTTTAATACGTATATTAGGGGGTTCGCCCCCTAGTCAATACCCCGCTATTACGTAATATTTTCTGTTCGTTTTAAGTTTTGATGTTGCTCCTTACTTTCAGTTGAAAAACTTGTTTTTTTATTTAATTTCTGATCTTTTTTTTAAAATAATGCTGGGAAATCCGGCGCCCCCCTTCATAGCAATGTCCCTTCCCACATGAAAACTTCCTCCATTTAAAGATCCTCCCACATAACCCCCGACCCACAACCCCCCCCCCCCCTACCAGAATAAATCCCCCCTGAAAACGTCTGTATACTTCCCAATAACCAATACTATATGTTAACATTGGGTAAAGTTCATAACTTTCAGCCCTCCCCCCCGGGAATTTGGGGGATTAAGTCATCCTAAAAGACATAGTTATCATATATTTTCGACCATGCTGAACAAAATGGCTATCTCAAATTTTGATCTGGTGACTTTGGGAAAAAATGAGCGTGGGAGGGGGCCTAGGTGCCCTCCATTTTTTTGGTCACTTAAACAGAGCTCTAGAACTTTTAATTTCCGTTCCAAGTCCTCTCACGATATTCTAGGACAACTTTGTCGATGCGATCACCCCTGGGAAAAAAAGAAAATACAAAATTCCACATTTTTGCAGGTAGGAGGTTGAAACCTCTACAGTAGGGGTTCTCTGATACGCTGAATCTGATGTTGGGATTTTTATTAAGGTTCTATAATTTTTAGGGGGTCTTTCCCCCTTTTTTTTTTTCGAAAATCAGCCATTGATGAAACTTATATACTTGAAATCAGCATTAAAATCTGATTCTTTGGATGTATCTATTGGTATCAAAATCCCGTTTTTTAGAGTTTCGGTTACTATTGAGCCGGGTCGCTCCTTACTTACAATTCGTTACCACGAACTGTTTGAAAATTATATGAAGGTTGGAATATTAAGTTCAATTAATTTTTTCATTTTATTATGCTTCATGATCTGTGGATAGTCTTGGCAGTTAAACACTCATTGCTCATTTTTAAGATATAATTTTAATTCCATAAACTTAAGATAACCTATGCTATTCTATGTAACAGTAATATCCAATATGAAAAGTTTTTCAAACATAAAAGGTCTGATATTAATATAGTATAATATCAATGTACAAGATTGTTTCCTTTTGTCTTTTTTTCTAATATTCGTCTTACATAAAAAAAAAGTCATACTGGAGACATATACTTAAAAATATGTAATTGAACAGATCCTTGTGAATAAGAGATTTAGATCATTACTATAATGCATAAATTGTAGCTACAGTGAAAAATTGCCTGAGAAATCGTCACCTTTCTTCATGTCGTTTTAGAACGTTGTAAATCCTACTAATTATAAAGGTACAATAGAAATGTATTCGGAATTATTTCCTTATGTTGTATTTAGGGGGCACGCGTTTCTCATTATCTTTTTCTTAGTCAGAGTCATTATAATTTTAGTGCACATTTTGCATGTTACACCTTTTTTTAGCAATCTCTGCTAATGGGATGCTTAGTTTCGATTATCAGACATATTTATTTCAGCTCAAGCAAAGAAAGAAGTGTATTTTTTGGCCATTATTGACATATTGACCCATTATGGAGTGAAGAAGCAAGCCGCAAAAGCCGCTAAAACAGTAAAATATGGAGCCAATGTTGACGGAATTTCAACCATAGAACCAGAATCGTATGCCCGTCGATTTTTGGATTTCATTTCCAAAGTCATTGAATAAACAGAAAAAGGAAATGTACTGTGTTTGTGATATATGTAGTAAACTGCTACTCCTGCGTCTTAACTCTGTGACTTTTCTCTTTTGTCGTCTTTTGCCTTCAATCGCTTTTACAAGTTTGAAATAGTAACTTTTGCTTTATTTCCATATTCTCTGTTCGTTTTAGGTGTAAAATAAGCATTTTGGAAAATAGCCTTTTTTATCCAATTACATACTGACTTCTATACTGTGGCATAGCTTGTGGGTTTTCTTTGTGGTGTAACTTCTTACTTACGAATTTAGTATCACTGTCATCGGTGCTATTTATTTATATCTATGGTTGTCTGAATGATTTTACGTGCTGCTATTGTTAGACACTTCAAAATATATATCTGGCTGCGCCACTTATTTTATATTTATGATATATTGATTCAATAACATAAGTTTTTATTATTAATGATACGTGTCAAAGTATTTGGGAATTCGTTCTCAGCAAATGCCAGCTGCAGCGATGTTGAGTCCAAAATCTGCTCAAAATTTTCCAAAAATAGTCGGCAACAATAAATATGGCAACTTAGTATAGAAATATTAGCTTAAATCTTGGCAGATGAATTTTTTCTCTTTCATCAGCCCTTTTTCTGTAGGTATAGTAAGGGGCATAAGTTTCATCAGGTCCAGCTCTTGAGGATCTACCTTCCCCTGTGTGGAGGTACGGTAATAATAATAAAAAAAAACATCAATCAAAAGGAGTGTCAAATAGCACTCACCAATAGATCATAGAGATAAGATGATAGTCGATAATAAACAGTAAAGAACTTCTTATCATAGCTGCGCATTTGTATGACCCTTAGGTAAAGGGTGGTACCCGAGGATTTTCGGATTTTACAAATTTTTCTAGAATTCTGCCAAACTAGCCTTTTGACTAGATGATATAGTGTATAAATGGAATACTTCTATGACTAAAAAGTATTACTTTTACAAGAACCAATTAATCTTTTTCACAAATACAGAGGAGTAGAGAGGAAGGAACACCGGAAAATTTGCGACTTCAGGCCTGTAAATCCATTGGCAAGTTCTTTGATATCCCCTCCGTCGCTGAAAAACAGAAAAAAATTACACCTGTTTTTTAAAGTGAGCCGCCTTCTAATAATTCACTCTGCCTTTAATTTTTACTTTTTATCTGCTTTATTCTAGCCTAAATGATTTGTGTTCACATGTGAAACTCAATTTAGTTCTTGGTTAATGATAATCTTTATTAGCCCTGATATTACCTCTATTGACGCTTTTTGTTTCATATTAATAAAAAAGAAAAATGAAGCAGATAAGGTAATAAAGAAACAAGGCATTGTACTCTACTTTTTATAGCTTTTATTTCTTTCTTCGGTTCCGTTTTGACTATTATTATGTTTATTTTTTATAATCGTCTGTAAGTTGACCACTCTTAAGGGTTAGTATTTTGCAATAATAAATTTTGGTTTCTTACTCTCAAAGAAAATCCTTCAACATAAGAAGTGTAGAGAAATGGGATCGTTTCAATAGTGAAGGTTGATGAAAAATGATTCATCACCCTGGGTTTTTAGCCGTTGTAGTTTGCCGTTATGTTTATATCTTGTTTCACTAGAGGTTCTGAAGAAAAGATAGACTTCATGTAGATACTATTAACGTGACCTTAAGCAGCGTTATAAAAATCAGGCTTCCTTCAACGTCTAAATGTGAACCCCCTTTTGGGATTGAATTAGTTTAAAAAAAAAGGAAATTAAAAAAAAACTTGCAGTTTCTTCGGATTCGGATTCTAAAACCTTAGACATTAGATTTTGGATTAGATTTTCATCATCATCGTCAATATTAAGAAATAAATATCGCCAGTATGAAGAAACAAATATTGCCAATAAAACGTGATTTTTGAAAGCTCTATATGGAATGAACTTAAAGGTACTAAGAAAGTGTGTTATGTCCCTCTATTTTTCCTATTTATTGGTGATATTTTTAATCTATTACTTTCTATTCTTCTGCAGGTCAAGTTAGGCATAAGTGCTTTAGTTATATAGCTTTCAGTCAAGCGAAATTTGTTATGTCTTGTCTTTTATAAGGCACCTTGATTGGTCAAGAGTGAAATTACCTAACTAACCACTCATGCAACAGTGCTTTAAAAAACCATGGGAGTGGGAAAAGACTACTACATCATTTAGATTGTTCCACAACAAAAAATTGCATTGAGAAAAAATGGATAAATTTAAATGAGCTTCGACGTAATTTTTGACGTTCAGGCATGGTTTCACGGACATGAATGGCTGAAGAGAATCCTGTAAATAACACATTCAAAAGGATCCCCTGCTATTTCGGAAGGTTGAAATAAAAAGAACTATATAAAACTGAACACTCGAAGTTAGCTACCAAGAAAAGCTAAAACGGTGGTATTTATTGTTTCCGAATAAAATTTTACTACAGTCTAGGTTCTTTAATTTTACTCTGTATTGATATACTGCTTGCGATACTGGCGTTATAGGCATTCTTATTTGCTTTTATTTTCTTGGGTGATATTTGACGCTAATAGTTGTTTTTTCCATATATAAACCATGTTCCACTGCTAAAGAACAAATTCTCTTCAGTCTTGTATCTTCTATGTGGTAAAGATGAGAAAAAGCAGCCAAGCAAAAAAATTTTACACCTGGTATTCCTCCCTTTTCCAGTCTATTCTATTCATTCTATTGTCTATAACTGTGAGGAGGGTGCAAGTAAGCTCTCTAACTAACGTTGTTGCCGTTGTTTAGAAAACAGTAAAATCTATAATTTTTTCGGTCAGTTTGTATGTTTTGTTGGATTTGAAATAGACAAATATAGTTTCAACTTACGATATATTCTTTCAGTAAACCAAATTGATCAAGCACGCTTTTATACTTCTTGAGATTCAAGCGTCAAACTGCAGGGACGGCTCTTAGCTTTCATTATAAATATCCCTAAATGTATGCTTATAATACCAAATGGGACAAAAGGTTTACTATTGAATAGAAAATAAGAAAAGACAAAGTTCAGACTGTAATATACTTAAATATATCATCCATGCACAAAGAGATGGGAAAACTCCGAGAAAATCCTGTGCAATAACTGTATCAGCTGATGGATGCATAAAAGTCGAAACCGGTAAGATGTCTTCTTTCTGCAATTCTCTTCACTGCTAGTTTCTTGCGTGTAGCCTGATTGGTGTCTAAAATGTTTGTTAGATGGCCGAAAGTAAAATAAATAATTTGTTGATTCATAGTTTCTAAACACTAGTTTGGTACGATAAAATCGGCACTTGTCTTCTTTTTCAAAATTTTCCAGCTGTTTGTTCTATGGGCGTAATCGGACTAGCGTCTAAACTATTTAGGTTTTAGAATGCCGAAACTAAAATAAACAGTTGATAAACCGGACCTTTAACTTATATATTCAGGAGGGCGTTAAGTAGAGGGAAGATAAATGCTTAAGATTATCACAAATCACTTTTTAAAGCCGTCTGACCAAGTCACACTGGCGTTTAATTAATACATTGTCTGTTTTAGAACACATTAGCGAACAACTAAAAAAAAAAAGCTGGACTGTATTCCACCAGATGGTAGGAACATTAAAATTAAAACAGCAATTTGTCTTCTTTTTGAATTTTCTATGCTATTTGCTTTATGAATTTGACCAGTTTTTCGCTTTTGAAAGCCTCATAGATGCCATTAAGAGCTTTTGTTGACGATACCTGATGAACTTTGAAGCGAACAAATTATATTCCAAAAAACCTTCGTCTTTGCTACCTGCATTTTTTTTTTTTTTTTTTTTTTTTTTTTTACATTTAACTGAAAGAATTATTAAATGACTTTTTGTTTTATACTCTGATGTCGTAGCTCAAAGGTTCTGTGAATATCAGCCATAATATTTCTTGAGAATTGCATATTATTTTTAAATTAGGCCCAGCTTTTCTATTCTGCATTGACTTCTTAACGTTTATTTAAGATGGAAAAAATGTAGGTAATTCCTTGTGACAAGTACCACAGTTCAGGCTGGCTCTATTCTCTTTTTCCTTCTTTTTTTTCTTGTAGTATTTCTATGATGCCCTTAAATTTTGTTATTTCCTATTGATTTAGATGTCCATTTCTTGTACCTTATATTGGAGGAACTTCTAAAGTCAGCACAGCTTATTTGTTTGCCATTTTCTATATTTAGTCGATGTTTATTGAAGGCTTTCGTATAGGTGTTAGTTTTTTCTTAGAAAACCAGTGCGTTTCTCCAGTGCTTTTAATGATTCTCTTAGACGATTTAAAATAAAAAAATTGTGCTTTCCGTATGTGTACTCACAGTTTTAGCCTGTTTTACTTGCGCCTGCTAAAAAAAAGCTTATTTAAAAAGTTGTTTTTTCTAATTGATAGAAGAAAGAGTATTTATTTACTCATTCCAAGCATCTGGAGTAATGATTACAATCATGGTATCCTCTACCGTACAGGTTGTTTTTGAATTTAACCTTTTTTTTCTAAAATGCTTTGTGTTTTAAATCCTATTGGCCCAACAGAAGTACAATGTAAGTTTTGATCCGGCCGCACAATAATACGCATTTTTTACGTTGCACATATCATTTAGCAAGACTCGCTTGTGCATTGAGCTCTGATTGCCAAGGGTACATATTTTGAAAGTTTAATTCTTGCCAAGAAAAAAAAAATTGTGTATTTACGCTTTAAAAAATGCCTTGTGTGTACAAGTTCTGTTGGTACTGGGTATATACTACATAAACTACATGCATAAGTTCAGTTATTCTGCGATTCTATCGCATAGTAACACGTATTTGTTGCACTTACGTCATTGAGCAGGCTTACTTGGGCTTTGAAATTTCATTTGCCCAAGGCACATGCCCTGTTAGTTTCAAGCCCATCCGAAACGGCCTTTATTTAGTCATCGCAAATATCCATTATTGTCCCAGAACTTTTTTGTCTAGTTTGGAAATCCCAGAGTGGCTTTCACGATAATTTAAAAAGATTTCAAATACATATTTCAATTCGCATGGGATCATTGAAAACACTCCAAGTCTGTTAGCTCTGTTTGCTCTAGGCTGGTCAAAAGTGTTTCAAGTCAGGTAACTCCTTCTCATCTCGGCTGATCGAAAATATTTCCAGTCTAGTGACTGTGAATTGAGTTGACCAAAAATACTCCAAATCCAGTAGCTCCTTCTGGTCTGGGCTGATCAAAAATATATCCTAAATCGGGCAATTTTGTTCTTGACTGAGCGAAAATGTCCAAAGTGCCGTGATTCATTTCTTTATGGCTATTCAAACGTATTCCAAGTAGTGTTGGGCGATATTGGATATCGACAGATCGCACCAAATATCGAAACGTAAATATCGAAAACGATATAATTTCGTCTTTTTCTGGTACCTACCAGTGAAGGTCCTGCAGAAACGATCCAACATAGAAAATTGTTTCGCAAATGGCCGAGAACAAGAATAATCTTCAATATACTGACTCATATATGAAGATACACAGCATGCACATCTGTGTCCATAAGATGGCATAGCCCCTTCTCAATCTACGTTTAGTGAGGGTGAGTTCTCAAATGCTGCTAAGAACCTCCAAAAGGCTTGGCTAAATAAAATACCTTCTAGACTTATAGGCCTTATTCAGATCACACTCTTCACGATTGCCACATACCTCAATCTGCGTATCTAGAAATTGTGTATTACCCCTGACGATCTTCTCCAATTGAGAGTAAAATAGCAAGATACATGGATTGGGCCTTATTGGAATATGTATCAGTAGATGCAAGTGCAGAATCAAGAATTAAGCCAGTTTGTGGGGATCACATGACAGGGGCGGATCCAGGATTTTTTTTAGGGGGAGGGGCGCAAAAAAGGTTGATTCGATAAAAAAAATTTAGGGGTAGGCGCAAAATAGGTTGATCCGATAAACTTGCGTTAGGAGCAAGTTTAATTAACGCAAACTTGAGTTAATTAAGTAAATTACACTACTTTAGACTACGCTAGGGGGGGAGGAGGCGCCCCCTGGATCCGCCACTGTCACATGATGAAGTTAGAGCAGACAATGCAAGACAAGCTTCGTCAGCAGCTGCATGTGTCAAGGCTATGTATAGTTTCAGTAGGGTGTCTTTAGTTCCAAGAAAAACTGATCCACTCAAGTCGTCGAAGTCTTGTAATATGGATATGGGTCTCAGAAATACCTATACAAAGTTGTCATAAATTATTGTCCATGCCCGCTACTAATGTCCTTTCTGAGAGTGAATTCCAATCCTGATTAGCTAATCAAATAGTTCGTGGTGACATACTGCAAGTAAGGCCAAATAGCAACCAAAACTGTAAAACAATTGACATGTTTATGATCTGAATAGCCAGTAGTTATTTTTCTTTATCCTGAGCCCGAGCAATTTCAAATCAGGGTTTTTATAATATTCGTTCATGTAATAGAAGTTTTTCTGTGCTTTATTCAAAATTTGGAAAAAAAAAATCGTGCAAAATAATTTTTTGTTATTGAATTGCTTTGTTATTGAATTTTGCCAAAGCCTAAAGTTAATCTGAGCATAAAAAAAAATGTAAGAAATGTCGAAATCAATTATCGAAAGTAAAATTATCGATATATCGTTTATCAAACTATCGTCCAACACTAATTCCAAGTCCAGTGACTCCTCATCTTTTTTACTTTTTCTTTTTCCGCCATGTGAATTTCAAACCTCTCAAAAAGGTAAAACTTGTCGATAAAAAGATGTCCTTTTGGCAAAATTACTAAAGCCAACTTCTGTATTCAAGCCATTGGAGGAGAAAAAAAACAACAGTTTTCTTCAAACTTAATTTATTTTGATCGGCACCAAGGTTGAGAAGTCCAGGAAAGGTATCCATGCCCCCAGATTGAATATCCTCACATGATTTTAGTTCCAACAAGGTGCAGTGTTCCCACTTGTGTACTAAAGCCTAGCTTTGGAAAAACGCAGTATGCAAAATTTAGGGTTATTTCCTTTGGGGCGTAATGACTCATCACATGTGCATATCAGTTGGACCTTTTGAGTATTCCGAGTTTAATGGCTGACGCATAAAGTGATGTCTTGATAGTAACAATAAAATTTTGTAGACCACTCATAGAAATTAAAAATAGTAAATGTCTATGGGGTACACCAACTTTTGCTCAAGATCGAGAGCTGAATTTACAATACTTGGACAATAATTGCATAGCAAAACATTTTATGTTTCTGAACACAATAGGACACAGCGATATAGGTATAAATTTTCCCGACTCATGAATATTACCTAACTTAAAAAACGGGTAATGACGGATGCACAATGTGCATCCGTCAATCAATGGGCATCGCACGTTGAATTTTTTTTTTTTTTTCTGTTCATATTGGCATGGGTAACCCGCTTAACTTACTTTACATAAATTATACTTTCACTTAGCTCACGTAACCTAGGCTACTTAGGAAGTTGAACATTTTTCGACATAGTGATAATCACTTGAGAAATTTATTTTAGCCTATTCTTAAAAAATAATATCAATTGAAAATATGATAATTGATTTTATGAGAAGTAGGCCATACATGTTCAATCCATAGAATAAAAATTACAAATGCAGTCTCCAAGACGGGCAGCTCGTCAAAAATTTTGCCGCCGCTACTATGTGATTCTAGGATTGTGGCCATTCAATGGCTCATTTTTTTTAGTTGAGTGAATAAAATTTTAGGAATGGGTCTATAGAATAGTTAAATTGTAAATTTATTTTAGTAAGTCTTAAGTATGAGCTAAATTGTTTGATAAGTAAGACAATACATCTGTTACTATCTGGCTTCCTTTCCCCTGGCACCTTATTTTATTTTATTATTATTATTACTAATGGAAAACTATAGTAAGATACTAAACGTTTTTCAGAGGATTTTCAGTGGTTACTGATAGGTGCTATAGAAAAACAGCAGAAGCCACATTGTGCAAAAATTTATGGTAAGGTTTTGCCAATTATGAAGAGGTTTGCCAAGCTTCAGGATAGAATAAATAGCAAAACTAGGAAGAATTTGACCTTCTATCTCCCTCTTTGAATTTTAATATGCTGTATTTGAAACTAACTTAGCTTTATGTAATGACAAAACTGTATTTTTAGGTGCTAGTGATCAGCACATCATCAAATAGTAACATTAATTGGTAGCTTTGAATTTTTTCAATTGTTGGAGGTGAAAGCTGTGACATTTCAGTCAGTATTACAGACTATTGTTGCAAACACGGGTGTCAATTGACGAAAATGTAGGTTGAAGTAGGCAACATGCATTTTTCGAAATCCAGCAGCGACGTTTTGTTTTTTCGTTGACTTTTTCAAATGATTAATTAAAAAAACTTTTTCACAAAATAAGTTTTTCAAAGAAAAGTAAAGAACTCCATCAAACAAAAAATGAGCAAAAATAAAATCAAATAATCTACCAAGCGTGAAACTACCACAAATCAGCATCGATAAATAAATGAAACCCAAAACGAACAGAAATTACAATGAATAACCGAGTCAAACTCAAAATGAGCAGAAATTAACCTAAGTTGGGCTCAAAACCCCTATGCCTTCCTAAGGCCTGATCATAATTTGCACTTTACTGAAAAAAATTAAATGTTTTTACTTTTATAACTTTAATAAATCAAATAATATTAACATTTTGATTACTAAATATCAGTATATGTATATTAAACATATTAAAAATAATATTAAAAAAATGTATATTAAAAAAATGCACATTCATTTGTATTTTTTTCAGTAAAGTGCAAATTATGTTCTGGCCTTTGGAAGGTATAGGGGTTTTGAGCCCAACTTATGTTAATTTCTGCTCGTTTCGAGTTTGACTCGGTTATTTATTGTAATTTCTGTTCGTTTAGGGTTTCATTTATTTATCGATGCTGATTTGTGGTAGTTTCACGCTTGGTAGATTATTTGATTTGATTTTTGCTCATTTTTTTGTTTAATAGGGTTCTTTACTTTACTTTGAAAAACTCATTTTGTGAAAAAGTTTTTTTAATTAATTTCTGTTCGTTTTATATTGACAAAATCTTTTCAGGGAAAAAGAAAATAATACTTTAAATCTTTTCGTTCTTTTAAGAATTAATTAAAAAAACTTTCTGAAAAATAAGTTTTTCAAAGAAAAGTAAAGGGCATTTTAAACTTAAGCTCAGGAGATACAAATACCTGTTAAAATTCAAACTCAAAACGACCAGAAATTACTATTAAAGAATAAATGAAACCCAAAACGAACAGAAATTAAATAAACAATCATAGCAAAAAAACATACAACAAGTAATAATATAAATGAATAAATAGATCTTAAAGCGAGTAATGCTTGGATTGAATATGAAAATCAAGCTTTAAACGAAAAAAATAGTTTGCTGTTAAAGTGTAAATGAAACTTAAAACGAACAGAAATTAAATAAACAATCAATGCGAACAAACATACAATATATATTAATGTAAATGAATAAATAAATCTTAAAACAAGTGAAATTTAAATTGAATCTGCAAATCAAGTTTGAATCGAATAAAAATAACTACAAACAAGAGTTTGGGTATCGCCTCAGTGCAGAAGCCTAAAACCTACTACGTCATTGGCGCCTTACTGAAAACTATATGAGTCTTAAACAGTCTTGGAAAGTATAAACAAAATCAAATTGAATATTAGGTATATAATGATATTAATTGTTGAAAGATCCATCAGTTCAAGATTTTTTTTTTCACTGTAATTTTTATTTTCATTTTCAATGCTGTAAGAACCTGGAAAAGAATAAATTTGTAATATACGAGTTATTCGTTTTCAGTGAAGCGCCAATGACGCAGAAGGCTTTAGGTTTTTACAGTTAAAGAAGGGGCAGTATCCAAATTTTGTTTGTAGTGAAACTATATTTGTCTTGACCAATCTTGGAAAGAACTAATAGATTAAACTGAATATTTGATGTATATTCATATTAATTGCTGAAAGCTCATCAGTTCAAAATTTTACTGTAATTTTAATATTTATTTTCAATATTAAGTGCAAAAGAAAACTTTTGTAATATTATTCGTTTTCAGCAAAGCGCCAATGACGCAGTAGGTTTTAGGCTTCTGCAGTGAGGCGATACCCGAACTCTTGTTTGTAGCTATTTTTATTCGATTCAAACTTGATTTGCATATTCAATTTAAATTTCACTTGTTTTAAGATTTATTTATTCACTTACATTAATATATATTGTATGCATGTTCGCATTGATTGTTTATTTAATTTCTGTTCGTTTTAAGTTTCATTTATACTTTAATAGCAAACTATTTTTTTTCGTTTAAAGCTTGATTTTCGTATTCAATCTAAGCATTACTCGCTTTAAGATCTATTTAATCATTTATATTATTACTTGTTGTATGTTTTTTGCTATGATTGTTTATTTAATTTCTGTTCGTTTGGGTTTCATTTATTCTTTAATAGTAATTTCTGGTCGTTTTGAGTTTGAATTTTAACAGGTATATGTATCTCCTGAGCTTAAGTTTAAAATTGCCTTTACTTTTCTTTGAAAAAACTTATTTTTCGGAAAGTTCTTTTTAATTAATTTTTGTTCGTTTTTGATTGCAAAAAGTTTCAAGTTTTTATGGCATGGGGGGGGGAGGTTGCTTACTGTCCGATTATTCTTGACTTAAAAAACGGATCTAGAACTTGCAATTTAAATCGAATTAGGCTTTTTTCAAAGTCTATACGATTACCTCATTGATAAAAACCTTATATATGAACAAAGGACAGCTTGCATAACTTGTGGACAGCGACTGACAACAATGAATGGATTGAAAAAATAGCTCCAATAAGGGTGTTTTGACCATTTCACTTGCTGACACATAGGGATCACGACTGTTTGGAATTGACCTTAGTAGGTTTTGTGTGCCAAGCAATTTTGCATCTATCACAGATTATGTATTTTAACCTTATAATTGGATAATTATAATAGATTTACTGTGTGTTCTTCCCATACAAAACTTTACCTCATTAAAGTCTTCGGGGTGGGGGTGGCGTAGTTGGCATAAAGAAGAAAACTTTAGCGTAGACAGTAGGAGAGGGGGACGGTGAGGCTGGAGACTCATCCAATACGAAGCGAAACTTCACTTATCTCCTCCGTTCTTGATTTAGGAGATTAGACAGACTCATTGGGCTATAGAATGTTGGACCGTTTGAGTTGTCGAAGACGTTAAAATACTCAAAAATACTTTATATTTTCAGTTATTGCAGGATTGATTTCATAGATTGTGGAAGGGTGAGCCCCCTGGCCCATCATTTGGGTGAGTCTTAACTCATAATATGCAATTTTGATTAATTGTTCCGTGTTATGCGCATATATTATTCTATATATGTTATTTTTAGTTATACTTTTATCGCATTGCGTTTCATTTTTAAGCCTTGAGATAAAAACTGAAACCTTAGCGGAGACAGTGGTGGGGGGAAGTCTCCCCCTCACATGCATAATTGAGCAGCCACAGAGAAAGTAATACAAATGAATTTAATCTGTCTTTTGAAAATGTCTTTTTTCAAAAGACACGAACAAAATCGTCTAAAGGAACCTGAAGTGCTATCCCTGACATTTCCGTTGATTCTTTATTCCCGTTACTTTCAGATGTAAAATTTAGAATATTATCGAATGGGTTTAGTCGTCCCCTCCCTGAATAATTCACATTTGGAAAACCCACCCCTAGGAAATTCCTCCCCCCTCAAAGAACATTTTCTTTCCTGCTGATAATTCCCCCGCGTTCAATTCCACCCAGCAGAAATTTCCCAGCCATGGAATATGCTCCCCCAGACATATTCCCCTCGGATAATTTCAGATATTCATAAAAATGGAAGCTGAAATTTCTACTCAACTTTTTAGGTTCAGGTTGTCAGGGCGTCGGGTTTAATGCTAAGGGGTGGGCGGGCAGGGCTGGCTGTACACAACAAAATGAGGAATTTTTAGAAAAAGACCCAACAAAACATTAAAGCCTTATGGTCTTTTTGACCTTTTGTTTTCTATTGTCTAAAACTTAGTAACAGAAAAAATTAATTTAAAAGCTAAAATAACTTTACAAAAGAGATAACAATTAACAAGCACTATATAAGGCTATCCTCAAATTTGTGCTACAAATGGGAGGATATTAGGGGGTTGGGTTTAATCCTAAAGGGTGGGCGGACGGGGCTGGCTGTGCACAACCTTCCCGTTGGTGGCCCTGTTTTCACTAATCTTAGTGCACAACTAAAAAACAATAAAACATCGAAACCTTATTGCCTTTATGACCTTTAGTTTTCTATTGTCTAAAACTTAGTAACATAAGAAAATTAATTTAAAAAACTAAATTTATTTATTATTTTACATTAATATCTATTGTATGTTTGTTTGCATTGATTGTTTATTTAATGATTGTTTGATTGTTTATATGGCCCCAGGGCATAACTTACAACGCCTACCCCTGGGCCCTGGTGGCTAGTGTCGACACCGGAATTTTTGTTATCAGAACTTTGAACTATTTTAACAAAATGTCTATCTCAAAATTTTTATCTGATGCATTTACGCCGTGAAAGAGGGGGGGGGGGCTAGTTGCCCTACAATCTCTTATGACTCTTCAAAAGTGAACAAGAACTTTCAATTTCCAATCAAATGCGCCCTCTCTAAAGTTTATACGAGCATCCCTTCCATAAGAAATAATATGAAGGATTCGGAGAATCCTTAAATTACAACCCTCGCCTTGAGGGCTGCGAGGGAGTTGTCATCCTCAAAGACCTAATTTCCAGAACTTAAAACTACGTTTAATAAAATGGCTGTCTCAAAAATTTTGATTGGATGTGTTTGGGGAAAAGGTGGGCGTGAGAGGGGGGTTAGTTGCCCTCAAATCACTTTCGACTATTAAAAATGGCACTAGCCCTTTGCATTTCCAATCAAATAAGCCTTTTTTGAAGTTTCTACGACGCCGCCTTCTATAAGAACCTTATATGTCCCCAGGGTATAGCTTAAAACCCTTGCCTTGAGGGTTGTGGGGGAGCGTCCTCCTCAAAAACATATTTTCTATCTGAAAATCAACTACGTTAAAAAAATAGCTATCTCAAAATTTTGATTGGATGTATTTGGGGGAATGATGGGCGTGGGGGGGGGGGGGGGCTAGTTGCCCTTCAATCACTTTCGACTATTAAAAAGGGCACTAGCCCTTTGAATTTCCAATCGAATGAACCTTTCTACGACAACGCCTTCTATGAAAACCTTATATGCCCCCAGGGCATAACTTAAAACCCTTGCCCTAAGGGTTTGGGGGGAGTGTCCTCCTCAAAAATATGTTTTCTATCTGGAAATAAACAACGCTGAACAAAATAACTATGTCAAAATTTTGATTGGATGTGTTTGGGGGAATGATGGGCGTGGGGGGCTAGTTGCCCTCCAATCGCTTTCGACTATTAAAAAGGGCACTAGCCCTTTGAATTTCTAATCAAATGAGTCTTTTTTGAAGTTTCTACGACAACGCCTTCAATAAAAACCTTATATGCCCCCAGGGCATAACTTAAAACCCTTTCCCTGAGGGGTGTGGGGGATTGTCCTCCTCAAAAACATATTTTCTATCTGGAAATCAACTACGCTGAACAAAATGGCTATCTCAAAATTTTTATTGGATATGTTTGGGGAAATGATGGGCGTGGGGGGGCTAGTTGCTCTCCAATCACTTTCGACTATTAAAAAGGGCACTAGCCCTTTGCATTTCTTTTCAAATAAGCCTTTTTTAGTTTCTACGACGCCGCCTTCTATAAAAACCTTATATGTCCCCAGGGTATAGCTTAAAACCCTTGCCTTGGGGGTTGTGGGGGAGCGTCCTCCTCAAAAACATATTTTCTATCTGAAAATCAACTACGTTAAAAAAATAGCTATCTCAAAATTTTGATTGGATGTATTGGGGGAATGATGGCGTGGGGGGGGGGGGCTAGTTGCCCTTCAATCACTTTCGACTATTAAAAAGGGCACTAGCCCTTTGAATTTCCAATCGAATGAGCCTTTCTACGACAACGCCTTCTATAAAAACCTTATATGCCCCCAGGGCATAACTTAAAACCCTTGCCCTAAGGGTTGTGGGGTAGTGTCCTCCTCAAAAATATATTTTCTATCTGGAAATAAACAACGCTGAACAAAATAACTATCTCAAAATTTTGATTGGATGTGTTTGGGGGAATGATGGGCGTGGGGGGCTAGTTGCCCTCCAATCACTTTCGACTATTAAAAAGGGCACTAGCCCTTTGAATTTCTAATCAAATGAGCCTTTTTTGAAGTTTCTACGACAACGCCTTCAATAAAAACCTTATATGCCCCAGGGCATAACTTAAAACCCTTTCCCTGAGGGTTGTGGGGGATTGTCCTCCTCAAAAAACATATTTTCTATCTGGAAATCAACTACGCTGAACAAAATGGCTATCTCAAAATTTTGATTGGATGTGTTTGGGGAAATGATGGGCGTGGGGGGGGGGGGGCTAGTTGCTCTCCAATCACTTTCGACTGTTAAAAAGGGCACTAGCCCTTTGCATTTCCAATCAAATAAGCTGTTTTGAAGTTTCTACGACGCCGCCTTCTATAAAAACCTTATATGTCCCCAGGGTATAGCTTTAAAACCCTTGCCATGAGGGTTGTGGGGGAGCGTCCTCCTCCAAAACATATTTTCTATCTGAAAATCAACTACGTTAAAAAAAATAGCTATCTCAAAATTTTGATTGGATGTATTTGGGGGAATGATGGGCGTGGGGGGGGGCTAGTTGCCCTTCAATTACTTTTGACTATTAAAAAGGGCACTAGCCCTTTGAATTTCCAATCGAATGAGCCCTTCTACGACAACGCCTTCTATAAAAACCTTATATGCCCCCAGGGCATAACTTAAAAGCCTTGCCCTAAGGGTTATGGGGGAGTGTTCTCCTCAAAAATATATTTTCTATCTGGAAATAAACAACGCTGAACAAAATAACTATCTCAAAATTTTGATTGGATGTGTTTGGGGGAATGATGGGGCGTGGGGGGCTAGTTGCCCTCCAATCACTTTCGACTATTAAAAAGGGCACTAGCCCTTTGAATTTCTAATCAAATGAGCCTTTTTTGAAGTTTCTACGACAACGTCTTCTATAAAAACCTTATATGCCCCAGGGCATAACTTAAAACTCTTGCCCTGAGGGTTGTGGGGATTGTCCTCCTCAAAAACATATTTTCTATCTAGAAATCAACTACGCTGAACAAAATGGCTATCTCAAAATTTTCATTGGATGTGCTTGGGGAAATTATCGGTGTGGGGGGGGGGGCTAGTTGCTCTCCAATCACTTTCGACTATTAAAAAGGGCACTAGCCCTTTGAATTTCCAATCGAATGAGCCTGTTTTGAAGGTTCTACGACAACTTCTTCTATTAAAACCTTATATAACCCAGGGCATAACTTAAAACCCTTGCCCTGAGAGCTATGGGGGAGTGTCCTGTTCAAAAATATATTTTCTATCTGGAAATCAACTACGCTTAACAAAATGGCTATCTCAAAATTTTGATTGGATGTATTTGGGAGAATGATGGGCGTGGGGGGGGGGGGGGGGCTAGTTGCCCTCCAATCATTTTCGACTATCAAAAAGGGCACTAGAACTCTCGATTTCCAATCGAATGAGCCCCCTTTGAAGTTTCTACGACGACCCCTTCCATATGAAGTGCCTCTGGGAAAAAAAAATAATAAAACATTGGAGCCGTACGGCCTTTACTATAGGTAAACGCTACAGCGTTGCCTCTGATTTGTAGTCTCGCCTGCTATTTGTATGCTGGAGAAAAATTTTCAGCAATTTTTAACAAATACACCCTTTTAAAAATCTGGACACAAATAGTAGTGTTTAATTTAGTTTCATACCTCCTCTAGTTGCCCTGAAATGGAAAACTTGATACCATTCTCAAAAAAATCTGTTTACTTTCTTTGATTGCTTGGATACACTTACGCTATTTTGATTTGGTTAAATTTTAAGAGCAGAAGTAGCCCCAAAAGTTTGAAGATAATACCCTCTGTCGTTCTTGAGATACTGCTGAAATGCCTTAAGACAGTTGGGAATTAGCATTAAGACAGTGCATTTTGATTTAATCTTAAGGCAACATTTAGTTTTTAAACATAAAGGCAAATGGGAGGGTGGGCGAAGGAGGGGGATTAGTTTCCCTCCAATCACTTTCGACTATTAAAAAGGGCATCAGCCTTTCTATTTTCAATCGAACAAGCTATTTTCGAAGTTCCTACGACAACTCCTTCGATACGAAGTACCCTGGTCTAAACAACTACAACAACAAAAAAAATAATACATTATACCCACATTGATCTTTACTATAAAAATGTCAAGCCTTCCAATAACTTTCGACTGTTAAAAAGGGCACAAGACCTTACGATTTCCAATCGAATGAGCCCTTTTTGAGTTTCTACGACAACACTTTTTATAAACCCCTTATATGCCCCCAGGGAATAAATTACAAACCCTTACCCTAAAAGCTGTGAGGGTAGTTGTCATCCTCTAAGACCTAATTTCCAGAACTTTCAACTACGTTAAATAAAATGGTTATCTCAAAATTTTGATTGGAGGTGTCTGGGAAAATGGTGGGCATGAGAGGGATGTTAGTCGCTCTCCAATCGCTTTCAACTATCAGCAAAAAAAAAAAGGCACTAGCCCTTTCAATTTCCAATCGAATGAACCCTTTTGAAGTTTCTACGACAACACTTTCAATAAAAGCCTTATATGCCCCCACGACATAACTTACAACCCTTGCCCTGAGAGCGGGGGGTGCATCATCCTTAAAGACCTAATTTCCAGAACTTTCTGCAACGTTGAACAAAATGGCTATCTGAAAATTTTCATTGGATGTGTTTGGGGGAATGGTGGGCGTAAGAGGGGGTTAGTTACCCTCCAATCTCTTTCAACTATTAAAAGGGCACTAGCCCTCTTAATTTCCAATTGAATGAGCCTTTTTTGAAGTCTTTACGACAAATCTATCTAAAAAAAAAAAACCTTATATGCTCCCAGGGCATAACTTACAACATTTGCCCTGGGGGTTGTGGGGGGTTCGTCATCCTTAGATACATAATTTCCAGAACTTTCAACTACGTTGAAAAAAATGGTTATCTCTAAACTGTGATTGAATGTGTTTGGGGAAATGGTTGGCGTGGTTACTTAATTACTTAATTACTCTCCACTCACTTTCGACTATTAAACAGGGCAATTTCAATTTCCAATCGAATGAGCCCTTCTTGAAATTTTTACAACAGCTTTCTATATAAACCTTATATGCCCCCCGGGGCATAACTTACAACCCTTACACTGATGGCTCTGATGGGGTTATCATCCCAAAGGATCTAATTTTCAGAACTTTCGACTACGTTGAACAAAATAGATATCTTGAAATTTTGATTGGGTGTGTGTCTGGGGAAATGGTGGGCGGGAGAGGGTGGTTAGTTGCCCGTCAATCACTTTTGACTATTAAAAAGGGCACTAGCCATTTCAATTTCCAATCGAGTGAGCCCTTTTTGAAGTTTCTACGACAACGCGTTCTATAAAAACCTTATATGCCCCCATGGCATAACTAACAACCCTTGCCCTGAGGGCTGTGGGGGATTGTCCTCCTCAAAAACATAATTTCTATCTGGAAATCAACAACGCTGAACAAAGTGGCTATCTAAAAATTTTGATTGGATGTGTTTGGAGAAAAGGTGGGAAAGAGAGGGGGATTAGTTGCCCTCCAATCACTTTCGACTATTAAAAAGGGCACTAGACCTTTGAATTTCCAATCGAATGAGCTCTTTTTCAAGTTTCTACGACAAAGATTTCAATAAAAACTTATATGACCCCAAGGTATAACTTATAACCCTTGCCCTGAAGACTGCGGGGGGAGTGTCCTGCTCAAAGGTGTAATTTCCGGAATTTTAAACTGCTTGGAACAAAATGGTTATCTCAAAGTTTTGATTGGATATGTTTGGGGAATTGGTGGGCGTGAAAGGGGTGTTAGTTTTCTTCAAATCACTTTCAACTATTGAAAAGGACACTAGCCGTTTCAATTTCTAATCGAATGAGCCCTTTTTGAAGTTTCTACGACAACGTCTTCTATAAAAACTTTATATGCCCCCAGGGCATAACTTACAACCCTTGCCCTGTGGGCTGTGAGGGGGTTGTCACCCTCAAAGACCTAATTTACAGAACTTAAAACTACGTTGAATAAAATGGCTATCTCAAAAGTTTGATTGGATGTGTTTGGGGAAAAGGTGGGCGTGAGAGGGGGGTTAGTTGCCCTCCAATCGCTTTTGACTATTAAAAACGGCACTTGCCTTTTCCATTTGCAATCGAATGAGTCCTTTTTGAGGCTTCTACAATTTCCCTTTCTATTTAAACCTTACATGCCCCAGGGCATAACTTACGACCCTCGTCCTGAAGGATCTGGTGGGGGGGTCATCCTTGGACATAATTTCCGGATCTTTCAACTACGTTAAACAAAATGGCTATCTCACAATTTTGATTGGATGTGTTGGGGGAAATGGTGGGCGTGGAAGGGGTGTTAGTTGCCTTCCAATCTTTTCGGCTGTTAAAAAGGGCACAAGCCCTTCCAATTTGCAATCAAGTGAGCCCTTTTCGAAGTTTCAACGACAACTGCTTCGATACAAAGTTCCCTGGTCTACAAGAAACCAAAAAGTAAAATAAATACTATATTGTGCCAAAATCGTTCTTTACTTAGGCAGCGTTATTGCGCTATCCCCCTCAAAAAACATAATTTCTATTTGGAAATCAACTACGCTGAACAAAATAGCTACCTAAAAATTATGATGGATGTGTTTGGGAAAATGGTGGGCGTGGAAGACGTTTTAGTTGCCTATCAATTTGCGATCAAGTCTGCCCTTTTCGAAGTTTCTGCGACAACTCCTTCGATACAAAGTTCCCTGGTCTACAAGAAACCAAAAAGTAAATAAATAATATATTGTGCCAACATCGTTCTTTACTTAGGCAGCGCTATTGCGTTGGTCGTGCTTCTAGATTAGTTGGTTGAAACTTTCAAGGCATTTTGAAAGGTGTGTGTTTAATAATAAAGATACCCTATGTGCATTCTACTACTACTATGAGTAGTAGCACTACAGCTGCTTTCAGTGTTAATATTACTAACACTTATTGTATTGATGCACAACTTTCAGGGACTGTTGAGGGCATGGGCAACTGCAGGGGCATAGGGGGGGGCATGGCCCCCAGGAAATTTGGGACAATAAAGTAATGATAAGGAAACCAAAGGAAAGAGAGCAGAATAGGGAAAACCATAGGAAAATGTGTGTTGCTTCATTGTTGGCTGCCTGCCAATAGATTTTGACCCTTAATAAGGAAAATATAAGTTCTAGTTTTATGACTGAGTGACACCTTTCTAGTTTTACACGAACGTTTCTTCTATATGATTTGATCGGAGCAACAAAAAAAAAAAAAAAATCAAATTCTTCATAGTAAGGAATGGTAAGTAAATAAAGATCCTTGTCAATAACGAAAGTATAAGAGCCTAACTATTGACAACACTAAATAAAAGAATCAGCTTTTAATGGTGGTCCTACATATGCATTTGCTTATTAGTAATTAGTGCAGTTATTAGTACACAAGAAAATTCGTATAATTATAGAAAACAACTTAATAAGGGGCAATTTCGGTAAAAATATGCCGTCCACTTTTGCTCGCATTGCAAGAATACCCATGCATTGCAAGAGTAGGGGAGAGTCGGGAACCCTGGGACAAGTTCAACTTAAATAAAGAGTATATCTCCTAAATTTACAGTCCGATTTTCTTGCATCAAACATCAAACTGTGGCAAAATCATTGGGCTTTTACTGGGATTTTTCTCAGGTTTTTATTGCTCGCAGTACAATAAGCAAGACTTATTTTTCAAAGGGTCCCGTTTTGTCCCAGAGTACCACTTGTGCGGGTACTATGGGTCAGGGTGGTGGGTTCTTTGGGACACCATGATAAATCAATTAAAACTTCGTATATTTTGTGGTATAAAACTGTAAAAATACAAAACTTATTGAAAAAAAATTATTCAACAGAGTAGTTGGTCAGGTTTGCATCAAAGCTGATCATCTTGGCAATGCGTTTAGTTCCGCACAAGACAATTAGAACTGGCAATTTCATCACTACTTCTGAACTATCGACAAACACTTCATCGCACTCTTTCGGAAACGTAAACCTCCAGGCTGGAACGTTTCGTTTCAAAAAATTGACAGTGTAGCCGTCTGGCTCAGCCTGAAGCACTTCACCACTGTAGAATTTCGACCCCTTTTTCCCCTTGTACTCGACTAGAACAAAGTCACCGGAACAGACTGGGAGTCACAGACTCCTCTTCCGCCAATCGAAAATCTTCAGAGCAGAACGAGTCATCAGAATTGTCCTCATACTCAAAATCCCCTGGTCCTGCTTCATCTCCGCTTTTTTCACTGAACGTCATCAATCTCTTGGTAGTTTTCTTCTGAATCTTCGGCTTTTTGGCAGGAGCCGCTTTCTTGCTTTTCTTGAGATCTTTCTTCTCTTTTTTTCCCTTCCTTTCGTTTTCTGCAGCTTGGATCGAGTCTTTCACCGGTGTAGAAGTCAATATCTTGGATACTCCAGGCTTCCTGCCTGTCTTTCTGTTTGAAGCTTCCCTTCTTGGCAGGGGTATAATACCTTCTGGCACAACAAACGAGGTTGAATGGGTCGTAGTACTAACTGGGGACTCTGGCTCAGCCAAAGCTCCTGCGGATCTGGTAAATTTTTGTCAACAGTGGTAGACTGATTTCCCGGCTCAGTAGTATCTTCTTGTCGCGAAGCAGGAAGAAAGTCAGACTCTTGCCACACTCCAGTATTCAGCGGGAAAATTCCAGGCTTTGAGAATCCGCTAGTGATGTTAGTCTGAGAGAAGGCCCTAGGAAAAGCAACCTCCAGTAACTCTCCAAACTCATATTCCGTCACTGCTCGACCAGGGTGAAGTCTCAACCAGTTCTCAACCAGTTGGGGAGTCGTAGTAGTAAGCTGCTTTACTCCCTTCTGGCTCAGCACTCTTTGACACTTGGTCTGAATATTCGTGAGCCCAGTCTCATCAAGCAAGGAACTTGTATTTTGAATACAACTCTCATAGATTCCTGTTAAAAGTGTCAACAGCAACACGATTGAAACCAAGATTTCTCTGGATACTTTTAGGTTCCGGCCCTCGAAGCAAAATCGAAGGATGTTTTCTAAGAAAGCCATACAACCAGTCTTTGCCTGCAGACCTTTCTTTGTCCCAGCTTGACGGATATGTAAGTCCGTTTCGTTTCGCCATAAGCCAAGCAAGCTCTCTGGCTCTCTTCCTGGAGAGACCATAGTGCATTCGGGCTGCTTGAAGGTTGTACTCTTCAAGTTGAAGATCCTGCTCAATCGTAAAATACTCGCCTGTTGTCATAGGCGGGAGTGCAACTAAACTCTTCTTTTTCTTCATCCGTTCTGTCAGGAAACGCAATGGCATTTCTGCTAAGAGTTGACCGCTTGACATTGTAAACTTCAGCAGCTGCTCGAAGTGACATCCCATAAAGGTGAGCTTGTACTGCTTTCTTCATGTCCTCCTCATTCCAGGCGTACAGTAACGAATCGGCTTTCCTCGTCTTTTTTGGCATTCTAAAACGAAAGAAAGAGTTTTTAGTTTATATACTAAGTTTAAGTTCTTCTAAGTTTATATATTAGGTAAGATTTAAATTTAATTGAATAATTAGAATGTATTGAGCTTCTGATTGAATATAGTTTTATGGAATATAGAAATAATATATGATTTTGTATGATATAAAGAAAAAAAAAATATAGAGTTTAGATTTGAAATATTGAGACTTAGATTGTAGGTTTTAGATTTGAGATCTTAGATTCGAAGACTTAGATTTGAATTAGTGGGGGTTTATTTTATGAAAAAAATTGAGTAAGTTTTTAGGGAATGTAGAAATAATATAGGATTTTTATGAATTTTTAGATTATAGATTATAGATTTGAAGTAATTTTTTTAATGATTGTTGGAATTTATTTAAACTAGTGGAATTTATTTTATGTGTTGAGGGGGATTTGATTGGCTGGATTGTAAAATATTTGATTTTTGGGAGTTTTTTTTTTGAATTTTTGTAGCTACCTAATAACACAAGGCCCATCGAGAGTAGGAAAACGAAAGAAAGAAGTCAACATAAGACAAGAAGCATACTCTTGAAAGTTCTCAAGGCTAAAGCAATCAAGGGTACCTTGGGACACAATGAACTGAATCTGTCCCAGTGTACCCCGGAACACGCGTGCCAGAGTGCCCTAACAGTACGAACTTAAGAAAAAAATTAGATCAGCCACTAGATGGCAGAAGAACACAACAAAATTTATACCATCGAAAAGCTCAGAAATTGCTTTATCTAATGGGCTATAAGCAATTTTATAAAAACTGCTTGCCTAAGAGTACCGTAGAATTTCGCAAAGCAAAAATGTTTTTTCAAAAACCACATAAAAAATTCTTACCTAAATTTTGTGTTAGAAAGTTGCACATGCGACCACTATACTACATCCACAGATAGACCAAGAGACGGCGTTTGAGGTGTGAGTAGTGGCATATTTTTAGCTTGAAGTTTTCTGTCAAAAGTACACGTGTCTCAACGGCCCCGCGTCCCAACGTACCCGACTCTCCCCTATATGAAACCACTATAATCACACGTGTTTCCCCTGAACGGAAAATCTGAGAATTTCTGTATTTTCTCCCTGAACAGATATTTTTTTTGTGTTTTATTATCATTTTTTTTTCAGGAGTGATTGTATTTATCTAGTTGTCACTTTGATAAAGTTTTAATTTTTTACAATTATGAAGTATAAATGTGTTAAATATAGGCCTATTAGTTTTTCGGTATTCAAAATTAAATTAAAAATATGGAATAAAAAGTGTTAATTGATTTTCTTAATCTAAGTTTTAATGTTTTATTTCGAACCAACTACTTTGATAATGCGTTTATCAAAATTAGATATAATCAAGTTCAAACTGTCCATAATGTTGAAAAATATCTGCCCAGAGCTTCGGCATTGCTCAACAGAACTGAATGCTGGGACTTATATATCTTAGTTTTTGTAAAAAGGCAATTGCTTTGTGTATTTTTTGGTAGTTACTTACTTTTTTCATTTTTATATACTTTTATTTTAATTGACATACTTTTTCCATTGTCTTTAGAAAAATGTAAAATTGAATCTATAAATAGAGAGCAAGACATATAAAGACATTTCGTACAGGAATTTGCCGCACCCAGTGTAAAATTCCCCTGAAAAGTTCACCCTCTGGAAACTTACCTCTCCATAGAAAATTCTCCCCGTGCAAAATCATCCCAGCAGAAAATTCGTCCTCCCCTCCCCACCCGAAAAATCTTTGTATACTTCCCAATAACAAATACTATAGGTCTACGTAAATTCTGGGCAAACTTTATAACTTAAAAACCTTTCCCCAGGAGCTGTAGGGGGTCATTTTATCTCCAAAGACATAGTTATTGGGCCTTTCAGCTATACTCACTAAGCTGTCTCAAAATTTAGATCGGACAATTTCGGGAAAAAGTGGCATGGGAGGGGGCCTAGTTGCCTTCCAATTTTTTTGTCACTTAAAAAGACCACAAAAACTTTTCATTTTCGTTAGAATGAGCCCTATCCAAACGTTCTAAGCCTACTGTGCCCATATGATCCCCCTGAGTGGAAAAAAATAAGCACGCATTTGTAATCTTTCTTCTGGCAAAAATTACAAAGTTCCACATTTTTGCAGATATGAACTTGAAAACTCTACAGTAGAGTTCTTTGATACGCTGAGTCGGATGTATGATTTTCATTAAAATTCTATGACTTCTAGGAATCTTTTCTCCCCTTTTTAAGAAATTAGGCAAATTTTCTCAGGCTCGTAGCTTTTGATAGGTAATACTAAACTTAATGAAATTTGGAATCACCATAATAAGCAAATTCTTTTGATGTATCTATTGGTATCAAATTCAATTTTTAGAGTTTCGGTTACTATTGAGCCGGGTCACTCCTTACTTACAGTTCGTTACCACGAAATGTTTGATTACCCATCAAAATCTAAACATAGATCATTGAAATATTGATCGTTTGTTCTGCGTTACCAAAAGCATTGTGTTCATAAAACTTTACAATTTTATGAAATATAATTAAACAAGTAGTAAAAGTTTTTCAACTAAAGTAAGGAGCAATTTTTAAAACTTAAAACAAATTGAAATTGCTCTGTATATAAGGGGCATTATCCCCTTCTCAACACATTGCTGAAAACGAAGATTTCTTAGTATTTGAAAAACTTTTTTTTTTCTAATTGCAAATTTTCTTTAAAAATTTGGACAAAGCCAAACTTCAAAGTAAAGAGTAAGGGGTTTAGGAGGAGGACAGCCCCCTTCATATAAAAAAATAATCTGTTCACACAGGATTCAAATCTGTTCCTTGCTTTTGTTGAAAAGCTCATTTTTTTATTCAATTTCTGATTGTTTTCCAATTATACCCAGGCCTAACCAACATACAATTTAAGATACCGGTCCCTTAACCCTAGAGAGGTAAGCTTTCCTCAAAAAATACATAGATGGTAAGCTTTCGTAAAAATTACTACATGCAGAAAAATTGACTTCTAAAAACTCATCACTTAAGTATATTTTAAAAGTGAATGGGAATTATCAAAAACAGAACTTCAGATAATGTTTTTGCACAGCACAAAAGGTTGTTTTCATTTTAGAGTCAAATGCTATGCATGACTTCGCACAGTGTTCACCGTACGAAGGTTTTTTGCAGTGGTTGCAAAAAATGGTAGTCATTAGGCGAATGAGTGCTGGGCAATGGCTGCAGGTCATTATTCTCCCTTCCACAGGCGTTCCTGAATGTATTTCCCCTGTCACCTGATTGTTTGACTGATATCGAGTCTGATCAAGCGCTGCAAAGTGGGGGTTTCTAAGCGAGTGATCATTTGCGGCTGGGTCAACTCTTTGAACAGAAAATTCATGAAAGCCTTTCGTGAAAGCGATCTTCACCAGATTTGGAGACATTGAAGGAGTAGATGACATAACTGTTGATACATGCGATGTTGGTCAGCCCATAAAACATACACATGGGCCATCTGTTGGTCTTCCGAGACGCTGAAATTTAACTGCGCATTTGGTCAAATGTGTCTACACCACCTTTGGTGTTATTGTAGTATTAAATGATCTCAGGCTTATTGCTTCAATACGTGATAATGGTACCCTCATGGCAAGTTGACAGAAGCAGGACCATTTTTGATGGCTTAGGAAGATAAGAAACTAGACTCAGCTCCTGATTGAAACAGAACATTAAGGTTCCTGTGATTCTCCCTTTGCTCACAAGCAGCTGTTCCAGAATTTCCCTCTTTTTTTTCGTACTGTACCAACTGTAGTCAGTCGATACGGTTCTTTCAGTAGTTCTGCTGAAAACGGATTCGATGTAAACCAGTTGTCAGTCATGACATTTCTATTTGTCCCCCAGATAGGTCTTGTGAGCTCTCGCACATAGTATGGTCTTAATGGAAATCCATCAGTCCTTGTCGCCTTTCCCAAATATGGGATTGCATTTACCATGTACTTGGTTCCAACGTCGCATATCATGACAAAGTCCGTACTTGCTAGGTTTGTTGGGAATATACATTCCAAAAGGACAGCGCCCACGGAATCCTAAAAACTACTCGTCGATAGTGACGTTGATTCCTGAGCGAAAATGTTCTTTGCAGCTCTGTATGATCAATTCCCCCATTTCCCTATAGGTGCAAACGGATCATGTTTCTTCCGACTATTTTTGTCATCGAACGGCAAACAATTGATCAAGAATCTGAAGTGCTGACGGCTCATTGTGGCAGAGTATGCAGAGCCACTCAATTGGGTGTCAAACAGCTCCTCGGTCGAAAGATGCTCATCTTGGAGTGAGCCTGAGAGAATGAGGATACTAACTAGGGCCGTAACCTCTCTCTCAGTCATTGCAGCAGTGGTTGCGCATTACTGTGAATACGAGTCTTTCTTTCTCACTTTTCCCTCATTCGTATGTTTCGTTATTTTCTCGAAGACATCGTTTGAAAAAATAGTTGAAATGCTGAAGGTTCACTTTTGGCCGCTTTTTCATCGTCACTTGCACGACCAGTTACACCCTCTAACAATGTTTCTCGCCTTTGTCTTGTTATGTCTGGCCAGTGGGACAGCCGAACATCGATGACCCTTCTTCCCTTTCAAAGATTTTATCCTTGGAATGATATTATGTTCGTCCCTGGCAACTGAGATGATAGAGGAGGGTCGCCATCGGTCTCATTTGACGATTCAGGAGATGTAGGACCTTCAGCAACGTTTTTTACACTTCGAATGCGGCTGGATTAAACTCACTGTAGTAGAAAGGTTTTCATCAGGGCTGCTATATTCGTTCTCGTCTGGAAGAAAATAGTCATCATCGGAATCTTCGCTTTTAGAAACGTCAAGGATTTTCCTGGTCCTCCTCGTCGTCTGTACAAAAATCCTCTGCTGCTTCGCCATCTTCTAATTCAAACAGACGCAGAATTTCCGCATCTGAAAGCCGTCGCGAAGTCATACTGCAAAAAGAAAAATTTTTGCTGCTCTTTTGATAAATCACAAAATAGCCAAATTCAGCATTTTCATGTTCTAGCTCGTATTTTTCTCACGAACTTTGCTATGAAGCTTGTCAACAACTGTAGAAAACGGATCTTACCTCTTCGTCCGAAGAAGCTTAGTGATTACCAAGTTTTGAAAAAAAAAATCCATTTTCCTGAAACAGGTCAAAAAGTTATGTAGATGGTAAGCTTTCGTAAATTTTACTCCTCACCCTTAATATCTCTCCAACCAGTTTTAGACAATAAAACCTCGGTGACAGCACAAGAGCTGACTACTCATAATAGGCCGGCTTTTTAGCACTAAGATCTTACATCGTAAGATCTTACGTCTTTCTGCAATATAATCGTTTTATAGCTCATCTTTGTTCTAAGATCTTACAGCTCACTGATGTTAGCAAAAAGGTGAAAGAACGCCATTTTTCTGCCGCATAGAACAACGATGAGAGAACTTAGATGAGATACTCATCATTTTTCTCAGACCGCTGATCAGAGCAGAATGATGAAAGACGTTTGCATATAAACGACAAAAGATGTAAGATTTTAGTTCAAAGAATTTCACTTTTAAGCGTTTTCTGACAAGAGATTCCAGGTCTAAGCACATTGATGAGTGAAGAAAAACGGCCCTAATATTAGCATATCGGGGAGATCGGTTTGCGCAATGCATCTGTTTCCATGGCAACCGTGAAGAAGTGTTTTGGCGTCGTTAAAATTAACTAAAGCTTACCCTTCAAGGATTAAATCCCTGGTTAAATTGCTTTTAAAATGTGTAAATCAATAATTGTACGATGATTAGTTGGCCTACCGCCCGAACTTAAAATTTGCAATTTCAATTTTGGATAAAATTTGAATATACTTTAAAAATTGGCGATGAATAGTAATTCTGATAAAAATTCCTTGTTAATATTACTACTAAAGAATTTCGGTTGGATGAAAAGGAATATTATTGTTTGTATGGATGGAAATTCTGTGAAACTTTTGATCTTCTACATAACTGAAGCCATCACAACCTCTACAATAGAATTTTCTTATCGATAAGTATATTACGTGCATTTGTTTAAATACATTGAAGTACGGCGATAAATAATAAATATTACCATTTAAGATTCCTGAAAACTGAGTATTTTACACCAAAAATGAAATTTCCTGGCGAGGCTGATGATGGTCTACCTTGTCTTTTGCACCCTGTGCTGGTAGATATGGGAACATAATATATTTTTAGCTGTATAGACAAACATTTTAATTAATTCCTAATCTCCTCTACCTCTTTCAACATTTATCTGAAGCCTCATGAAGAGTAAGCAGTTTGTCCATTAAAATGTACTTTTTTAGGATTCTACCCTATCCCCATTTAGACAATGACTCATCCATCCCCCTCATTATAGCTGATACGCAATTACAGGTCACCAAACGTAGCCTAATTTCAGTACAAATAAAGCGAATCAACTTGTTTGAATCCAGTACTGCCACCGTGTGGCATTACTTATTTTGCAACTGGAAAGCCTAAAATATAGTTATTGATACTTATAAATAAATTAGCTTTTCAGAATTTTAAATTGATTGCAAATTCGTCCTTTTGTTGTAAAGTCGTAGTTTTGTGCCATAAAATGGTAGAAAACAAGACTTTCCTCTGGCCCAACCTGTATGGTCAATTAAACAAGAACTTTAAATTTAAGTTTGAATGAGCTCCCTCCCAATTATCTTGGACCTTCAATTGATACAATCACCCCTGGGAAAAAGCAAAACGAATAAACATGCATCGACGACGTTTCTTTTAAACAATGTGAAACTCCACATTTTGAAGATTGGAGCTTGAAACCTCTACGGTAGGTTTCTCTGACATGATGTTTCTAATAAAGGGATTTTCAATACGATCGCTTGTTTTTTGGGGGGTGCTTCCCTTTTTTTCGAAAATCCGTCAAATATTCTCAGATTTTTAGTTTTGGGTGGGTAACAATGAACTGAAAGAATTTTATATATTTAGAATCAGCATAAAAATCCAATTCTGCCGGTTTAGCAATTGTCATGAAAATTCCATTTTAGTTTTGGTGGAATAGCGGCCCAAGTCACTTTTTGCTTCCTGTTTTTTATCACAAACTTTTTGATTCTCCTGTGACGAAATTTTTTTTGAACCTGTTCATTTTATTTAGTTGAATGGACTAATAAATAGAAAGAAGGTCAATTAGACAGCTGGATAGTAAGTTTAAATTTAGTTTTTCTTTCGCTATTCTATTTTTTTTTTTTTTTTTTTTAATGTTTGGTTTGAGTTTGATTCTCTTTTAAGATTAAATACATAATAACTAAATTTATTAATGATTAAATATATTGATCCCTTTGCCAGGAATCTTTGTCGTTTAAAATTTACTATACTTTGTTTCATTTTGCATGCAATTTAATTGTATTTTATTTGAGATTTTTTTCCTAAAAGTATTTAAAAATAAACTTTTACCTACGAAAAAACATCCTGAAATATATTCCCTGTCATCCAACCACCACTGCTATTTTGGCATCTACCCCCCCCCCCATTAATATTTAAGCAAATATACCGCCTTCAAACCTTATCATTAAGTAAATAGGCGAGCCTAGTTAATGGCAAAACTGCAAAATGTACTATACTACCTGTTTCGCCACGTTTGCTCAGTCAAATTCTTTCCCCTGATAGTAAAGTTTCCCCTCTTTTACTTCCCACAATCTTTCAGTTCAAGATTAGATCTTCTTCTTTTCAAACATTCAAAAAATAGATATGAATACACCCTCTACATCAGCAAATAGGACAGAAATAGAATCAATGGAAAACCAGAATTCATTGAAAACAAGAATTTTTTAAGAGAAAAAAAATGAAAAAAGAAATCATCGAAAAAGAAAATAACACTTGGTACTGTAGCTAGACAGGTCAAATTGGTTGTGAATAGGTCATAGGAGCTAGTAAAGGGGGTTGGTTCAGCTCTAGGAATCATTTATTTGTTTTTATTTTTACTTTCAATATTTGGATTAAAACTCCTATATAGCACAATTTTTTTTATATTTGTAAATGAAACACATAATAAGCGCTGATAACGTCCTATTCCTTACGTTTTGAATGCAAATACTAGCCCATAAATGTAGATCTGCCTTTATGTACATTACCATGCTTGCTTCTTGCTATTTTGCTTTTCTAAATATTTCTTTTAACCAGCTCCAAAAAAAGAACTGACATAAATATACTGAGGATTATTACTGTTATTAGTCGCATTTCACGTAATTTATGCGCTATTTTGTGCTTGCATGTTGTACGAAATGTCTGCTGCAAGTAGGATAAAGTGAATCCGAGCGTATATATATATACGTATATTTTTCTCACAATTTAGAAATGTTGCGCTTACATATAATCGGTACCAGCCCATGCTCTTTATCTATCGATATCAGTTTTAAGATGCTTCGCTTGATGGAGGTAATTTTAAAACATAAAAAATATGTGTATAAATAAAATATATAGACATGGAAATGTCTACCCCTCATACCCTGATTTACACAAAAAAAAAGCTTTTGTGTAATTTTTTTGTTTCGTTTTCTAACAAAGATACACAGGGGATGGTAATTTTCAAACTCAAGGTGTCAATTTTTTCCATCGAATTGGGATCCAAGGCTACTTTAATTAGTGTAAGGTTTCTGCCCCAATGCTGCCAAGAAATTTTTTAGATTTTCTGGATATTCTTAATGAAACAATACTCAACGGACAAGTCAATAATGCACACATTATTTTCGAATATTTTAAATTAAAAATAATGTCACTATTTCAAATGTAAGGAAAATTTTCAGGGAATTCTCGATGTAGGAGAACTTCCAGAAGGATGGGGGGGGGGGATTTTCAGGGGAAATTTGTCCGCAGAGTCTTTTCATTGGACAAGACCTTTTTTTAATGGAAAAAAACAACCCCAAGTGCACTTTTTTCGGTACCATTTGGCACTTTATGGTTGCCTTATTAAGTCAAATATATAAAGAGCAATTAAATATAAAATTAGTTTATAAATAAACGAAAATGTCTTCCATATTCCGCTTTTTGTGTACCATGTGGCACTTTATGACGGCCTTATCGAGTCTAATCATAGGCAGCGCAATCGCGTTGCCTAGGTAAAGAACAATGTTGGCACAATGTATTATTTTTATTTTTTTGGCTTAGGCCAGGGCACTTCGTATCGAAGGAGTTGTCGTAGAAAATTCTGTCGTAGATTGGAAATTAGAATGGTTAGTGCCCTTTTTAATAGTCGAAAGTAATTGGAAGGCAACTAACACCCTTCCACGCCCACCATTTCCCCAAACACATCCACCACAATTTTGAGATAGCCATTTTGTTCAGCGTAGTTGATTTCCAGATAGAAATTATGCTTTTGAGGAGGACACTCCCCCCACAGCCCTCAAGGCAAGGGTTGTAAGTTATGCCCTAGGGGCATATAAGGTTTTTATTGAAAGCGTTTGTCGTAGAAACTTCAAAAAAGGCTCATTCGATTGGAAATTTCAAAGGGCTATTGCCCTTTTAAAAGTTGAAATTGATTGGATGGTAACTAACCCCCTCTCACGCCCACCTTTTCCCCCAAACACATCCAATCAAAATTTTGAGATAGATATTTTGTTCAACATAGTTGAAAGTTCTAGAAACTAGATCTTTGAGGATGACAACCCCCCTCCCCACAGCCCTTAAGGCAAGGGTTGTAAGTTATGCCCTTGGGGCATATATGGTTTTTATAGAAAGTGTTGTCGTAGAAACTTAAAAAAAGACTCATTCCATTGGAAGTTGAAATGGCCAGTGCCCTTTTTAATAGTCAAAAGTAATTGGAGGGCAACTAACATCCCTTCCACGCTCACCATTTCCCCAAACACATCCAGTCAAAACTTTGAGGTAGCCATTTTGTTCAACGCAATTGAAAGGTCCGGAAATTGTATCTTCGAGCTGGACAATCCCCCACTTCACGGCAAGGGTTGTAATTTATGCCCTGGGGGTATATAAGATTTTTATAGAAAGCATTTGTCGTAAAAACTTGAAAAGGGCTCATTCGATTGGAAATTCAAATGGTTAGTACCCTTTTTAATAGTTGAAAGTAATTGGAGGGCAACTAGCCTCCCTCTCACGCCCACCATTACCCCAAAACACATGCAATTAAAATTTTGAAATATCCATTTTGTTCAGCGTAGTTTAAAAGTTTTGGAAATTCGGTCTTTGAGGATGATAACCCCCCTCAGAACCCTCAGATCAAGGGTTATAAGTTATCCCTTGGGGGGCATATAAGGTTTTTATAGAAAGCATTGTCGTAGAAACTTCAACAAAAGCTCATTTGATTAGAAATTGAAAGGGCTAATGTCCTTTTTAATAGTCGAAAGTGATTGGAGAGAGCAACTAATCCCCTCTCACGCCCACCATTTCCCCAAATACATCCAATCAAAATTTTGAGATAGGTATTTCGTTCAATGTAGTTGAAAATTCTGGAAATTGTGTCTTTGAGGATGACAAACCCCCAAACCCCTCAGGACAAGGGTTGTAAGTTATGTCCTGGGGACATAAAAGGTTTTTATAGAAAGTGTTTTCATGGAAACTTCAAAAAGGACTCATTCGATTGTAAATTCAAAGTGCTAGTGGCATTTTTAATAGTTGAAAGTGATTGTAGGGCAAGTACCCCCTTACACCCACCATATATCCAAACATATGTAATCAAAATTTTGAGATATACATTTTGTTCAACGTAGTTAAAAGTTCTGGAAATTAGGTCTTAGAGGATGATAACCCCCCTCAGAGCCCTCAGGGCAAGGGTTGTAAGTTATGCACTGGGGGCATATATGGTTTTTTATAGAAAGTGTTGTCGTAGAAACTTCAAAAAGAAGCCCATTTGATTGGAAATCGAAAGGGCTAGTACTGTTTTTAATAGTCGAAAGCGATTTGAAAGCAACTAATCCCCCTCTCACGCCCAACATTTCCCCAAACATATCCAATTAAAATTCGAGATAGGTATTTTCTTCAACTTAGTTGCAAGTTCTGGAAATTATGTCTTTGAGGAAGACACCCTCCCAAACTCCTCGGGGCAAGGGTTGTAAGTTATGCTCTGGGGGCATATGAGGTTTCTTATAGAAAGTGTTTTCGTAGAAACTTCAAAAAGGGTTCATTTGATTGGAGATTCAAAGGGCTAGTGCCCTCTTTAAGAGTCGAAAGTGATTGGAGGCAACTAGCCCCCCTCTCACACCCACCCTTTCCCCAAACACATCCAATCAAAATTTTGAGATAGCCATTTTGTTCAACGTAGTTGAAAGTTCTGGAAACTAGGTCTTTGAGATGATAGCCCCCCCCCCCACAGCCTCAGGGCAAGGGTTGTAAGTTGTGCCTCGGGGGCATATAACATTTTTATAGAAAGTGTTGTCGTAAAAACTTCAAAAAGGGATCGTTCGATTGGAAATTGAAATTGCTAGTGCCCTTTTTTAATAGTCGAAAGTGATTGGAGGGCAATAACACCCCTTCCACGCCCACCATTTCCCAAACACATCCAATCAAAATATATAATATAATATATATATATAGATACTGTATATATATATAGATATATATATATATATATATATATATATATATATATATATATATATATATATATATATATATATATATATATATATATATATATATATATATATATATATATATATATATATATTATATATATATATATATATATATATATATATATATATATATATATATATATATATATATATATTAAAAAATTTTAAGTATACATTTTGAAAAAATATTGAGTGTCTTCCGCTAAGTTTTCCAGAGCCCAAGGTTTCCCATATGAAGTAACTGTAAGGGGCATGTTTATTTTTTAATATAATCCAAATGAATAATCAGCATAACTAAAATAAAAACTTCCTGTGTTTGAACGTTTTTAATAGTCCAAAGTGATTGGAGGGCAACTAACGCCCCTCTCACGCCCACCATTTCCTCAAACATATTTAATTCTAGATTTAGAGATAGACATTTTGTTCAACATAGTTGAAAGCTATAGAATTTAGGTCTTTGCCAGCGTTGTCGCAGAAACTTCAAAAAGGACATTCAATTGGGTATTGAGAGGGCTAGTGCCCCAATTAATAGTCAAAGGAGATCGGAGGGCAAATGCCCCCCCCCCACGTCCATCATTTCCAAAAACCCTTCCAATCAACATTTTGATATAGCCATTTTTTCAACGTAGTTGAAGGGTCCATAAATTATGTTTTTGAGTATGACAACCCCCTCACAGCCCTCAGGGCTAAGGTTGTAAGTTACGCTTTGAGGGCATATAATGTTTTTATAGAAAGTGTTGCCCTAAAAAATTCAAAATGGGCTCTTTCGATTGGAAATTGAGAGGGCTATTGCCTTTTCTAATAGTCGAAAGTAATCGGAGGGAGAATCCCCCCACGCACGTCATTTTCCCAAACATTTCCAATCAACATTTTGATAAGGTCATTTTGTTCAACGTAGTTGAAAGGTCTGGAATTATGTCTTTGAGGATGACAGCTCTCCCCCATAGCCTTCAGGACAATGGTCGTAAGTTATGCCCTTGGGGCATATAAGGTTCTTATAGAAAGTTTTGTCGTAGAAGCTTTAAAAATGGCTCATTTGATTGGAAATCGAGACACACAAATTTTGCAATTTTGCGATTAATTTGATTCGCCTAATACCTTGATGATAACACTCTGAGGTTTATATCTGATATCGAAATATGGTGGGAAATCGGAAGTTTCAAAAGCGGTATATTTACATAAATGCTAATCCAGAACATATTAGGAACTGGTTCTAGGCGTTCACTGGTTCTAGGTTCACTTTCGACTTTTTTATTTGTCGAAAGTGATCAGAGGGCGAATGCCTCCCCTCACGCCTATCATTTTCCCAAACACTTCCAATCAAAAATTTTGATATAGCCATTTTTTTTTTCCAGCCTATCAGAAAGGTCTGGAAATTTTGCCTTGCGGATAACAGATCCCCCCAGCCCTCGGGGCAAGGGTTTTAAGTTATGCCCTGGGGACATACAGGGTTTTTTATAGAAAGTGTGGTCATATAAACTTCGGAGGGGGCTCACTGGATTAGTAATCAGACGCTCTAGTGCTCTTTTTAAGAGTCAAAGTGATCAGAGGGCTGCTACCCCTTCCCCCTACACACATGTAATATTGTCCCGAAATGCGTGCGTCTAATAGAAATTTTGAGATAGCCATTCTATTCAAAATAGTCTAAATATCATATAACAAGGAAATTTGAGTTGTACTTTACTGAAAAATTTTTAAATGTTTTCACTATTATAACTTTAAGAAATAAAAAATTAATTAAGATTTTAAGGAATAAATATCAGCATATGTATATTAAACTGACAATGCACATTTTTTTCAGTAAATTCATTTGAATTTTTTCAGTAAAGTACAAATTATATTCTGGCTTTTAGAAAGCATAGGGTTTAGAATCCTACTCAGATTAAATTTCTGCTCGTTTGAATTTGACTTATTTTAATTTCTGTTTGTTTTGGGTTTCATTTATTTACTGATACGGATTTGTGGTAGTTGTATGCTTGGTAGATTATTTGATTCTATTTTGTTCGTTTTTGGCTTAACTTTTTTTTTTAAACTTATCTTGTGCGATTTTTTTTTTTTTTTGGCTAATATATAAAAAAAACGATAAGATACAAGAATTAGCTTTTATGAGTCCTAAGCAACAAAATACAAGTAGTACAATAGGGTAATTTTTTCTATAAGATAGTGAAATGCGAACTTTAAACGAATATTTCGACCCTATATAGTAGGGCCCTCCTCAGCAAAACAAACGAAAAAAATATATAAGAAACTCACATTAAAATACGATCAACAAAACTAAAATATTTTTAAAACGATCCTAACATCATTACTTCAGGGAAGTTCAACCAGGACTCCTGGTTGGAGCCTTTCCTTTCTAAAACATTCCCCCAAATTATACTTTTTACTGTACCATGTGGAACTTAATGACGACCTTAGCGAGCCTCATATATAAAAAAAACGATAAGATTTACTAATTAGCTTTATGAGTCGTTAAACTGCTCTCTAAGAGGTTCCAGTACCTCAGTAGAGAGAAAGAAATATAAGAGGATATATCACTGCTGCTCATGAAAAAAAGTATCTATTTTTCTTGTTGTTCAATGAGGGGGGCTATAATTTTCCTGTATAAGGTTTCAACAAAGGCAATTTAAAGAGTGTGCTTTTTAATTTGCTAAGACGCCCTTTTCAAATCACGTGCAACTGAATGACACAATGCACGGGGCTGTTGGAAAAGTGCGTATTTAAACTGCGAGATTTAGTCTCCTGTGATGGGTGTGGGAGTTGAAGGAAGTGGAAGGGAGTATGTACTTTAATATTAACGGTAAAGCTGACGAAAAAGCCGAGCTTATTAAACTCACTGTCACCCACCCGAAAGCTTGTTTACAGTGCACTACTGTCGTCTCGAGTAACTCTCTGCAGTAAAAGTTGAGTCCACTACTTGATTTAGGTTTGTTTGATACCTTTGCATTGTTTATTTAATCATTGTGTAATGTTTTTGAAATTAACAGAATAACGTCTTTGCTAAATAATAACTTTTCTTGGTTATTGCTTCAAGAAAAGGTCCTATTTAAAACTTCGGGAAGGAACGGGTAATGTTTAATTTTTAACCACTTGGTACACCCCCCCCCTCACATCAGGTGGGAAAGGGCATTCACATGTGGTCCCAAGATCGGGACAGCTGGGCTACTACATATTCTGTAAATTATTAATCCAGTATAAGCGCGTCTGTAGCTCAGCGACGTAAGATAGCCAAACTTTCGGTTCCTTAACCAGTTCCGTAAAAAAACGGCTTTGTCCAGCTCTCAGCTTTGATGTATTTTATAGCGCTATTAAAAATACAATTTGTATCAAATTTATTTGGTTATAACAGGCTAATAAAACCAAGAAAGGGCAGAGCTCCTTACTTTCTTTCTTTGGCTCAGAACTAACTTTAAAAAAGCAGCAGAAAATGGAACAACAAGCAGAATGAATTGAAAAGGTATTTGATTCCCATCTAAGTGTTCCTATAGTAACACAATTACAGAAAGTGAAAACAATCTTAACAATGAAAGCAGCTCAACTATCACCAAATTGAATAACAAACGTGATCCAACTAAAGGTCCAGCCTCAGCATTGGTTCATATTTGTTATTACCCCTTTCAACAAAAGAGACTTGATTTTTCCTTAGACCAATGGGAAAAAATTTGGAACAGAATCATCACAATTTTAAAAACATCTTTAAAACACAACATTTAGGGTATGTTTTTAACAAATTTTTCCAACACCCTTTCCACACAGGTCGTTTTAGAGGAAGGGGTTAAGTGGGCACTCACCCCGGGCACAAATTTCAAATAAACACTCTAATATTTATAATCATTTTGTATTTTTGAAATTTTATCTTTGCTAAAATAAAGTAGAGGACGTAGTTGGCAGTAAGTTACTTACTTATTCTAATACTTATAAAATAATACTTATTACTTACTGTAAGTGTAAGCAAATTGAAGAGGTCAGAACCGCCACTGGTTTCCCTTTGAAGGATAGCCCACACCCCTTGACTCTTCAGATGTGAACCCCCTCTTGCCCCCCAGTAAAAATGCTGTAGCTAGGCTCATGTCTGCTATTGTGCCTACTACTATTACTAATACTAAGGGCATTCGTTAAACTTTCAGAGAACGATGAGGGCGGCGTTAAGCTGAATCAAAACAAACTATAATATATATACATATATATATATATATATATATATATATATATATATATATATATATATATATATATATATTATATATATATATATATATATATATATATATATATATATATATATATATATAGATATATATATATATATATATATATATATATATATATATATATATATATTATATATATATATATATATATATATATATATATATATATATATAATATATATATATATATATATATATATATTATATATATGTGTGTGTGTGTGTGTGTGTGTGCTGTAAAAGGGATGATTAGCAATATCTCAGCAACGACTTACGGTATTAAGCTGAGACTTTGAAAGTTACCAATATTTCTACCACTTTTCCTGCTACTTTACTACTACTGCTGCTGCTGTTGGACCGAATCGAAATAGCTTAAGTACATCCAGGTTGTCAAAATATCCAGGCAAGATATTGTGCCTCATAATTGTCCACGTCCAGTAGCTATAAACATTCAAAACGATTTTATATATTTCATGAGCCTTTGTTGAGACAAAATAAATGTGGTTTCACCTACCAGGTCATGTGATTCGCAATATCACCAATAGCAGATAAAATCTCTCGCAATTCGAACTGACTTCTCTTTTCTACAAAATTTTATCTGTCAAGAATAGGCCAAATGCCTGATTTAAGAGTCTCACCTTTCAGCCACAGGGACCTTGTCCCCTTGGAATCTCAGTTTTTGTACCTATAAACTATTTTGAATGAAAACTATATCCCAAAATATTATGCAATTCTGGGGGGAGGGGGCAAAGGGGTATTTTGCACAAAAAAGGAATGGGAAGGGACTGATCACCCTCCAATTACTTTGGCACATAGGGAACAAGCAGTTTTCATGTTTGACTGAAAAAGCCCCCTCGCAACTTTCTATAATCACCCTTTCTGTAAAAAGTGTCTAAAAAAAATCATACACGGTATACATGTTGCTTTACTAATCGAAGTTACTGAGTTCGTTATGATAGGTAGCGCTCTGGTTTTTTGTTGAATATCAAAGAAGAATCAGAAGACATGGATTTCGATTATGTTGTAAAAAAGGCGGATTAAATTGAAAAAACCTTCATCATCGCCTAAACAGTAGGCTATAAACTTTGATTTCAAGAATTTGGATATTATAATACTACTACTTACAACTCACTGCAGTAATAAGTTGTCTGAGGCCAATGGGCTACTGCTATGCAGACTATCCCAGTCTAGTCAAAGCCTCCCTATTTACACCTCGAAAGAAGTTCCTAGTTTCCTTAATATATCCTTAGCACATCCTTATAATCTATTTTGGGTGATATTTATTAGCTTGACAAGTTCTTGAGCTAAGTCAAGGTGAATTAAGCTTTTGGGAATAACTTAGGCTAGGCTATAGGCCTATCCCAAATTAGTGAACAGGAATGTAGCCTATTTTCAAGTATTTTAAGTAGATTTGGTAAATATTTACCAAATCATATTATTGAGTTACAACTAAAGTGAATATACCACTTGATGCCTTTTTTATGCTCTTTACAAATATAATAATCATTTTTGTCCAAAATAAATGTTAGCCCCCACCCCTATATATACCAATTCAGGGTATACATTTTCACATTAGGGGGTGGGGGGAAAGTTTAAACTTACCTCTGATTACGTCAGAAATAAAATTACCCCCACCCCCCGAATGCACAAATATATACCCTGAATTGGTATAGGCTATATAGGGGTGGGGGCTAAAATTCATTTCCAACAAAAATGATTATTATATTTGTAAAGAGCATAAAAAAAAGGCATCAAGTGGTATATTCACTTTAGTTGTAACTCAATAACATGATTTGGTAAATATTTACAACAGATTTTCCAAAACTGCATATCTTAGCTTAATACAAGGATAGGCTATCCTCCAGATGGCTAAATTTTTGAAAATTTTGATGTAGCCTAATTAGGTCTACCTTAGATTACCTTGAATCACATCTGCCAGTGAAAAGGCAAATATAGGTTTATATTAGGGGCTATTGAGAAGGAAACCTGTGTTCTGTATGGTATCTTTGATTATCCCTTCCAAATCCTATGAAACAACAGAGGTGAGGCCAATTTCTATGTAAATCTTTGCTATATTTTTCAACACCTTCTTAGAAGATTGACATTACATCTACAGAATTCCAATATGCAGTACTAATTTCAGATCAATAGAAATTTGAACAACTTTTGCAAGAGGTTCTACAATGCAAGCCACCACTTCTTTTAGAAGTTTTAGGTGAGACCCATCAGGACCCATGGCTTTTTGCTGGGTTGAGAGTTTTAAGGTCTTTTTTTTTTTTTTTTTTTTTTTTGCAAATCATATTATTGACTTACAAATAAACATACCACTCAATGCCTTTTTTATGCTTTTTCCAAATATAATAATCATTTTTGTCAGAAATGAATTTTATAACCCCCCCCCCACCCCTATATATACCAATTCAGGGTATATATCTGCACATTAGGGGGGCAGGGGTAAAGTTTAAATATACCTCCCATTTATACCAGAAATAAAATTTACCTAGTTTGTGTCATCAAGGAGTTTAACATGTTTCATTAGCATTTTGGTTAGGATAGGAATTCCATACTAATTAGAAAGGGGTTCAGAGAGAATATTTTGTATTTTACAGCTTAGGATCCATTTGAAAGAAAACATGAATAAAATTTACTAAGAGAGGGTGTACTTCAAACTTATTCAGTGATAAATGAATTAGGGTGTTGTGATCAACCAAGTAAAATGCTTAAAAATATGAACATGGTATAAGGCCAAGCAGCAGTTCCTCAGAGGATGAAAAAATCTAGCATCAAATCAGTAAAATTACAATTAAAAAACCAAATTTTTTTTCAATGTTTTTTTCATGTAAAAAATTACTACAAATAATAATCTTCAAAATCTCTTGTTGTTGAGAAAGTACTCATAAATTCAACAACTATGTCTTCATCAGAGGATCCTTGAATTTCAACACTGATTGTTTCTCATCTATTTTACATGTTCAGTGACTTTTCAATAGAGTCACCTATATTTCAACAGGGCCTATTGCTGTCTGTTGAAAATTTTGACAAGGTTGCTACAAGATATTCTCAAAAGAAATGAATCTCATAATAGAAGCCAATATCTACATTTTAATTTGGCTGAAGGAACATTTTTAATTGGTCTGGTATTCCACCACATCAATAAATCAAGAGCTAATTTCTGGAGTGTAAGAGCTGTAGATGACTGGAACAGTCTCCCATAAAGTTTTGTGAAAGGCAGACACCCTAAACACATTCAAAAATGGACTCAACCAATTCTGGAAAGAACACATGTACACACATGACTCTTAAACATATGACTTTAGTGACTTAAAACTGTTAACACTACCATCTGTGCACACTCCTCCAAAGTTGATGTTGTGCTGAGGCTATGCTGGCTATACATTCTGGGGAGACCCCTTACCCATAGTTTTAAATTGGAGAATTTCAAATAGCCAAGTATCAGAGAAACAAGACTTGACAAACCGACTGACAGCCATCTAGACAGTGCCATTCAGGGATGTTTCCCTAAAGGCACTGAGGATCCTGTAAGTTAATATAGTATAAGCTGCCATTTTTTAACTTAATTTTATCAAGAAAAAGCCAATATAGCTACATTTTAGAGAAAATCAGATGTATTTTCATGCATTGGTGCTGATCCCAACTTGTTCTGCCAAAAAATAACCAAGTGATGATAGTTTGAACATCACATAGCTAAAAAATTGTTAGGAACTCATTTTTGTTCTGAAAAGAGGAAACTGATTGAATTGAATATTTTTTTCTTATCTGGGTGTATCAGATATAGTGTCCACGTTTTGCATTGTCAAAATATAACAAAGGCTTCAAGACATGGTGTTCCATGTCACAACTAAGCAGAGTTATCCTGTTTTGAAGGAAAATCATTGGTGCCTTCACCCTACTTCACAATTTTGAAAATCCTTATATTGTTCCTAAAAGCAAGTCTTACATGATGGTCCAAGTTGTAGATTTGTTAATTGTTCAGGTGATGTGACAAAAACTTCTTTTTCTTCCAACAAATTGTCATTTATAACACTTGTAAATTTCTGTTTTTTGGGGTAATACCTCTAGAAAAGTTTTTCTAACTGATGTCTTTTCTAAGATATTTGATTATTGAAGCAATTCTGATTTCTAACACCAATTGTCTACTAAGCTTCAAACTTTTGGTTTTCTTTTTTAATGTTTTTGAATTGATGTAATCCCTTGTTAAAATATATACAAATATTTTTGCAATTACCAGTTTTTGCTGTTTAAGCAATTTAATGTCTTTTCATACTGTTGTCTTTAAAGATATTTGATTATTGAAGCAAGACCAATTTCCTACACTGATTTGTACCAAGCTTCAAACTTTTGGTTCTTTTTTAAGGTTTTTGAATTGTTGTAATCCCTTGCTAATACATATACAAATATTTTTGCAATTACCAATTTTTTGCTCTTTAAGCAATTTAATGTAAACTTGTCCATGCATGAAAATCTTCAATTTTTCCACATAAGTGTGACAACATCATTGCAATACTGATGTATATGAAAATGACATCACTCACAAAAAATATTTCAAGCTGTTAATTCATTGATGCATTGCAGAACTGTTTGTTTTGTTAGTTTCTTTCAGCTTAGCATGGGACAGGACAACGAGAAGTGACAGAATAGATAGAAAATATATAATTTGGGCTATATAATTGCACATTAGGGGGTGGGGGTAAAGTATTAGACAGTGTGAAGTTAAAATCAATTTTTACTACATAATATGCAGAATAATTGTACCTCACACATCATGCACAGCTACACTTCACCCCATCCCCCCAATGTGAAAATATATAGCCCAAATTTGTTTCTAAAGTATATTTTTATCATACTTGGTATATTTCATTAGGATTGAGCATTAGAAAAAACATATTAGAAGAATATTAGGTAGGGGTTATATCATACAAACATCAATAATTTTTTTTTTTGAAAAATTAAGGCTCTTAACAAACTTTTGACCTATCTAGATCATTTTTTCAGGTCAAAAAATTGCTAGATGCCAATTTTCCCCCCAAAAATGGAGTCATTTTTGAGAAAAAATACATACATAAATAAATATAAAATTATTGCTCACTTATAAAGATAGTATACTATCTTTATAAGTGAGCAATAATTTATGTATGTATGTATTTTTCTTTGAAAACAGCTCCACATTTTTTTGGGAAAATTTGTTAAGAGCCTTAATTTTGGAGAAAAAAAAAATATTTATCTGAGTGACACAATTTAAATACATCAGTATTGCAATGACGTTATCACACTTGTCACACTTATTATGTGGAAAAACTGAAGATTTTCAAGCATGGAACTTTACATTAAATTGCTTAAAGAGCAAAAAAACTGGTAATTGCAAAAATATTTATATATATTTTGACAAGGGATTATAACAATTCATAAAACTTAAAAAAGAAAACCAAAAGTTTGAAGCTTAGTAGAGCAAATTGTCTGCAGTTAGAAGACAAATAACAATGTGAGGGGGCAATGCCCCTCACATACAGAATAATTTCTGTTCATTTTAAGTTTTAATGTTTCTCCTTACTTTCTGTTGAAAATTTATTTTTCAAATTTAATTGTTATCAAGATGGCATGGAAGTCCAAATTTGGAGAGAGAGAAATCAAAACAAATAATAAATTTTGTGCCTGATCAAGTGTACCAATAAAAAGTGGAAGCTTTTTAAACTTAAAGAGGTTATTAGAACAAGGAAGGACAAGTGTTTCATATATTAAGGCATAAGATATGAGTTTAGGAGGGAGATGGTAGTACTCAATGCTTTAAACAAAGTTTGCTTTTCAGTAAACATTCAGAAGGCCTTCTTGAATTACTGTACTGATTGACTGTCATTGTTTAATGTATGTTTTAGGAAGAAAAAGAAGAAGCAGGAGAAAGATGGAAATGAAAAAGTTCCAAAAGCCAATTCATCAATTGAGAAATCATCAAGTGTGACTGTTGCTGAAAGGAAAGTTTTGAAGACTAGAGCTGAACTTGCTTTTCAAGAAATGAAAAACAAAATGGTTTGTAAAATTCTCAGTTTATTCCATTTATCTATTTTGGTGTTTGGCACTTACAACACTAATAAGAGGTTTTTTTTTTCCTGTCCCAGGGTAGACCTGGATATTAAAACTTGAACAAAACAAGGGTTTTATTGGGACAAAGTTTTTTTTTTAATTTTCACCCCCTCAAATGTGGGGCTGAAAGCTTCTTATGTCAAACTGAAAGAGAAAAAGAGACTGCAAAAACACAAATAATATTTTCTTGACAAACCCCTTTTTCTCCAATATATTTTTAAACCATTCATCACTGACTTGTAGGAAAGGTCTAGGCATATGTTACTAGACTATCAGAAACACTAATAAAAAAGATACAACAAAATGATTTCAAAGGAGCATGTCTTCATTAAAGAAAATTTAACAAAAAAAAAACATCTTTTGATATATTTTATGCTGGAATTGTGATTGCAATAACATGGTTATGCAGAGGCAAAAAAGGAAACAAAAAGCTATCATCAGAGAAAGCTGAGAAGGAGAAGTCAAAGATACAAATAATATTTTTTTTTTTCTATTTTGCTGAAAGTATTATTAATTGGTGCAGCATCCAAGGGGGTATTCCAAACCCATAGATTGGCCAAAAGAACCCTTCCCCTCAAGGAGAAATCCTCTGATGTTCATTACTCTCAATAAGGATATAATCTATTTTGCTGAAAGTAAGTATTATTGATTGGTGCAGCATCCAAGGGGGTATTCCAACCCATAGATTAGCAAAAGAACCCTTCCCTTCAAGGAGAAATTCTCTGATGTCCATTACTCCCAGCAAGGATAGAATTTGTGCGCTATTATGTTTAATTAACCCCTTTAAGAAATGAAACCCTTTAAGGGTCTAGTGCTGTAAACCTTACCTTTTTTTTAAGAAAGGAACTTAATCTAAAAATTTGTGATCAAAAATTAAGTCAGTTTCCTTCTTTGAGCTTTTATATTTCACATGCAGGGGCTCTAGGATCTTTGGATACTGGTACTTATTTTATATTTACAACTGATATAAAAAAATGTTTTGTTATTTTACCAGTTACATAAAGGGATATGGGAATGCATTCATCTATCTACTGGAAGTCATTAGAAAGCTAAGAGCCCTTGCTTTAAGCTGTATAGTAACACAAACACAACAAGTGAAACAACATATAATAATAATAATAACTCACTGTATAAACAGGATAAGTGAAGTTAAACAAAGAATTAAAAAAAAAAAAAAAATTATTTGTCAAAGCTAATTTACCAAAGCAAATGAACAAGAGAATTTATCTTATAGAAGCCTCTTTGTTTAACTTTGAGTCTGTTTTTTTTTTTTTTTTTTTTTTTTTTTTTTTTTTTTTTTTTTTTTTTTTTTTTTTTTTTTTTTTTTTTTTTTTTTTTTTTTTTTTTTTTTTTTTTATGACATCAGAGTATAAGTAGCACTGAAATATCCTTTGGTTCCTGTGTGATTTTTAACACTTTAAAGCCTATGCGGGTAGAATCATATGACAATGGCGTCAAAGCTACGTTAGCTATAGATATTCATGCTTGAAAATTTAAAATTTGGAAATATTTTCAAATTTCATCAAGACTAAGTATGGCATAACACACAGGTCCTGACAAAATCATTTACAAAGCCTGTATTTCTATAGCTAAGTTCAGCTTAAATTTCATTTTTATTATGTTGAATACTCAGGCTGGTCTTAGGCATTAATTAATCAAAGATAGAATGTGTGCAGGAGTTCACAGCAGTACTGCGTGTAGAGACTTTTTGTAAATAAACATAACCTTGTCCTTTATCCAACTGATTTTTGGGCAAGCAATGAAGCAGCATAATCCCCGAAATGGGAAGGGCTGTTGCCCCCCTAAACTCCACTCTTTACGCCTAAGTTCAATCCTTTAGCATATTGCTCTGATTTATTAAAAGTTAAGATTTCCAGACCCGGAGAGGAACTTAACCCAGTGTCAATATTGCAGGCCTAATTTAATCCAAATACCTTCCTTCAAATCAAGGGTAGCAAGGGAGCGACTCTCTTCCCTCTTTATTGATATGGAAACATCTGTAAATTTGTGTACCTTTTTTACATTGAAAAGTTGGTGTTTACGTGTTGTCCTTAGGTATAACGTAGATTATTCACTAGTGATCACAGCAATCTGTACAGAAGCCCATTTTGATGTTTGCACACAAGCTCTGATGTAACATAGGTAAATGTTATTGAAGATGATTTAGTTTAAACAGACTTGTTTAGTAATTCATACTTGACATTTAATAAGACAGACTCTGATTTTGAAAAATATTTGAATATTCAACCACATAGTGATGTGCACAATGATTATATACCCGTTCTGATGAAAAAGGAAAGTCAATTGGATAAACGGAAATCGGCATTTTATCCAATTAATGTATTGTTTTTATGTACCCTATAAAGTTTTTTTAAACCTAATTTTTTTTCTAGCTGGAGAAGAAAATCAAAGAAAAGGCTTTGAAGACCCATAAGCAAAAAGTAGAAGAATTCAACCGTCATTTGGATTCCTTAACCGAACATTTTGACATACAAAAAGTCAGCTGGACGAAATAAAAGATGTTTTGTCTTCTTTTTTAATTTGTTTCTTTATAAATTATTTTATTCAAATTGTGTTCATAACAGACGTTTTCAAGTCTGAGAGGCAGTCTTCTTTTAAGCAGCGACGTATAGACTCGAAGAACTTCAAATAGTGATGAAGATTATGCCTATAAAGAACAATAGGTTAAAAGGGAAAACTAGAAGTGAATAAGCAGAGAAAGAACAGAGCCATAAATACAAGAGTAGACAATATACTGCTGTGTTCACTTTCATTTTATATATGTAGTCCGGCCGAGGGGGGAGGGGCATTAGCGTCAATTCGTGATAATGTAGTGGGAGAGGAGGGGGGCGAAATTTATTTTTCAAAATCCAGGAAAGGAGGTTTTACTGTTTTTTCTACATTTTTTTCACAGATATCACAAAAAAGAGGTATTTTTCAATGAAAAAACCAAGGAAAAGTATCCTCCGAAATCTAGAGGGTAGGGGCAAAAATCTAGAGGGAAACCGCGTCCCCCCCCCCCCAATTGACGCCCCAGGAATGAGGGCTGGGGGTAAAAACGAATTCGGATTGAGATCTGGTATTTTTTCTTTTTATCTTGACAGATTCGTGTTTTTTTTTTTTTTTTTTGCCTGGTATGTAAACAAAATTGAAGTAAAAAACTCCACCCAAATCAAGAGTTTTATCCCTGAGTCAAAAAAAAGAAAAGAAAAAAAGAATTATACTCTTATTTTTAGTTGCAGATACACTCATACTAAAAAATATTTCAACAATTGACAAGGAAATCTGACCCCCCCCCATTGTTTAAGTCCTAGCCCCACTCAGAATCTTAATTTTGGGGATTTCTCCTGTTAAATATTCCATATTTTATACAATTTGTTGGGGGTTCAGTCGTTTCCTCCTAAAATGTCGCCTGTGCCCTCAAAAATCTCCCATCATAAGTATTTGATCATCCATGTGAACAGTGGGCATAGGCCTCTCCCAAAATCCAAAACTATGATTTCCCGTAGTTTACTTCATTTTTCATATAGTTTAGTTGGTTTTTCTTCTTCTTCTTTTTTTTTTAACTAACCTTATAAATCAAATGTGAGTCCTCTAAACTAAATTCATGTACATGTGCCTGGTTTACACAACATCTAAAATTCATATACAGCAGCATTGACAAACTTGATGTAAAAGGATATTTTTATGCTACACATATGATCTAGAAAGGCATAAAATGTGACTGGTTATTTTCAGGTGATGTATAATTTGAGGCTAAAGAGAATTTCGGATAATTTTCTCTTCATCAATATTCTAATTCTTTCGTTAAAAAAAAATGCATAAGGAAATACTGTGAAACATTTTCGAACTATGTGCAAATACTTCCTGACACAAACAGGAAGCTCCGCATCCAAGAGGCCTGGACCCTCTCAAGAAAACTAGTAATTATTTCTTGCGTTTTTTAACATAGTCACACAAATTTTATATTCCCCACCCCCCCGCCTTCGAAGCCAATCCTCGCACACTTGCCTAGAATACAGGTAACTGATATTTCTATGTGGTTCACTGATGTTTTTTGAACTACTTCTCATTGCGTAACCTAGTGATTTCAAATTTAGCCATCTCTGGGAGAAGCTAAATTTACATTAAATATTGTCACTTTTCAACATATTGATGCGTTTCTTGTGAATTACTTTTGGACTTCTTATTCAATGTAATGAAATAAGGATTTTGTTGTCGTGGATGTTCAGTGTTTTGGATACCGTAGTGTTTCGTTCAGAAGAAGGAAAAAACGTACTGTCAAACATAATGCCAAACATTAAATTTGCTAATTTTGCTGTTCTGTATTCTTTTTGTACGTATTTCTCACCAACATTCGGTTCATATTGCCTTTTAAATAAAAACAAAACGAAGTCAGTGCACTTTTGGTGTAGCTTAGGGCTATACCTAGGCATCAGGAAGAGGGGACTGAGATGCAGTTAAATTGAAAGCAACTCAGAAAATCCAGCAAATATAGCTTTTCTGAATGGAAAGAAAAAAGAATTTTACCCGAAGAGCATAGTTTGAAGTATAAGAAAAATTTTTGAATTTCATAATTTGATCTAAAATCCAAACATATTCTCAGCAAAAAGATTGTTATGAGCAATTGTTGTGTTCTAAAGAGAAAAAAAGATCAACAGTTTGCAGACGTCACCTAAAAGGGCCTATCTCAGATTTGCCTTTCAATTACTCGGACTATCTGTCTTGGCTTTTTCTACAATTAGCCATGTCTTGATGCCTACAGCAAAATACTTGATTTTATTTCAGGAGGCTTTCTAACTCCAAGCCTCCTTTTTTTAGGGTTTGTTTTAATTTTAGATAGACTATAAATTCATTATATAAAAGAACAGAAAAATTTCACAGATCTTAGAGGAAATAGCTTACATCATCAGCAAAATTGGGCCTAGTAATTCCTTGACAGTCAAAAGATGATTTATATATGCTCTAGAATATTTTCGACAAGTATAGCATTCACACTTAGATGATATCGGCTGGAAGTCATCTCGGAATCTAAAAAGAAAAAAAAAACATAACAAAAACACAATTCCCTATGAGCACATAACCCTTATAAAAACCTAAAAACAATGCCCTCAACGCCAGAATGAAGTTAGAGATTGCATATACATCTATTTAATATAACGGAGAAATAACCTTTTTCAAGACATCTTTTCGTTAACAAACTGTATCAAAAAATTTGACCGAACAACATATAGCCAATTCGAAATTCCGCATAGCAAATCTCGGCCTAAAAAATTTAACACATGAAACCCTTCTTATATAAGAACTAACCCCGCCAAAGTTAACCATATAGGATCTAAATTGCCAAAATTAAACTCAGAGCTGTGGATTAGTCTAAATTGAATTGACAATTTACGTTAGTGGAGTATTGCTATGGTTTAGTTTTGCCTGGATTTGTGTTAGTGTAGGTTGCGTTTTGCATAAGCTAACCATTGCCTGCGTTAATTTTGAGTCTACAGTACACCTACATTCAGTAACATTAATTCTTGAGGATTTAGATGATGATTAGAAATAATGTATCATAAAAATAGTCAAAATTATTTTATTTCATAAATAAAGACCGTATTCTTACAACAACTTAATTAAAAACCTTGCACGCAGTTAAAACAAGGAAGGATGCCCAGATCATGGTGGGGTGATATTGTAAAACAATGAACTAAAACATCCAGGCTTTTTTAGGATATGGCAAATATAGAACCACAAAATGGGTTTGGATAGAGAAGGAGTATTTGCCAGTGAGTTGCCCCAAAGCATCTTACGACCCACGGTGTGTTGTGTAAGAAATAGTGATGAAAATCAATTTTCTAACGTGATATTCTCTTATTCCCAGATGAAAGCTCGATAACAAATAGTTTACGTCGGTATCTACTGCTCGTCTCCTTTTTCATCTTTGTCTTCCTATGCTACTCAAGAACGAATCTATTAAGCGGCGTTCACATGCGTGTCTAGCTAGTATCCCATGTCTAGACACGTGTCTAGCCAGACTTCAATGTCTAGGCAACGACCGTTCACAAGTAAAATTCATTGCTTAGCTGAAACTACAAATTTAGTTTCAAATAGATTACAGTTGTTATTTCTAGCCAATCTAGAGAGCTTATGCGGGCAAAACTTTCAAAATTGCAATCCCTATTTTTACTGTCACAAGATAATGGATACGATAAGGCAAACAATTGCCTTAGTGTGCTTCACTATTATGTCTGGTGTTGCATATTTGCAAAAATGAAAAAAAAAAAAACAATGAGAAAACAAAAATAAAATTTCCGTTTAAAAATGTAAACATAGATGACGAAAATAGTGGAACTTGACACATTCTGATTGGCTGTAATCGAAAATCCTACACATTGAGTTCTAGAGTCTAGAACCCAAAGCCTAGCTAAGCACCGTGTTTAGCATGTCTAGCTAAGCACCGAATTTTATTTGTGAACGGTCGTTGGCTAGACATTGAAGTCTGGCTAGACACGTGTCTAGACATGGGATTCTAGCTAGACACGCATGTGGACGCCGCTTTAGGGAATAGAATCCTTATTCATGCTATTATGAAGTACAGTGTGAAAACTACTATTTGCTCGTCTGGGTTTAAAAATTTTTGTGGTGCTAATGATATCTAGAGATTCTTTCGTAGAAAAAGTTGGGTTAATTTTTGACACAAGTTCTGAGCTTTGATGGTAGGGCTCCTACATGTGAACAGTATCTTGACTAGGGTCTCGTCAGTAGACTCGCAAAATTTAAGGTGTAGGTTGACGGAGGATCACTGGAGGGAGATCGTGTGTTACGAAAGAAAGGGTATTGATTCAGGTATAGTGCAGTTGCATGAATTCCAAGAAATAATTTATTTTCCAATTTTCCCTAAAAAGGAACATAGGTTCAAGGGTTAATTGTGGGGTTATACTTGCTAATAAATAAATACTTTATCTTATCCCACACTACAAAAGAAAAAAACAAAGTAGGAATAAAAAAGAAAAAGAAAAATAGAATTATGTACGTAAACACAGAGAGAACACACTTGACATAAATATAGACACCATCAGTTTTCGACGATAACGTGCGTCCTTGTAGACTCGGACAGAAACTCGAACGCTTTTTCTGCGGGCTACAGCTTCTATTTCTCAGTATCATCTAGAGGGTTGGGTACATTAAACCTATGAGACGAACTTCTATAATAAAGCACCAAAAGCAATTTAAGATACTTGCAAAATACTGATCACACTCGTTGTTTATCAGTTTCACTCAGCTAATCCCACAAAGGGGATACATACAAAATTTATAGTAAAGCAACACAGTATACGTCAACAGCCTACTCAGTATACAGACTAGTCAGTATACGTCTGTTAAAACTATGCTTTAAACGAACAATTTTAGAATATTCTGCACGTATGTTACTAGCAATCGAATCACAGATGATTAGACGCATGCAACACAAATCTAAACAGTAAACAATACCCAAGGTAATGAAAAAAAGGCTAATGCTTATCTTTGTCTAAGTCAAAAACAACATAAGGTGTTGCGGCTTCAAAGCCCCCCATAAGATATATGGTAGTCTATACTAGTTTCGTTTAAAACTCAATAGAAAAGAAGCATAACAACAAAACTGTAATGCATTTGCTTTCTTTGTTGTCTTTTTAGAATATCTTCGCTATTTTTGATTAGATAACCTGATAAGATGTCGCTACGATCATTAGTTTTTGATTTTCCAAGTTCTTACATGGAATACATCTATAGGCTAGAAACCGGCACCTGGTGTCTCTCTATGGGGTCGTAAATCCAATCAAAGCCAACGGGGGAACAGATATTATGGTACAAGAAATCGTTGGATTCGACGAACAGCTTGTCCGGTGCCAATTTCTGTAATTTTTTACACGAAGATGTTTGCATTTGCTTATAGATCTAGGCTTGTGTAACTACAGAAAAGGTGGTCAAGACTTGATTGTAGGGTAATTAAACTATGGTTTATGAATAGGAGATCATCAGCGCAGGAGATTAACCTAAAATCACTACCATCCACAGAAAAACCGTCACGAACATTTTTTTCGCTGTGGCCGTTAATACAATAAACTATATGGGGCTTAGAATCGAACCTCGTCTGAGGCCTCAGTGGAGTTTCACAGAGTCAGTGATTACTCCAGTTGAAATTATTCACTCTTATGGAGCTATGCAAGTGCCAAGGAGCTAAAAGCACGATGACAAAATGATTAATACCAGGTTCAAGGAGAAATTGGAGTGCCCGAGACTGCTAAACCGAATCGTATACAATAGAAATATTCACATTACATATGAAAAGACCAGAACACTTGCATCATCTTTTTTTAGTAGCCTATGCGCAGTTTTTCGACCTATGCCCCTAAAAAAAACTGCATGTATTCAGTATAACACTTTACTATCAGTTCCGAGAGAAGTATTCTGTCAAGTCATTTCCTTCAGGTTGGAAAGCACAGTTGGCGCTTGATAGGTAGAACAAGTGTTTGGATTCTTTCCCTAAATCACAATATTTGTAACTATACAGGTACAGAAAAACTTGAGAACTGAGCCAGCGTCAACACAAATCTACAAAAAGAGGGTCAGACGTTTTCAAATCGCAGACGAAGAATGGATAAGGTGGTTGGTAGTGATACCATCAATACCTGGATCCTTACTGCGTTTCAGCTAAGAAATGGCTTTGCTAACCGTCTTGTTCGTAACTACAAAATAGTTTCCTTTGCCAGTGTTATAGCTTTGATTCATTGTTCACTTGGAAGTTTATTTGACACACTTTCATGGAGCGCATTTTTGTAGCTGTAAAAGAGTGCGACATTGAAGCACGTCAGGTGCAAAGGAGTGTTTATATGAAACCGACAAAACACAGTCCATGTGGAGCACCGAGAAGAAACGCAAAAAAAAGTAACTGAGAAATAAATTTTCCTTTTCAATCCCTAACTTAAGAAGAAAACTTGACCTTCTCTGCTTTTATTTCATTTCAGCTTTTAATGTTATCATACGATCTTGTTATACATTTTTTTTTTTTTTTTTTTTTTTTTTTTTTTTTTTTTTTTTTTTTAGTTGACATGAAAACAAGTACGTTTTTGACCCTTCAGATGTTTTGACAACAAATACCTTCCCCAGGACCGCAATCAGGGGGAGGGAGGGCTTAGGTATCCGGTTCACCCCCTCCCTCCGAAATTTTGTCCAACTCATATAAAGGTAAAAAAAATACATGTAAACAAATTTTGTTCTGTTTTGTAAAGTTCTTTTGATAAAACCCCCCCTTCAGCAAAAATACCCTCCCCCCGAACAAAAATCTTGAACATTGGTATCAGTGCAATTCTTTTGTATTTTTTTTTTCATAACACTTAGATGGAGCGGACTTGGTTACAACTGGTCGTAAAATCCAAATGTATCCGGTACAATCAACGATTGCGTTTAACTAGTGAAGATACGACATCTCCTATTTTGTATTATAATAGCAACATATAACTGATACTTACTCTTGCAAATTTAAATCGATTTCATAGCCTCTAGATATATCATCCTTGATACTTTCATCTTTGGGAATTAAAGAAGGTGTTTCTTCAGGTGGGCATGGGGTGTCTCTATTCTGGCTATATCTGGTGAAATATATACATACATAATAAATTAGAGTCTTAAGATATTTTTTTTTTTGTTTAAATACAGTAAAGTATTACGACAAAATATTATGAATCAAAGTAAGAAAAAAAAAACGGGAAAACTTTGCGTAAAATGGATTTCTCTTGGTCATGAGTCAGATAAAAAACTACTTTCAGTTTATAATAGACTAGCCAAAGAGCATGTCAGAAGACGGCCATAAAAAGGGAAACACCATAGTGCATATTCCATTGTGAGGTTTGGAAAAAAGTACCGTGCCCCCCCCCCCCCCCTCCTGCAACAAGAAATAACTTATACTGGAAATTTTAACTGGATCTTCAGCCGTAAGACAAAACAGGACACATGCTCTCTTAGGATGAACAGAAACTAACCGGGCTCTAATTGTTGAATCATCTTGAAGAATTTTCTTGGCAGCAGCCACCCGTTTTGTAACCTAACTTGATTGATTAGGTGATACACACTCTTACTAACTGTGCAAAATAAGAAAAAAATAAACAAAAAAAAGTACTTACAATTAATAACAATAACATGTAGACAAACTGACAATGAAAAAAACAACGAACTTCTAATTCTGGGCCCTCCTCCCCCCTGTAATTATAAATAGTTGTCAATGAAGAGCGCTTTTCACAAGCTAAAAAACAGCAGAATTACATATCACCCTTAAATAAGAAAAACGACTTCTACTGCAAAGATACTTCTTTTTTTAAACTTGTAATTTTAAAAATCTAAATGCCAAATCGTGAATTCATGAAACCCATTATGTGGATATCTTAACCCTATATTTTCGGTTATATTATTATATATTAAATATTAGTTGCAGAAGAGAGAAGATCAATTATTTAGATATACGGTTTTGGCTGATAATTTTGAGTTGACGAGATCTATTAATCTTCCAAATAATTTCTATAAACCTTCTATTAACCTTAAGAATATTCATCTGAAATAGTGAATTTTAAATACTTCTGCGGGGCTATTGAGAATGTGTCTTCAAGGTACATGTTAAAAAAACAAAATAGACCCGCGTTTCCGTTATAACAATTTGATAATATGGCATTTATTTTCATATATCATTTATTTTCAACAACGGAAAGATTTTTTTTCAAAGTGCCAGAAATGTTCTAAGTTTAGTTTTTCGTAATAGTTTGCTAAACGGAGCGCCAATCCTTTAACGTTTAATGGGAGAAGACAGCATAAGAGAAATTCCAAACTATTACTTTTATAACGGATCACCTGGACTTATTGAGATTTTGAAAAAATGAGAAATTATTGCAAACAAGTGTTGGATCTGTTTATGAACTTTTTTCTTTTCCTATGAGTGTTTCGGACCCTTAAAAACTTCTTAGCTCTCAACCAACTACTTTGTCTTCACGCATACATTCCCCAGATGCACAATGATGCAAACAAAATATAAAGAAAATGGTGGTTACTTTGCAACGCCAATGGCATAACGATATAACGGCAGTAGTTAAATCAATACTACTACTACTACTATTACCTCACTCCAGCACCCAGCCACTTGAGGCCAACACAGCTACGCACGCTCTTCCTGCATCCCAGTCTATTCAAAGCCTCCCTCTTTATATCCTCTAAAAAAGTTCCCATTTCTATTAAATCTTTCCTAAGGACATTCCCCAACCCCATTCGGGGACGACCTGCTTTTCGTTTGGCCCTCGACGGTTGGCCAACAAAGACCACTGCTTTTCCTCAGGCCAAGATAATTTCCATGATTTGGAGAATATGAAAATTGTAACTCGGAATGTTACGACGTTAAAAAAACAACTATTGTATCGACATTCTGACCGTCGAATTCAGACGCTTCGAATTTGACTTATCAGGAGTTTTTAAAAACTCATATCCCAAGGGTAGGAAAAACGGAATTAGGTGATATAAAATTAATTTACTCGGGCAGGAAGGGTGGGGTGCACAGGCAGGGAGTAGGGTTTGTGATAAATAGGGAAGATGCCAAGTTTTGTTTAGGCTGGGAAGGCATTAATAATATAATGCTAGTAGCTTATTTTATGACCACAAATTGTAGGGTGTCAATCATTGTGGTATATGCCCCTGTAGAATCGACTGACGGAGATAGTAGTGACTGATGAATTTTATTTTGGGCATAAAAATGGCCAACAAGGTAACATGAAATTCACAAGATGGTAAGATAGCTAACTTTATTGATTATGTTATTGTAAACCAAAGACTGGCAGGATCGACACAGGATACTAGGGTACATAGGAGTGCTGTTATTGATGTCAAAAGTAAAGACCTCCACCTAGTAGTGTCTAGGGTTAATTTAAATCTAAAATTTAGGAACCGTAACTATCTTCCATGAAGTTATGACGTTAGTAGACTCCAGAATGAGAATTTATGATAAACATTCCAGGAACAGTTGAATACTAAACAAGAAAGGTTTAAAAATTTACAATATAGAAGATGGGTGGAATAATTTTAGTAAAATGGTTTGTGAAACCGCTTATGTTGTCTTAGAAAAGAAAGCTAGAAACGCAGCTAGGAATATTAGTGAAATGCTTTAAGGGAGAAAAGCTTTGATGTTTAATGGAGAGGGGGAGGGCTCTGTACAAGAATAATTTGAGTGATAGATCATATTAAAGTAAGAGGAATGGAAAGAAAGTGAAGAAAGCATCAAAATGTGAATTAAGGAGGTGTAAAGCGGAGGCCATGGATAAAATCGTCGAAAATCTCGAGGATACAGCCCGACGCCACAATAATAAGATATTGTGTTGGCATGTTAATAAATTGAGAGGGAATAGTTAATTTGGGCTTGTCCCAGTTAAATATAGGAACGGGGAAACAATTACTGAGAAGAAAAGAGTTAAACAGAGGAGGGCAGAACATATTGAGACTGTGCTAAACCGTGATAGAATTACAGGAAAAAATATAGAAAAGAATGAAAAAGTATGTGATACTTTGGATGTAAAGGAATATTTACTTTGTGAAGAAGACATGTTACGTCTCAGAGTAATTTTTCTCTTAAATTCTCATTGGAAATGAGTATTTGACAGAAGATTTACTTGTGCTAATTGATTTTTGAAGCAAAATTCACACATAAATACACTTAAATACTTATTTGCAAGGGAGAATGAGCAGAAAAGCTCATTTATGGGAAGATCCGTGAACACAGAAAGAATGAGAGAGAGTGAGAGAAAAAAAGAGAGAGATAGAAGGGGGAGAAAAAAAGAAAGAGAAGGGGGAGAGAACTTACTTTGATGTTGCTATCCTGTTACAAAAAACAAGAGCACACCCTCTTTCAGTAGCAACAAAAGGCAATGAAGTGTCAAACACGTCTATTCCTGCTTCAACTAAATCTATTACTTCGTATGGTGATAAGCTGAGGGTCCAGGAAATACATTTACTTTACATGGTGTCTTCAGTGCTTCCTAAAAAAAGGACCAAAATAGCAAATTACCTTACGTTAAAAAGTGTTCTTTTACTTTTTTGAAAATGTGTCAAAGATCAACTGCAAAATTAAAAACTTTTGAATGAATAATAAATTAATAGAACCCTAAAAGAGCTTCCTAATTATTGACTTGAAAGAAACGGCAACATTTTTCGAAAACACGATATCCTGATCAAGGCGATATATAAAAACGAAAATTGATTCCGGGTTTTGAGCAACAGAAAATACTAGAATTGCACATGCTGACGCACATGTTGACTGCTGACCCTTATACTAAATCTTCCCAAGTAAAAATGAAGTAAAAAAAAAGAAGAAAAAGAATCAAACCGTGCTTTGATTCGCACTTAAATTTTTTTAAATTGATACTGATACTCAGATTGCAAATGTACACTTTCGGATGTATACACACATAGCAATTCATTTCAGAGGGGGGGGGGGGTACAACTTCGAAAAGAAAACGCCAATATAATAGACAAATTATACGAAACATATCGGAAATCGCAGCAAGAATTGTAAACTTCCTTGAAGCTATCCTTGAAACTTTATAAAATTAAGAGTAAAATAAAGTGCTTTGACGACTAAACACAAACAAATATAAGCGTAAAAAAGTGGACATGGTCAGATAGGCCTCTGAAAGATTTTTCTTTGTGTTAAATCACTTAACTGCTTCTTATATAGCCAGAATGAACTCCTCAATAATAATGATCAATAATACCGCACCCACTCAGGGTTTTCAACCCAAATATCTGAACTTTCCCTTACACTCCAACAACTACCAAAAACTGAATGCAGGACCAAGCCACCTGAGGCCAACAGAGCTGCAAACGCTCCTCCTTCACCCAAACTAGGTCAAAGCTTTTCTCTTTATTTTCTCTCGCAAAGTTCCAATTTTCTTTCAATCCCATCTCAAGACCTCTTCCCCCATTCGATGACGTTCTGCTTTTGGTTGGCCCCACACAGATTGGCAAAAAGGCACAAATTTTTAGCAGCCTGTCATCTATGAAACGTGACAAAACTACAATTAATGTAGTTATACTTTATTATACTCAATTAATGTAATTATACTTAACTATAGAACGTGATTTCTCACTGTAATTCTTAAATTTGAAAATGATAAAAATTCTATCTTTTAAACAAGACCAAAGGCATTTGATAGGTTAATGCTTTGTAGGTCCCTAGAAAAAAAACATCTAACATTCACCATCATCACTTCTACTCTTTAAACCGTGGAGAAAAGTAAACGATTCTACACAGTGACCATCTTTCATCATCATAAATTTCACTTCTGTCTATTTTATCAATGTTATATATTTCATCTAGTCATCTTCCGCGACTGAGACAACTTTTCAAGTTGAAAGACACTTTTGAAATAAACAATGTGCAATCACGTGTGGAACTTGCTCTCCACTAAAAAATAACAGCGAAATGGGGTACGGTCGGAATTTAATAAGAATCGTATAGAAGAGCTATTACCTTTGCTAAACCCAGCTGAGCACGACCACAAAAGAAGCGCCCTTAGATCCACTGCTGTGTGACCCTCGGCTCTTAAACATGGACGCCATAATACCCCGACTGCAAAGTGAAGATCTACAAACTTTGAAAAAAAAAACTTATCTCACCTTACTGTTAGGCTGAGCCTGTTCAAGGCCTGCACTAAGTTTAAAATTATTTTATTTCAATCCTTGTCACTTCAGTTCGCTTTTATTTACAACCAAAACAGACATTCAGCTAAACTCTCAGTACCCACTCTAAGAAAGGAACAAAAAACAATTGCGACTGGGCGTGTATATACAACTAACTTTCTAACTATCAATTAACTAAACACAAACAAAGAAAAAAGTAAAAAAAAAAACACGAAAGAAAAGATGACCAATCTTTTTATTAACTCCTAATAATAATAATGCAAAAAAACAAAAAAATATGAGCCTTGACCTAACAAATACTTTTTTAAATTTACTTTTAAACAACCTCAGATATTCAGCCGTCCAAATGACCTTTAAACCCCGCTGAAAGCGGACCCTGTAAGAGATGGAGCCGTGGTAAACACGCAATAAACGAATAAAACAAGCAGTGTTGTACATGGGAGCTAAAACAATAAATAGTTCAAAATGAGACTAAATACGATACAAATTTCACAGTTTATTTGACTAAAGAGTTAACCAAAGAAATTAAGAGGAAAAGGCATATGTAAGTTCCATTTCAAACAGAGGCGATACTATGTGGCTGTCCGATTTGCTTTATTTTCCTTTTTTCTTAAAGTTTTGATATAGGCTTTATGTAGAAGAGTATGAAACGCAAGATTGTGAGGTTATTTGTCTGCAACCTAAAATATTTTTAAAGTTGTCAAATGGAGCACACAGGTAACGCTCTACTGTATACTTGTCGCATGTTGTCACAAATTGTCTTTAGAGTTGTCACATCAGTAAAATAGATTAATCATAGTCGACGAAATAGGGTTTAATTCTCCTATATATCGCTCTGTAACCATTATTCAAGTGTAAGACCCTTCAACATGTTACGTTCGATATTTGCTGATTGAATTCTCAATGTTCTAATGTTTTACAAGTGTAAGTATTCCATTATTTGAAATATTCTTCAATGCATTATTTTAATTAGGTAAATGTACTATTTTATTTTAATTTATTTTTGTTATCGGCCTCATCATACAAACAACGATCCTAGAAAGCTAAAGGAAGGCTCATTTAATCAAAAAGTATATTTTAAAGGTCAAAACCAATTAGAGGGCAGTCAGGGGCACTTTCAATGCTTATTGCGTCCCGAAACCGTACAAGGCATTGGATAAAAATCTTAAGATAGCCATGGTGCTAAGAACTGTAAGAAGGCCTCAAAAACATTCATCCAGTGGTAAGACAATCTTTGCAGCCACCATCCGTAAGTGTGATATATCACTAAAAACAGGGGCATAATTTCGTCAAAACCCTGGGGGGGGGGGGGGGAACAGTGGACCAAACTTTCACAGATCAAGTGAAAATGTCAGTGAGAAATAAAAAAAAGCCTTATAGTACCACAAATGCAAAGAATTACTACAGAAAACTGGCCCGTTGTTCTGAATTATGCAGGCTTATGTTAGTTTAACAAGATTCTGAAGAAATTAAATTTCAGCAGGGAGGGGGGGGGGGGGCAAACTGGGGTCTGGGGGGCAAACTGGGTTCTGGAGGGGACAGTTGCCCCCTACCTCATAACAAATAACGCCCTGACAAAAAACAACACTTTTGGTGTCACTTCTTAAGAAGATAATGCAAATATTGCAAACATATAAATAAAATTTACAAACAAATTCATCGAAATGATTTTACATCGATCTTTTATGTGATTATCTTAACTTTTAGTTACTATATGCCGTGTTTTGTTCTTTACAAGGTTTTCAGCTATATCCGATGACACTAGCATAGGCCCCATTTATAATGAACTGTATCGGTTCTCTAGGCAACTCTTTTTCGATATTGTCTCAAACTGTGCATTCTTTCATAAAATACAAGCATTGTTGTCTCTGTCAGTCGAGTATACACCTTTCAATTCCAAGGCGTCGAGTTCGAACTTCATCCGGAGCAACTTTTTCTGCATAAATGGATAATGCTAGTTTCTAGGAAAGTAATAAGGTTTTATTACAAACTTTTAGTCTCCTAGTAATATTCAGTTATTATAAGCTTTACAATCCATTCTTTACTTTAACTAGATGCGAAAAAAAGAAAAACAAAATACAGTAATGAAGCGGTACTTGTTCATTATTCGGTACACCCTCGAGAAATGAAGTTGCGCTTTTTACTGTGGCCACTGTAGAATGGTCAAGAGTCTCCGATGGGTAGAATGGTGAGCATAGCTTATATATGAAAATGCAGTTTTTTTTGTAAAAAAGTGATACTAGTTGCCCTCCAATTTTTTTGGTCATTTAAAAAGGGCACTATAACTTTTAATTTCCATTTTAAAAATGAGCCCTCTCGTGACATTCTAGGACCACTGGGTCGATACGATCACCCCTGGAAAAAGAACAAACAAATAAACACGCATCCGTGATCTTTCTTCTGGCAAAAAATACAAAATTCCACATTTTGCAGATAGGAGCTTGAAACCTCTACAGTGAGGTTCTCTGATACGCTGAATCTGATGGTTTCATTTACATTAAGATTCTGTGGCTTTTAGGAGGTGTTTCACCCTTTTTTTGGAAAATAAGGCAAATTTTCTCAGGCTCGTAACTTTTGATAAGTAGGACAAAACTTGATGAAACCTATATAATCTAAAATCAGAATATAAAATCCGATTCTTTTGATGTATCTATTGATATCAAAATTCCGTTTCTTAGAGTTTTGGTTAATATTGAGCCGGGTCGCCTCTTACTTACAGTTCGTTACCACGAACTTTTTGAAAAGCTTGGAAGCATAAAACGATATCATCATTGCAATAATTATGGTCCAAAACCCTTAACTGGAGGTTTGCAAGAACACCTCCCGTATGTTCCTCCTCCAAGCCCCCTTAATAATCTACGCAAGTAAGGAACAAAAACAAATATATCAAATCAGATTATTAGAGGCGTGGTTCTGTTAGTACAGCGTTGGACTTCAGATAAGAGTGTCTTGGGTTCGATTCCTAATTGTTTTTTTTTTTTCAATTACGGTTTTGTCCTCTTCTATATAATCATTTTCAGATGATTTCACTGTTTTATAAATGTGATGCACTTATCTTTTAAAGCATGTCCCAGAAAGGTATTTTGTCAAGCATTTTGATTCAAAAGGGAATAGAGGTTATCCAGTTCATGGTTTGCAACGACATTCTTAGTAAATCACTAAATCCATACCCCAACGTATGGCGTATTTTGTCAAAATCCTGTGTGTGTGTGTGGGGGGGGGGTGTAAAATCTGGAGCCAATTTTCCCAAACCAAGTGAAAATGACACAGGAAACTTAGAAACAAGCCATAGGCTATAGTAAAAAAAAAGGTAAAGATGTACTAAAGAAAACTGGCCTGTTTCAGTGGATGCTTGAATTATGCAGGCTAATCTTAGTTTTGACTACATTTTTTGGAGAAACTAAATTTCACCTGGGGGGGGGGGGGGGGGGGGGTCTGGGGGAAAAACTGTGGTCTGGAAGAGGCAGTTGCTCCCTCTGTCCCATAGGAAATTACGCTCCTGACCCAAACCCCTTGCCACTTAGTGGTGGTTGGAGAAGTGTAGGCATGTGGTTCTGGAACCACTCAAAGTTGTATATTAAAAGAAGAATTACTTATTGTTATACTTACTTATCCAAATTATTTACTTGACAATTCCGCTGTAATATTCTCTCCATACCCAAGATTGTGCATCCAAAGAGGAAGAAAAACAAATGAAAACAGTTCTGTAGGAGAATTCAGGTAATTCTTCCCAAAATTTTTGAAATGAAAACAAACTTAGTTTATAATACCATTTATCGTACCTACACAAGAAATGATCTTTTTTGAAATTTCGATTCAATTATAAGTAATGAATGGCTTTTCTATTTAGGGACAGGTCAAGTAACTACCTAAGCCTAAAGGCACATTTCTGTTGAGCTAGCAAAATTTCCCACAAGAATGTCGATATGCAGAACTGTCCGCTTAGTTAACCCTTTGTATCGAAGCTACTCATCTGGAGCTACTTTCTTAAGTGCTACTAAACTTAATTTTTTTCTAAAAACAGAGAATTAAAGGTCTATTTCTTCTTAAAAAAAAGAAAGAATGAAAGTATTTTTCCCTAGATTGGAGGTGATTAAAAACTATATAAAAAAATAAGTTTTGGACTGAAACTAAGGAGCAACATTAAAACTTAAAACGAACAGAGGTTATTTCGTAAAATAAAAAAGATCACGGCAGTGTTGTTTCTAAACTAAATTTTAATCAAAACGAGCAGAGATTAATTTTTTAAAACATAGTTTTTCCGGGGGAAGTAAAGAGCAGAGTTGAAACTCAAAACGAACAAAAATTATTACTTCATAGCCTATCTAACATATATTAGTAAAACTAGTGCAAATAAATCAACTGGTGATATTCCCTATGTTTGTAGGATTACAGAAAACTAGCGCTTTACTGAAAACACAAAACAATATAAGAATTTTGGTACGGTAAAAATAAACATTTAAGGGCACTTTTAACGGTATAAAAGTAAAGCATTTTTAGACTGTTGATTTATTTCTTTATTTTTTCGTTAATTTGGCATCACTTCTGTACAATTAGCTCAGTTCAATCACTGACTGTCATTTTGGATCTGAAAAAGACACTTCATGACTATTTGAAGACAAGTTCGAAGTGAAGGAATCTTATTAGTATTAAGACTACAGACTAGCTTTAAAATTTGTATCAAAACTTGAAATTCTCCGTTTTATAAAGAGAAATAACTGGATCTTCAGAGTCCATATTATGGTTGATATGTTCTTCATTTCGAGAAATAGTAGGTGAAACCAAGATGTTACCCGATAAATCAATCCATTACTTTTTATCCATTACCTTTTAGTTGATTTATTTGCACTAGTTTTATTGATATATGTTAGATAGGCTGTGAAGTAATAATTTTGGTTCATTTTAAGTTTCAACTTCGCTCTTTACTTCCCTCGGAAAAACTGTTTTTTTTTTTTTAATCAATTAAAACAAAACATGGATGAAAACGAGCAAAAATAATCTAAAATTATACGGCACCAAACAGCTTACAGATAATATTACTGAAGGCTTTTCTTTGAAAGTCTTTTGGGTTAATATTTGATTCTTCATAGGCGAAGAGCGTTGTGAGGGTAAGCATTGTCAATAAGCAATTAGTTTTGCTGATTCGTTTCTACAGCTCCCCGTGGCAATACTAACGCAAAATCTAATCTGCCATTAAAACTTCATGATTTTTATACAACTGAAGGAAAATCTTTAAAAGTCGTGGTTTTCAGGTACGAATAGGCCTAGGATAGGTCCCTGGTGTAAAAAAATTCTTATTTTGATGTCCTTGGTGCTTTACTAAGAATATCTGTTGGCGAAAAAATTGTTGCAAAGTGTTAAAATATGCCAGACATATTTCTGTTTATAGACGAAAAATTCCTAATTTTTCGTTTTTTCAGTGTACATAAGAGTAGAAAAGTGTTGTATTTTTATTCCATGCTGAGATTTCTGCACTGTGGTTGTATATTAAACACGCTTGATCGACTATTCGATACATTATTTTGTATCTCACTTGTCCTCACGATACCTAAATGATACTTGATTTTTTCAAAATGTGCCATGTCTCTGTTTCTCAATTGGCAAGGTATTGCACAATGATCTCTGGTACCATTTTGATTTCAAACTTGTTTTACAGTGTCAAGGCCTCTTTCTATTTCAAAAGCACTTGTTATTCATAACAGTAAAATAGTCAAAATGTAAGTTTTTCATTTTTTTTTCTCTCTCTCTCTTCTTGCAATTAAAGACCGGTTCAATTGCCAGAGACTTAGGTCTGCCCATAGATGCATACCGGTTAAACTGTAAGTTTGTCCATAAGTGTATACAGGACCAGTCTTTTGGGGAGAGGGGTTGAAATTAAAGAAGTTTTACATTCCTGGCCTTAGAGCCTTGCAGGGGATGTAGAATGCATCTGAATAATATTATCTTATGATCCTTATGTGTAGATTTAGATTTTATATTCAGGAAAGAACTTACAATGGTTTCAGTAATGACATCTTTTGTTATGGAAAAATTGAAACCTTCTAGAGGGGGTCCAGTGGGAGATATGCCTGAGAGTACATAGCCAGAACAGTTAGATTCCCTTGCAGCAGCTATGCTTTTCTCTCGTTGTTTCTTATTATATCCACCAGCTATGTGGACAAAAAATGGCGAATCTTTCAGCACCTAAAATGATAAAATATATAATTAAAATATTCCAAGGTGAAACAATCGTTAGAAATTACCATTTAAAATTACGAGAAAAAGATTGTAGCAATTGGCCACCTGTTTTATGTACACCAATCTAATAAGGGACAACAATGCTTATAATTACATTCGGCTTTATATTATGTAATATGTCTGCTGATACAAACCGCTCAACTTTGAAAACTTCAAACTGAAGATAAAGAAAACGAAATCACTTTGTATGAAATCTTTCTTTCTTAATTTTGGCATTTCTCAAAAGAAAAAAGTATTCTAAAGAGCATTAAAACAAAAAATTTGGAAGACGAACAATTGAAAAAGCGTCAAACTGAATAGAAAATGTTGGAAGATACAGGAAAATGCCCAAAAGGATTGCAAAATATGGAAAAACAATTGTATTATAAAGAAAGTCCTCATTGAATCAAAATTGTATATACCAAGTCCAATGTTGTCCCAGAATCAGGGAGATTTATAAGAGGAGGCAAAGATATAAAAGAGATCAATTGAGTCGACCTAGTTTCACTTCAGTTACAAAAGCAACGAGAAGAATCATAAAAAATAAAGTAAATCCCTGTCAATCACCTGGTGCAAAAAAAGTTCTGATTTTATGTCTTTGGTACTTTATCAAGAATATCTGTTGGCTTTTCATTAAATAAAAGTGAGCCTAAGACTCAGCCAACTAGTCAATACATGGAAAAGCTACAAAGAAAAAAAAAGGTTAATAGATTTTTCTTAATAAAAGCCTCAATTTCTCCTCGGTTAATATACATGAAACAATAAGCCACAATCTATTTATCTTTTAAGAGCTTGCGTCGTCCCTTTGAGTTTTTTTATGGAATCATTTTCTTTTACCTTTCTCTCAGCATTCTTGTTCGTTTCCACATCCTCTTTTTTGCAGCAATTAGCATTTTCTAGCTCAAAAATTGTCAGCATCTACTCTCTCTCTTCTCAATGACCTTCATTTCTCTTTTTTTCACCCGCCTCCCCTTGAGGTGATATTGTCTCTGAGCTTTTACCCATTTTCCTTACTAATATACACAATTTTGCTGACGATGGGGAGCCTTCGGATTTCAGTCGTTATCATTAGGAGAAAAGGTTGACTCTAAGAACAATATAACACACATCTTGCCAATTTTGTTTCCCAGTGAATAGGTAACTGAAAAGAGTGTCTAGCTACACCTACATTCACAGAATTGCCAAGAGGTGGCCTTTATAGGACACAGTTATTGGTAAAACACTTCCCAGACAATGTATACTTTTGTATGATTCATAGCCCCCAGGTCAGAAAATTGACGAACTTTTTCAAAAACGTTTTAGAGTTACAAAATCACTCCAAGATGTTCTTTAGCAAAACAAACTCTTAAATTTTCAAAAATGAATTTTAAGGCCTTTATATTATTATATGGCGTTAATAAAATTTTGACAGTCAAAAGAAAAACAAATCTTCTCTTTACCGTGTTTTTCCGCACGTAGCAAGCGTAAAAAAATAGTTTCAAGAATGTAGTCACAATCGTTTCAAAATCAATCTACACATGATAGAAGAAGAAACTGTACCGTTTTTTTAGTTATTTCTATCATAGGCAAAACACTAGCGCCACCTAAGTAAAGAGCGATGAGGCTTTAATGAACTTCTTTTTTTTTACCAAGCCACTTCGTATGGAATAGTTGTCGTAGAAAGTTCAAAGGGGGCCCTTTTGGTAAGAAATTATAAGTCATAACGCTCTTTTTAAGACTCAAAAATGATTGGAGGGCAATCAGCCTTCTCCTTTATACTTTTTGTTACCAGCCCCTCCCCAAGACATCCAATATAAGACGGCCATTTTGTTCAATCAAAAAGCTCAACAAATCATGCCTCTGTGGATGACTTGACCCCACACAGCCCCTAAGGCGAGGATTGTAAATTATGCAAGTTGCATGTTGTTTACATATACGTCTTATAATGGAAAAAAGGGGGCATCTGTGGATCCTGGGAGACGGAACTTACAGAAATTGTTCTGTGAGAAAAAAAAAAAAAAAAAAAAAACAGTTTCTTGGGAGGGACGGGAAGAAAGTCTTCGGCCACACGGAAATAGGCCAAACAGTATTTTTTTTCTTTTTAATTTTTATTTCGAAGGAGCTCTTGCGTACCATTTGCTATCCTTCGATCGTAAAATTCCCATAGTTTCCTAAGAGTATATTCTGAATGCGACAAGCATGACGAACAAATCAAATGGTACCGCATTTTTAAAATTTTTTACAATATCTCTGAAATGACTAAAGGGAACGAGCAGAAACTCAGAGGGAGTACTGGAAAGGGGGGGGGGAGTGGACTTTCTGTTGACTCGAGGAGGAGAGCAGAGATAAACTGAATGACAATATACGTATCCAGCTAATCGAATAACCATGTCTGCAATATCTTGAGAATGGCATTGGGGATGGATTTAGATACTTCATAAACTGTTGGACAAAGGAAAGGGAAGGGTGGGGTAAAGGAATGCAAATTTAGTGTTGGGGGAGGGGGAAAGGCTAAAAAATTCGTCTCCAATTCGGATAAAACAACATTTTGCACTATAAACTCAAATGGGACTTCTAATTCGTGCACGTTAAAGTTGTGAGAAATATCAAAGACACTATGTGCTACCACGTTGTCAAAATGGCGTATCTGCTATACCTTAGGATATAAACTTAGAGCTTTCGGGAAATGTTGATGGGGGGCAAGTAGATTTTGATTTATGGCTTGGGGAAAAGGGTAGAACTAAATCAAAAGACAATATGTGAATCAAGGTTGTCAAAATGCCGTAACTACAACATCCCCGGAACAAAAATGGCTCTCTGAAATGGGAAACTGAAAGTTCCAGTGTCCTTCTTAATGGTCAAAAGTGATTAGAGGGCAACCAGCCCCCCTACGGTTACACCTTTCATAGCCACCGCCACATTGTCAACGACAATCAATCAAAATTTGGAGATAGCTATTTTGTTAAAAATGGACGAACAAATGTACCTCTGGGGATGATATTTGATCCACAGCCTCTGAAGCAAGAGTAGTAAATTAAGTAAATTGCTTGCATGTAGGTTTTATAATGGAAAAGAGGGGTATATTTGATCCTGGATGTACAATAAGCTCAAAAATTTCAGGGGTCATTGTCTGGGCAAAGAAAAATCATATATTTTGTTGAGAGTGGGGGGGGGGGGACTTTAGGGGTTCCTGAGATGGGCCAAAAAACTTTTTATTCCTAATTAGTAGTATTTTGAACGAGCTTTTACGAATTGTTTGTTTTGCCAAAATTCCCTAAGTATCTCAAGATTGTAATCTGGAAACGACAAACACACTTGAGTAAACCAAAAGACGCTATGTGCACCTGATTTTTCAAACTATATACAAAATCTCCGGAATTGCATAGGGGATCGAGTTGAAACTTTGAGTGAATAGAGTACTGGAGGGTAGGGGGGTACAACAGAGTTTATAATTTTGACTTGGGGGGGGGGGCAAGAAAAGCTTATTAAACACAATGTATTTCGGAAGAAAAATATAGTTATATTAATTCTTAATGCGAAAATTCGTTGTTTTTTTTTTTTTACGCTTTAAAACTTCTGGCCATGAAGATGTTTCAATTAAAATTTCGGAAAAAAGGGAATCTCAATCAGGAAACAATCGATTCTTAACGTCCTATTTTTATTTCCTTTTTTAAACAGCAAAACAGATTTCTTTTTAGTAAACGACCTCAATGCCTTTGTTTAAGCGAACAAGTAGTTACAACATAATATAATCAAAAAGATTCTTATAATAGAATGGCGGATCAATACTCATCTAAATTCTAGGTTTTAACAGGACGGGGATCAATGTGAAATCAGGTCTATGGAAGGCAAAAAGTTGAGCAAATTTTAAATCCGTTTAAATAATATTCCCCTTTTCCATCCTTTCAAAATTATATAATAAAACTATTATTGAAATTTGTGGCAAAATTTTTTACAAAATTTAAATAGGAAGCCAAAATCTCAATTCATAAGCAGAAAAACTAAAATCTAAAATCTATATTAAACCAAAGACGAGAAAAAAAGAAGTCATATAATAATTCAACCTTAAATGAAAAAAAGACTATCAATACATAAACGAGACTCAAAACGATCGGAAACTACAATAAATACTCAAGCTAAAATTGAGTAGTGCTAACTCCTCATAAGCCTGCTAAAGGCAAGAGCTTTATTCACACTTTACTGAAAATAAAATATATTTAAACGTTTTCTTTGTTATACTACTACTACTACAACAACTCACTGCACAGAGCTACGCACGCTCTTCCACCATCTTAATCTATTTAGAGCCCCCCTCTTCACACCCTCCCAGGAAGTTCCCATTTCCCTTAAATCTTTCGGGGACAACCTGCTTTTTGTTTGGCCCTTGACAGTTGGCCGACAAGGACTATCTTTGGGTACCAAAAACAATCCGTATGAAATTTCTCTGGAAAACATCTAGCAAATCTTCCTCCGTCATTCGGAGCGCCCAGGCATCAGAACCATACTTGACCACTGTCATTACAGTACTTTCCAGTATTATAATCTTAGTTCGCACACTTATCTTCCTATTCTTCCAAACTTTTTTCAACCGAGAAAAAACACTAAGGGCCTTGGTAATTCTAATTTTAACATCTTCTCTGCACTCACCGTCTTTACTAAAAATACTATCTAGGTAAGTGAAGCTGTCCGCTTGATCCGATCTTCTCGTCACCCAGCATCACCTCCTTGCCTTTGCTTATTCCTAGTCTTAGCAATTTAGTCTTCTTAATCTTTAACCCTATTCTTGCACCCTGAACTCTCGAAATCTCCAAAAGTTCATTTATTTTACTAACACTTTCATCTAGGATGCTTAAATAATCAGGATAATGAAAATCTATAAGAATTTTACTTCTTCAATTGATTCCGTGTTCTCTCCTTGTCTTTGCTGTGCTCCTTAGAACAAATTCCATCGAAATAATCTACATAAATAAAGGACACAACAAAACCAGCTACTAGCCTCATTTCCTACCACAGCAATGTTATTTACGTACATAGCACTAATCACTTTAATTTACTTATTTGGTATGCCATACAAGGATAGGACCTTCGATAAAGCTCTTCTATAAGTTGAAACATTTCCTCATGATCTATAAAACTGAGGACTTAAAGAGTTTGCTGCGTTAGACACTTGTCATTATTAATCTAAGAGCGAAAATTTGGTGGATGCATCCTTTCCCTTTCCTAAAACCATACTGTTATTCTCTTAAAACTTAATCTACAGCTTCTCTAAGTCTAAAATGTATCATCATACTGAGTAATCTGTTTCCTACGAAAACCAGGTTAATGCTTCTATAATTACCACACTCACTCTAACCTCTTATCTTATAGAGGGCTTTCATTAGAGTTTTCTTAAAATCGCTAGGTACTTCCCCTTTTTTCAAAAATCATATTCATAATAATAATAATAATAATAAGGGTTTTCATTTAAATCAAACAAATAAATAAATCAACTACCAGAAGCAAACTTGTTTAGGCTATACACCCTTCAAAAATAAGAACCCTGATATATACATCGCTATCAACAACGTAAAACAATAAACAAATAAAAAGAAAGGAGAAAAAAAAAGCACGGCACAACCTCCTCCAACTTAGTGCAACTCCTAAAAAAAAAACCAAACCATAACTAATTATCACCGTCCTCTCACTACCACCTCACACAACCACAATAAAAAAATAACCAAAATACAACTGAGAGACCACCCAAGAGAAAATCGCCAAGAAATATTATACTCACCAAAACACAGAGATTTTAACCTACTCCTAAAACTAGCAATATTTTCTTCAACTAATAAATTCATTTGGTAAACTATTATAAAACCCTGGTCCCACATGACGGATAGAGAAGAATGATCTTCGAGTTGAAGCCTGAGGTTGTCTTATCTGGGATGCTGTTCTGGTTGAGTATTCATGGACATTACATACAGCCACGAACATTTGACCGAAACATTGTGGCAATAATCCACGCTCATATTTAAACAAAAACAAAGCTGAATAAAATTTAGAAACTCCGTGTAAAGGCAGAATATGTCGTTCGACATATCTCCTTCTCACTGATGCACCTTTTTTATCACCACAAAGCACTCTAATAGCTGAGTTCTGTATCGCACGAAGCGGAAGTAGATGTGTCGGGAAAGTTCTCGACCAAACGACATTACATTACAAAAGGTACGGTACGGGTGAACAGTAGAAAAATACAAAGACCTTAATATTACATAATTTTAATATCACTTATAATTCATGTTATAATTCCAACTTATAACATTCCTTTGATATAATATTAAGGAATCAAAACTTACTGAGACTTGTGGAAGGATTATTATCATATATCAGACAATCAGTCTACCTTCATTAGTTCTTTTCAGTAATCTTAGTTAGTGTGGTAATTTTCTTTCTTTTTTTTGTTGTTGACGTTTTGATAAACAACAACCACACAGTTCAAAATTTTAATTATGCGTCTTTGTGACAGTTTTACAGAGGAATTTCCACAATTATTTAGTCAGAACGGCTCGAAAATAGGTATTTTTTGTCTCTGTCACTTTTGAAAAGCGTGTGTGATACAGTTTTTGCTCATTAATACACTGACGCATACTTTTTCATCTGTAACTTGGTGGAGAAACTTATACAATCTGATCGAAAAGTGGTGTCTTGTTTTAGGTTTTAAATCTAACTAGAAAATCTAACTGGACCTACATTGTCCGGACACTGTAAATTATATAGTCACCCTTTGCATGACTTTGCTGACAAAATTATTTCCGGATTAGCACTTCGATTTTATTTCTTCGCCACTAACTAAACGCTATGGTTGCCAACCCATCGAAACCCTTAGATTATATGTGTTGAAAAGAATTACTTGTTCAAGAAAAATTACAGCACATTCCATAAAGACTGTCGCAAAATAGGCTACTTCTTCTTAAAGCATACTTTATCAACTATTTCCTAACACTCAATTAATACAGGTACTTAAACATATCATATATACAAACTAATATGTTATTACTTAGGCCCAAAATGTTAAACCTGTTTTTGTTTCCAACTTGTTTGATGGTTAGAACGATTTGGGTCTGGAAACAAATTGCTTAAGTTCCAAAAGCACACCGGGATTCAGTGCTATGTATTTACCACAAGTACCTAACCTCTCCCCTGTTTTAAACGTACTCTTGCGACTCTTGTTTAGAATTCACTACAATTCAATATGAAACCTATACCAACGCCAAAATCCATTTATTACAAAAATTAAATAAAAAACAATTTTTTTTTATTTAATTTCTAAACGTTTTTGAATTAATGCAGGTTTTGAATTTGGCTCACCGTACATGAATAATTAAAACGAAATTCGCATATTAATTGTACTTTTTTTAACTAATAATAACCTTGTAATAATCTAAGTTTGATTTTTGTTCCAGTTGCTTAAGAATAACTCCTAAATCATAAAGTCTGTTTAATTAGAATAATAACCTCTTTTAGAAGAAAAAAAGAAACTTTAGCGTAAGAGCGAGCTATTAAGGAGAGGCAACCCATCTCATATACGTAATATTTTCTGTTCTTGTTAAGTTTTAATATTGCTTCTCACTTTCAGTTGAAAAAACTTGTTTTTTTTTTTTATTACTTATCGTTTTTTAAATAATGTATAGAAATCCAGCTCCCCCTCCATGGAAAATTCCCTTCCCCAACGAGAAATTATCTCCATGGAAAGATTCTCCCACATAACTTAAATTAGCGATATTTGCGGAACTAATTTTGTAAGGCATAGTAACAAAAACGGCCAAAGAAGTCGAAACTATTTTTATGAAAATAAAAGTCACAAGTTGAGCAATTCTCAAATCACTGAAAAGAATGAAAGAAAAGATCTTTAAAAGATATACTAGTCTAGGGACCCAGCCTCTGAAAACTGACACAGGTGTGGTCAGCGAGATGACCGCGAAACGGAGGTTGGACCCAACGTAAACTGACCATGCTGATTACGGAAACGACCGCTATATTGTTGAGAAATGTTGGCGTGTCGTTGTAAGATCAAAGTTTTAGGTTTCTTCAGCTTTTAGCTACGAATAAAATGTGTAACTGTCAAAGTAAAGCCAGAAATGCATCGATTCTAGAAACCTAATACAGGAAACGTTGCGAAATTCACCTCGCAGCAGAGAAGAGGAGAAACTGAACAGCTAAGAAACTTTTAACTCAAAATGAAACAACTAAAAGAACAAATGGCTATTACATATAAGAACGAATCGTCCAAATTTCAAAACTCGTCTTCCGAGGACTTTTCTGCCGATTCGTTACATTTTCCTGCACACTGACACAACAAATCACAGCCTCTGTTCTTGTCAACACATGGGCAGGCTCTAGAGCAAGTTCGACAAAGGCAGTATTCGGGACTGGTACCTTGTGGGAAAGGATCTCCCCCCATTGGAAACTGGACAGATTTTGCCTTTCGAAAAAGTCCAGCCGAATCGAGTAGGGTCAACTGGCGAAGGCCTTGGCAAGTTCGCTTCCAACAGGAATTTGACCTGTAGCAAAGAACGCATAGCGTGAAAAGAAAAAGCGTCATCCGTCGGAGGCAAGTATTTCAGTTCCCGTTTTCTCGGGTACAGGTGAATGCGCAAATCGTTCAAAGACCTGAAGTCACCAGGGTCTTTGCCGTACATTGCTACGACTACCTTTCGGCAGGCAGATGTAAATTCTTCCAAGACAGCATGGGCATCGTCGCACCTTAGCCTCACAATCACGTTCCGGATATCCTCATAGAGGTTCCATCTTTCAACTGCTTTCATAGCTAACTTTTTGCCCTTGCCATAAAAATAGCTGACGGTATCACACCCAGTCACACAGTGGACCACTGGCAGGCAACTGAGCAAACTGTTCAGCAGGACTTCACAAAGCTGGTGAATTGGCACAGAATACTTCTGAAAATTCACATATATGGCAAGACCAACCAGCTCCTTCTTTTCAAATAGCTGACAGCAGTGATACAGAAGTCCAACAACTATGTCAGTGTCATTTGCTAGCACAGCAATCTCCTTGAAGTTTCTCCCTAGAGCATCAAGGACATGTAAAATTATCCTTGTGTCCGCTTCTTCATGGTTTGAGCTGAGACGCTCTTTGTAATCTTCTGCACTCACATTTGCTGGCAATTTCGCAACTTTCATCTGATCTGAAAAGCCTCCCGAGAGATACAGTGTCACACCTTGCTTGACGAGATCCACAGACCCTTCACAAATCTCAAAGAGAACCTCAAGGAGCTGACTTTTTGTCTTCGAACTCGCCAAGATGGAGGTCCAGTTGGAAAGCTTTGAATTCCTTCCCAGCAATATTTGTGCTCTAGCGTTCGCACCTCTGTGCTCGTGGCAACCGCTGCTGTCTTTCAAGCTGACATGATTTCCAGCGGCATCTCGATACCCGAATAAACCGTCATATCTGTCAGCTACAACGTGAATTTCTTGCACATCCTGCATTTCTGCATTTCTGACATTCTCTGATTCTGATTCAGTTCCATGTCTGAAAAGAGCACACAGATCAGTGTAAAATAGACTGCAGGCACCTTTTCAAAACCCTAACACCATTTCTATGATTGTATATTTCACCATCATGACAAAAAAAAAAAGGCAAAACAGAAAAAAAGACAGAAAAAAAAGAAGTGAAAAGTTGAAGCCAATTATCAATTTTTGAGATAGCCAGAAATATCTGGAACTCCCTAATGAAAGTACAAAAAATGAAGTTCAAAATGCCGGTATTTAATCAACCGCCAGAAATAGCTAACACTACTGTACGCCTAGTTTGGATATCACGTGGTTTTTCTCAAGTATTTCTTTCTCCTTTTGGCCAAAACTGTTTTTGATGTTAAGAATTAAAAGAGAAGGGTCTGGCGGATACAACAGTCTCATGTTTGTTAGAACGTTTGTTGGAAAACCAGCCAAGTGGTTTGCAAGTGTCCCATCTCACAGGTATGACTTAATTTATATACAAATTATGACTTAATCTATTATTTACATACAGCGGACGCAACTGGCCTATGTAGGATTTTATAAAAAAAGGGGGCGGGGGGTTGATGAAATTTGTGAAAATAAGGATTTTTCTTCTTCTAATAACTGGTGGAATAGGTGTGATGGTTTCAGGGGCGGATCCAGGATTTTTTAGGGGGGGGGGGGCGCAAAATAGGTTGATCCGATAGACTTACGTTAGGTTTCACTTTCATTACACACAGATATTTAAAAGTCATCAAAGGTCAGGGCCCTCTAGAGGGAGGAGTGGAGGTAGGTACTTCAGAATACCTTCCCAGAACACATTTGAGCCTGTAGACCCATCCCTGAAAGTTTCATTTTCCTAACCTAACCCCTATCCAAGATAGCCAAAAGTAGCTAAAGTAGAATTTCACCAAAAAGACAGATGGATCTACAGGCTAAGGTATGTCCTGGGATGGTATTTTGAAGTACCTACCTCCACTCTTTCTCCCACTAAAGGGTCCTGAAATTTGCCTACATGACAGGTAGAACCTATTGAAATTTGACAAAACAACTCTTTACCTTAATTTTCAGTTACTGGTTTCTTATTCTCTGGCTTTAGTTCTGAAAATATAATTCCTGTTATTTGAGTAGAATTTTGAGCCATATTAATGTTTTGTTATTTTTAATATATGAAATGTATTTGCATATCTTTAAAACCTTAATACTTGGGATTGAGCAAAGTTGTGAAGCTGAAAATTTTGTTGTTTTAATTCATTCAAGCAGAAGATCTATTTGCAAGGTTTCACTCAAAATCAAAGGCCAGGACCCTCTAGAGGGAGGAGTGGAGGTGGGTACTTCAGAATACCTTCCCAGGACATACTTTAGCCTGTAGACCCATCCCTGAAGTTTCATTTTCCTGACTTATCCCCTATCCAAGATAGCCAAAAGTAGCTTAAGTAGAATTTTATCAAATACTGGAGCTATGCCCCTGATGGAAACAAGGTTAAAAAAAAAAAATTATCAATTATTCCCCCTTTGTTAGCCTACTGTTTCTAAATGTAAGAAATAGTGCTATTACAACTAAATCCTGAAGCATGTCAATACAACTGAAACTTTTAGATTCCTGAATTTATACTTTCTCACCATGATAGTTGTCACCCAGACAATACCCCTCTATTTTCTATATTCTACCCCTCTTTTTCAGAAATGAATTTTACCCCCACCCCTATTAATACCAATTCAGGGTATATATTTGCACATTAGGGCAGTGGGGGTAAAGTTTATTTCTGATACAAATGAGAGGTAGGTTTAAAACTTACCCCCCTCCCTCTAATGTGCAAATATATACCCTGAATTGGTATATATAGCCTAGGGGGGGGGGGGGAGAGGAAATTCATTTTGACAAAAATGATTATTATATTGGTTAAGAGCATAAAAAGGGCATCAAGTAGTATGTTTACTTTATTTGTAAGTCACTAATTTTATAATGGGTGAGATAGGGAATGATCATACTGCTAATTCTATAAACTGTGCTCGGAACTGAACAGGAAGCTGATGCAAAAGGTTGTCAACCCCTGAAATACTAGGCTACGCTTGCTAGATACACTACACTTGATAAATCACTGATGAAGCCTGAAACACGCTGGCAAATACTGATATATGCTGGATGTATGAGATAATGAAATTAGCTTGTTGGCTTTTGTGGGATCATTCTATCCAGATACTTTCCCTCGACAATAGCGTTTCCTACTTAGGTCATGTATCTTGTACTCTCAAGATGGCGTTGCTAGCCGAGAAAAAAAGAAGCGAAAAGGCAACTTTGAACTGCTATAGCTGCTGATGCCTGCGTCTGACACCGGTATAGCGGGCCTTCCCGGGATCAGCAGGTCATGCTCTGTCCTTTGGTACAGAAAAATCTTGGTCATTTCACTGACCACTCACAAACTGAAATAGAGCACATTCCTTCGGGTGGGTCCCAGACTATACGTAACAATTTATATTCACTTTAAGTTTTAATGTTATTTCTTACTTTCAGTTGGAAAAAAAACTTGTTTTTTTTATTTTATTTAAAAACAACCACAAGCTGAAGGCAAAAGACATAAAATATCTTTGGTTTATTATCACATAAAAATCATAGTTATGAAGTTTCTTAAGGTAAAAATGCTAAGATTGGCCGGAAATAAACATAAACAAATCAAACAGTTCATGGTAACAAACTGTAAGTAAGGAGCAACCCGACTCAGTAGCAACCGAAACTCTAAAAAACAGAGTTTTGATGCCAATAGATACATCAAAAGAATCAGATTTTTATGCGGATTTCAAATATATAAGCTTTATCAAGTTTCATCTTAACCATCAAAAGTTATGCGCCTGAGAAAATTTGCCTTATTTTCGAAAAAGGGGGAAACAACCCCTAAAAAAATATATGACTTTAATGCACACCATCAGATGACTTTAATCGCACCATCAGATTCAGCGTATCAGAGAACCCTACAATAGAAGTTTCAAACTCCTATCTGCAAAAATGTGGAATTTTGTATTTTTTGCCAGAAGAAAGATCACGGATGCTTGTTTATTTGTTTGTTTGTTTTTCCCAGGGGTGATCGTATCGATCCAGTAGTCCTAGAATATCGTTAGAGGGCTCATTCGAACGGGGATTAAAAGATCTAGTGCCCTTTTAAGTGACCAAAAAATTGGAGGGCAACTTGGCCCCCTCCCACACTCATTTTTCTCCCGAAGTCACCCAATCAAAATTTTGAGATAGCCATTTTTGTTCAGCATAGTCGAAAAAAACTAATAAATATGTCTTTGAGGATGACTTAATCCCCCGCAGTTCCCGGGGGAAGGGCTATAAGTTATTAACTTTGTCCATTGTTTACAATTAATATTGGTTAATGGGAAGTATACAGACGATTTCAGGAGGGATTTTTTTCTGGTGGGGGGGGGGGGAGGTCGGAGGAGGGGGTTAAGGAGGGAGGTTTTTCCTTAGGGGAAGGGACATTTCTATGAAGGGGGCGCCGGATTTCCCAGCATTATTTAAAAAACGATCAGAAATTAAATAAAAAAACAAGTTTTTTTCAACTGAAAGCAAGGAACAAGATTAAAACTTAAAACGAGCAGAAATTATTACGTATATGAGAAGGTTCGCCGCCTAGTCAATACCTCGCTCTTTACGCTAAGGTTTTTTTTAGTACTTTCAAAAGAGCTATCTTTTCTAATTAACCGGCCTTTGTGATTCAGGGGTTTGTGATTCGAACAAAATTCGAACTTTAGCATAAAGAGTGAGGCACTGACTAGGGGGCGAACTACCTATTATACGTAATAAAAGAATACGAATATAGAAGTTCGTTACGCTAGTTAATTCGTAAGTTACGTCAGAGAGAAATTTCGAGAAAGCCATTTAGCCAAAATAATGTAAAATTAATATGCAAATTTCGGTTTAATTATTCATGTATGGTGAACCAAAATCAAAGCTGCATTAATTCAAAAACGTTCAGAAATTAAATAAAAAAAAAGTTCTTTTAACTGAAAGTAGGTAGCGACATTAAAACTTCAAACGAACAGAAATTATTCCGTATATGACAGGGGCGGTCCCCTTCTCAACGCCTCGCTCTTTACGCTAAAGTTCTACTCTGTCTCACAACTTTATTTTTTAAAACAATAAAAAACTTTAGCGTAAAGAGCGAGGCGTTGAGGAGGGCACCGCCCCTTTCATATACGGAATAATTTCTGTTCGTTTTAAGTTTTAATGTCGCTCCTAACTTTCAGTTAAAAAAAAATTATTTTTTTATTCAATTATTACTTATATCGGCCATTATTTAAAAAAATTCGAACTTTAGCGCAAAGAGCGAGGTATTGACAAGGGGGCGAACTTCCTCATATAGGTAATATGAGGGGGTTCGCCCCCTCGTCAATACCTTGCTCTTTACGCTAAAGTTCAAATTTTATTCCAATTCTTTAAGAATGACACCTGAACCACAAAGGCTTTTTAATTAGAATAAATAGCTCTTTTGAAATTACCAAAAATGCTTTAGCACAAAGAGCGAGGTATTGAGGAGGGGACAAATCCCATCAAATACGTAATAATTTCTGTTCATTTTAAGTTTTAATGTTACTCCTTACTTTCAGTAGAAAAAAACTTTTTTGTTATTTAATTTCTGATTGTTTTTTAAATAATACTGGGAAATCCAGCGCCCCTTCATGGATTTCACCTCCCCCATGAAAAATTCCTCGATGGAAAGATCCTCCAACGTAACCCAATCCCCCCGAACCCCTCCCCCACCAGAAAAAATCCTCCCCTGAAATCGTCTGTTTTGCTTATCAATTACCAATAGTATATATAAACAATGGGCAAAGTTCATAACTTGCAGCCCTTCCCCTGGGGACTGTGGGGGATTAAGTCGTCCTCAAAGACATAGTTATTAGATGTTTCGACTATGCTGAACAAAATGGTTATCTCAAAATTTTGATCCAGTGACTTTGGGAAAAAAATGAGCATAGGAGGGGGCCTAGTTGCCCTCCAATTTTTTGGTCATTTAAAAAGGGCACTAGAACTTTTAATTTCCGTTCGAACGAGCCCTCTCACGAAATTCTCGGACCACAAGGTCGATACGATGACCCCTGGGAAAAAAAAATAAACACGCATCCGTGATCTTTCTTCTAGCAAAATATACAAAATTCAACATTTGTGCAGAGGAGCTTGAAGCCTTTCTAATAGGGTTCTCTGACACGCTGAATCTGACGGTGTGATTTTCAAAATAGGGCAAATTTTCTCAAGCTCATAACTTTTGATGGGTAGGAAAAAAAAACTGATTAAACTTATATTTAAAATCAGCATGAAAATCCGATTCTTCTGATGTATCTATTTCTATCAAAATTCCGTTTTTTTAGAGTTTCGGTTACTATTGAGCCGGGTCGCTCCTTACTTACAGTTCGTTACCAAGAACTGTTTGAAAAAAAGGTGTATGTTGCCTCTGTAAGTTTTTCATACGTTATTTTTCTGCAGTCCTATGGTTTTGGATATTTCAGCGTAAGAAGACAATTTTGGTATCATTTGGTAACTGAGATTCAATTTTATCCTTCTACTGAATTACGTTTTTATGTTTGATTTGTTTTTTATTTATTTCTTAGAATGAGAAATGCGTTGAAAATTGACTAGAAATAGGAAACATTTTCTATTTTTAAGCCGGTTTAGTGTATTCTCTAAAAGAAAGTCTAAATATATTATAATTTTGGTTTGGGGATTCGATATATCTTAAAATTGAGAATCCTACGATAAAATTGTGTTATCCTTTCGGTACAAGTCTCAGCTGTAGGCTTGCCGCAAAACCCCATGTTTCACATAAACCTCAACAAACGGTAAAAAAAAAACGGCGAAAACATACCTTTGGTTACAAACAAGATTATGGTTAAAAATATGGAATATACGGAGATACGGAGATAATATGGAAATACGGAGCCGGGTCGCTCCTTACTTACAGTTCGTTACCACGAACTGTTTGAAAAAAAGGTGTATGTTGCCTCTGTAAGTTTTTCATACGTTATTTTTCTGCAGTCCTATGGTTTTGGATATTTCAGCGTAAGAAGACAATTTTGGTATCATTTGGTAACTGAGATTCAATTTTATCCTTCTACTGAATTACGTTTTTATGTTTGATTTGCTTTTTATTTATTTCTTAGAATGAGAAATGCGTTGAAAATTGACTAGAAATAGGAAACATTTTCTATTTTTAAGCCGGTTTAGTGTATTCTCTAAAAGAAAGTCTAAGTATATTATAATTTTGGTTTGGAGATTCGATATATCTTAAAATTGAGAATCCTACGATAAAATTGTGTTATCCTTTCGGTACAAGTTTCAGCTGTAGCCTTGCCGCAAAACCCCATGTTTCACATAAACCGCAACAACGGTAAAAAAAAACGGCGAAAACATGCCTTTGGTTACAAACAAGATTATGGTTAAAAATATGGAAGTACTCTGTAATATTTATACTCCCTAAAGCTGATGAAGAACTACGCCTAAAGTATATATGAACGAGAAGTAATGCATAGAGAGAAGGCGAAAAGTTACTTACGTTCTACTAGATGGAATTTCGGTGACGCTGCACGCACATTTAGTCAAGCCATTTCGTAATTTGATATGCCTGCCAGGTACCTCAACTAGGAGTTTGGGTGATAATATTAGAAGACTCTGTCAAGTGTTCTAATATTCAAAGAACTTTCGACAGCTCTGCGAGCCAATTTAGGGAAGAACTGCCGAACAAAGGGAAAGGGAAGGGCAAATTATTCAAAACCGGCAACCCCCCTCCATAGTCCTGGAGCCCCCCTCTAAAAAAACAGAAGTGGCCGGTTAAAATAAAATAGAAAACACCTCAATTACTTATTTGCTTCTTATCTTAATGACCAACGTCAATACAAGAGTAAAAAGCAGATTAACCTCTGAACCGTTGATTAATTCAATGCTTTTCTCAAGGTAATTCAATGAGCGGTCCACAGCCTTGAAAGCTCTTTTGTCAGCAATGCCATTTGGTGAATATGTATCAGTATCTGCTAGTATTTCGAAGATATCCGGCTTTAAGGCTTCAATCGTCTTGATATGCCTAAAAAATAAAAGGAATAAACAAAAAAACTATCCAGTTTAATTTCATGCTCTTCATTACCATTTGCGTCCTGCAGAGGGATGAGCCAACATTAAAGCGGACCAAGTCCAGATAAGTTAGCTTTTCAAATAAGGCTCACTAATTTGATTCGCTTAAATTATATCCTTTACTTTAGTTTATAATGTCCTAGAAACTAAAATATTATGAGGCCAACTTGCTAATAGAAGTATTTTAAATCTTCATTAAAATTTTATATTTACATACGAATTAACACAAAGTTGACTCTGCTTACTTACTACCTAAATAGTGACTTGTAAATTCAGTTTCGTTTTGTACTTTAAGCAATGAAAACAATATTTTAGGAGAAACTTCTGATCCTGGCTCCTTCCCCTCATTATTTTGACCCAAAAATTAGAATTTACATCCAGGAAGAGTATTCTTTTTCAGCATTTCTTTTTAGTAGAAAAGGAATCAGAAGGATTACGTCCTGAAATTGATTACAACAGTCTTTTTTCGTTTCAACCTTCGCGGCTCCATCAACAATGATTATATACCGCTAGAGAGGAGAAGAGGCTTGTACAAAATCTATCTGAGAGATAGGTCATATGAAAATAAGAGGAATACAAAGAAAGTGGAGAAAGCATTAAAATATGAACTAAGGAGCTGTGAGGTGGAGGCCATGGATAAAATTTCCGAAAATCTGGAAGATGCAGCTAGACGGCATAATAGTAGAATAATGTAATGTTAAGTTAGTAAATTGAGAGGGAGTAGTCAATCTGGACTTTTCCCAGTTAAAGATAGAAAAATGGTTACGATTAGTGATAAGGAAAGAGTTAAAGAGAGATAGGCAGAACATTTTGAGAATGTGTTAAACCGGGATAGAGTTACAGGAAAAGATATAGGGGAGAACGGAAAAGTTTGTGACATCAAGGATGTGAAGGAAGATTTATTTTGTGAGGAAGAATTAGTGACAGTTCAAAAAGGATTAAAAAATAATAAGGCCGGACCCAGGTACTGATAGTGTACTAAATGGTTTTCTTAAATAAGGTAGGTGGTTATGAGGTTAGAAATAAGCTACTGAAGATTATGAATATAATTTTTGAAAAAGGGAAAGTACCTAGGGATTTTAGGAAAACCCTAATTAAACCCCTGTATAAGAAAGGTTATAAGAGTGAGTGTGGTAATTGAAGAGGAATTAGTCTGGTTTTTGTAGGTAGCAAATTGCTCAGTATAGAATAAGTGAAGATGAAAAGGTGACATTGGGTATTGAAAAGATCAATCAAGTGGACAACTTCACTTACCTAGGTAGTAATATTAGTAAAAACGGTGGGTGTACTGAAGATGTTAAGTGGTATATCCAAGGCGCAGGTGTTTTTTCACAGTTGAAAAAAGTTTGGAAGAACAGAAAGATAAGTCTGCGAACCACGTTTAGAATATTGGGAGCTACAATAATGACAGTGGTCAAGCATGATTCTGAAGCATGGGCGCTCCAAAAAATAGAGGAAGATTTGCTAGATGTTTTCCAGAGAAATTGCGTATGGATAGTTTTAGGTACCCGACTGACTGAATTTATCTCAAACAGTAGCCTGTATGAAAAGTATGGTTCAATCCTGCTTTCTAGGGCTATAATAAGAAAAAGGGTTGAAATGGCTAGGGCATGTTCTGCGGATAAAAGATGACAGATTGCCAAAGAATGTCCTTTTCGGCCAACCGTCTAGGGCTAAACGAAAAGCAGGTCGTCCTCGATTGGGGTGGGAGGATGCCGTAAGGAAAGACTTAGGGGAAATAGGAACTTCTTGGGATGGTGTATGCTTTGAATAAATTGGGATGGAGGAGGAGCGTGCGTAGCTGTGTTAGCCTCAGGCGGCTTGGTGCAGCGGTGAGCTGGTAGTAGTAGTAGTAGTATAGTTGTTGTACAAAGAGGGCATATATATGTCATGTCGGTCTGATGGAAAACCTGAAAAGAGGTAAGATAGACTCATCAGGGAAGAGACCTTTGCATCTTCGGATAACTCCTAGATTCCTGGAGCAGGAAGATCTTCCTTTGTTGAGATGTTCAATCCATGTGAGATCTGAACAAAAGTGGACTCTAAGAAGGCGCAAAGTATGTAATATTTCCTTCGTAATCTTTCCTTTCCTTTGAAAATAAAACCAGGATGATCCTCTATATTTCACGCCTTCAAAATGAGAAGCTCTTTTGTTTTTCGTACATTGAAGCTGACAAGCCACGCATCCACCCATATTTTTTTTTCCAAGTCGCTATGAAAGTTTACTACGAAAATCTACTAATAGTAGGACAGGCAGTGGGATTCTTTTGACGAGTTGCCCTTAAAGCCTTCACTCTTCCAAAAACTAGCTTCGGTAACTCCTCAGATGGAGGGGAATGTATGTAATTGTAAAAGACTGACAAAGTTGCCAAATCCGAACGATCTTGGATATTGCAGGGATTTGGCATCAGGGTTTCCGAAGTTGCTGCACAAGCTACTCGATTTTGAGCATGTTTTGAGAGGCTATATGGCTTTTCGGAGCATCAACAAAAAGAGGGCATGCATATTCCATGAGTGTCCGACGCATGACTTGAAAAGAGACAAGATTGATTCATCAGGGAGGCGACCTTGGCATCGTAAGATAATTCCTAGCTTCCTCGAGCAGAAAGATCTCCCTTTGCTGAGATAATCAGCCCATGTGAAATTTGAAGAAAAGTGAACTCCAAGAAGGCGTAATGTATCTAACCTTTTTATTACCTTTCCTCTGAAGGTGAATCCAGGATGAGCCTTCACATTTAACACCTTCGAAATGAGCTCATTTTTTATTTTTGATGCAGTGAAACTGAAAAGCCATGCATCCACCAACATCTCAATTTTTACCCAAATCACTATGGAAGATTAATATGAAAATCTACTAACAATCGGACAGGAAACCCACGAGATCCTGTATATTAGGCAGATTTCCTGCCACTGTACCAAGAGATTCAATGCCCCACCAATATAAAGCTCCTCATGGCAACAAAACCTTGTTTAAGTGCGCACTAAAAAATTATGATTTTCACCTATGCTGACGCAGTGGCGTCAATCCATGACAACTTTTGGGGTTTGGGGGGGGGGAGACAAAAAATATTTTTCAAAATCCAGGGGGGTGCGAATTTTGCTATTTTTTCAATAAAAAAAAATACATAAAAAAGTATTTTTTAAATTCTAGGAGGGGCAAAAAAAAATCTATGAGTCAATATCTTCCAGCCACCCGTCCAGATTTACACCCCTATGTTGACGCATCAAAACTTTAAAAATGTCAAAAAATGATCTAAAATCTTTAGCGCAAACCTGAAACTGAACGAAACTGAACGGTTTTATTAGCGACAAAGAGAAATCTATACCAGACCACAGCACTTTAGTTTTAACCCAAAAACTAAGTACACTTCATAACAATGTTGGAAATCCTTTTATAAGACTTAAGAATACACAACATCCACCCGAGTGATAAAGACACAATCTTATAGAGATATCGGGCATGAAACCTAATCACCCAGCTAAATGAAATATATTATGAAAAATGATACAGTAGTCCAGTGGCAGGAAAAATTCCAAAGAAGGTAACGGGTGCTGTTCACACTAACGTTAGAATATTCGTATTTTTAAAAATAGTACAGGCAAACTAGCCAAAAATATGGGTCGACCCCAAACAAATTGCAACAGAAATGATTTTCATACCATATTGTAGAGAAAAAAAGGCTTTACAACATATCCAAAGTTGCATATTCTAGGCAGACGCAAAACTAGTTTTCTTTTGCTTTTTTTGTCAATCTTTTCAGTTTTTCTAGAAAAAATGAACCGTCGGTAAATGTTCGTTTTTCTGTATATGAAGTATCATCCCGACGTAAAATGAAGAACTGAGCCCAAAATAAAAGCAAATGTACAATGTACCAAAAAAGGTTCATAATCATCAATATTTGATTTTACCCTTCTCATTGTTGTGACCTCTTTTTCATCATACTATCAGAAGGCAACTATTCTGACATAAAATGATGAGCTGAGCCCAAAAATCAAATTAACCCGATGTAATGTCTACTAGAAAACCAGTTTCATATTCATCAATATGTACTTTTTTTATTTTCATTTGACATGTTCCTTTTAGCACTTATTGTCCACCAATTCGTCCATTGTTGGTAAGAAAAAAAAAAAAAGTGAGCTGATGAATTATGGTTGGCTCGTTTAGAAGACCAGTTAAAGCACAGAAGGCAGCTACACCACTTTCATTACCTTCGTAGGCAATAAATGATATCAAAGCTTCGTCCCACGCTTTGTCCAAGTGATTTCCCGGATAATGTCGTAAGCTAAAAGGTCACAATTGAAAATTCCCCGAGTAATCATTTATTAAGTCACGTTAATGCCCGTGTTTGATATCTTGCCATCTATATATACAAAAAAGTCATTCGATGTGTCTGCCACCTAACAAGCTAAAAAAGTTTCACTGCGAATGTTCTCCTTTCCCATTGACTTGATATTTAAAGGTAAGAGGTCATTTTTGTTTGTGTCATCATTTCAACCAAAGATCTACATTCTGAAATGGTAAACTAATGTATCCAACCGTACGAAGTAAAATTCTTGGAAATTTATAGCAAAGAACTGTTTTATAAAAAATAGTGGGTTTCATCGATAGGAAGAGACTGGAGTAACTCCAGTACAGAACCTCGAAACTGTGTTTCCAATACTCCGATATGGTATCCGTACTGTGAAATTTCTTAAGAACCGAACGATCTGGGTCATGAGATCTACACTTAAAATCAATCTCTGACATGTTACTTTATCTGGCGGCATCTGGGCACAACAATTACACAAAATCCTGCCAGCTTTACATCCAGCGAATGGTCAAGCTCCAAGAAACCCATCCTGCCGTTTACCAAACCTTCCAGACTGGGATGCATGTGATCAAACGTTCTGATAGATTCTGAGCTGGGCTCTCCACGGATCTTGTCATCGAGCAGGAGCTCGTGCGTTGTCTCAAAACGGCTGGTGGCCTTACCGATGGAAGTGGTATGACAGAGGTTCAAAGGTCTTTATGGGTTCTGTCTCGACCAGTCTTCTCTGCGCTAAATCTTCTAATGGAGGGTATGTCACAGGTTTTTCTATGGAAATAGTGAACAACATAAGGAAACGTCCGAGCCGAGGCAGTCAAGAGACTGTAAATACACCGAGATCATCATCGATTTCCTAGAAAAAGGATCAACATTTAATGGGGATCTTCAACTAAGAAACATCACCAACGGTCAGACAGCCTACGAATCTGCAGACGTTGATTCTACTAGAGATTTAGGCCTAAAAATCATTGACTCCATGTCTGGAAATCTGGTCGCTGATTTTGTGTTTCGACGAAAACAACAAGCAGTTCAAATTACTACAAAGCAGTATCCAGGTGGAGATTGCAAAAGACTGGACCCCACTCTTCTTTTTCAGAGGTTCATCACGCTAGTAAAGAGAATCAATCTCACGGAATCTGAGTACTTTCAACACGAACTGTGGTCCTACCCGGCATCACTTTTTGACAGTTCTTGCATGCTCTGGTCTCCGAACAAGCCAGAGTTCACCAAGGCTATAGCACAGGCTTGCAATCTTGGTAAGGGTAAAGGTAAAGGATGCGGCACTAGACCCTTAAGGTCCAAACCGGCGGTGCTGATCTCCGTTTCGTGGCCCTTCAGCCAGGAAGTGCAATGGGGGGCTGGGGGCCAGCCAACCTATGCTTTCGCAAACCCTTCCTGTTTACCTTCCCCAGATTTCTCCAGGTACCCATTTAGAGCTGGGTTGACTCTGGCTAAGCTTACAAGGTCACACCACTGACCTGCGTCCCAAACTAAGAAACTGACCACACCAGGGATCGAACCCGAATTCACAGATTCTCAGCCCAGCGCGCGTCCACTTAGCCAGAATCTTGCAATCTTGAGGAGCACTCTACTCCCCTTCCCAACGGCATTCGATATATCATCGACGGTGGAGCTCTTCTGCACAGAATTCCATGGGCCAAAAATAATTTCGATTTTGGATTTCGTCGGGATTTTCGGAATCAAGGATTTCGATACTCCGAAATCCTTGACCCTTATGCTACTTACGTGACCCATGCTACTACTTAAGTAGTTCATCTGCCACAATTGTGTTCGACGGCTACGATGGCGGAGCTACCATAAAGGATATGGCCCAGTCGAAGAGAAGTCGTATAATCGGTCGTGAGATCTTCTTCACAGCAGATATGCAGCTGAAAGTAAAAAAGGATGAGTTCTTGTCCTGCAAAGAAAAACAAGGCCAGGTTTATCTGCGCGTTGGCTGTTTGTCACCGATCAAAGGGCTTCGTCGTAGTCCAGGCACCAAGTGATGCAGATGTCGCAATTGTGCAAGCTGCTGCTGATTCTTCCCGGTATTACGCACTGCCGTCATTGGAGATGATACTGATCTTTTGGTTCTATTGTGTTATCATGGTGACTTATCAAGTAAGAAACTATTCTTTGCACCTAAGCCAAAGTCGAACAAAGCTCCCTGAATATGGGATATTCACAAATTGAAAGAGAAGTTGGACCAAGAGGCATGTCATCTGATTCTTTTTCCTCATGCCATCTTAGGCTGTGACTCTACTTCGCGGATTCACAGTGTGGGAAAATGCCTTGCTCTGAAGAAGCTAATGACAGATGCCGATTTTCGTACATCAGGTGCAGTTTTAATTCTGAAGTCAGCTTCGAAAGAGGAAGTAAGGGAAGGTGACTACTGCTAACACGTTCATCCACCCAGAACAGTTACCACTAACTTCTGATGTGGCTTAATTCCACATTTATAGGGTTTTCTACCAAGTTCAGGTATGGAGTGGAGATCCTGATTCTGAACTTAAAGCCAAAGAATGGGGTTGGAAAAATAAAGATGACTTCTTGTATCCATTGACTACTGACGTCCTACCAGTTCCTCGTCTGCATCTGAAAATCTTGAAGTGCCCTTGTCAACTGGAATGTAGCTCAACAAGTTGTAGCTACTATAAAAACGGCTTAGCTTGCACTGCAGCGTGTAAAACGTGCAAAGGGACAGTATGTTCTAACTCTCCAAGAATTGAAAGCTATAACGATGAGGAGAACATCGAAGCTTATATATTTGAATTAAAAGAATAAGTTGTGAATACTAGTCGGAGTTTGATTCTGTCTTTCAAATGCTCATGAAGTTGATTCAATAATTTTATCAGTTGTGAAGACCAGTCAGTGTGTTGATAATAGTTTATTCTAAGAGAGATTTTAAATGTCGGCCGCTGAAAACTAGTTCCATGGATGATTTCCCCTTTCTAATATTGTTAATGTTTTAATCAACATCTTGCAATCACTTCTTTTAGGCCGACTCATCAGATGATGGAGCCAGCGACGATCAGATTCAGGCTAACTAATTATTAGATCTCAAAACCGACAATTTAGCCAGCGAAATATGGTCTGGTAAAAAAAAATGGGGGTCACGACGATGAGAAGCGTAAAAATCTCATGTTGATGATTATGAAACTTTTTATATATCGTACACCAAATTTGACTCCATTTTCGCACTCATGTCGTCTTTTTACATCGGAATAATAATTCAGTTCAAGAAAAACGAACAATTACCGGAACTTAACTTTTTTGTTAGGAAAGTGAGAAAACTGACACGATAAGCAAAAAGCGCTAGTTTTTGCGTCAACCTAGAATGTGCAACTTTGGACACGTTGTTCAGCTTTTTTCCTCTACAACACGGTGTGAAAATTCATTTCTGTTGCAATTTATTTTTACTAACAATCGACGAATTGGTGGACAATAAGTGCTAAAAGAATAAGTGCGAAGTGCTAAAATGTCCATTACATCAGGTTAATTTGATTTTTGCTTACGAGAAATCACTTGGATAAAGCGTGGGACGAAACGTGATATTATTTATTGCCTACGAAGGTAATAAAAGTGGTGTAGCTGCCTTCTGTGTGTTAACTGGTCTTCTAAACGCGCGAACCATAATTCATCAGCCCACTTATTTATTTTTTGTTTTTTTACCAACAATGGACGAATTGGTGGATAATAAGTGCTAAAAGAAACATGCTAAACGAAAATAAAAAGTGCATATTGATGAATAGAAAACAGGTTTTCTAGTATACATTACATCAGGTTAATTTGACTTTTGGGCTCAGCTCATCATTTTATGTCAGAATATTTGCCTTCTGATAGTATGGTGAAAAAGAGGTTACAACGATGAGAGGGGTAAAATCACATATTGATGATTATGAAACCTTTTTCTGGTACATTGTACATCAAATTTGCGTTCATTTTCGGGGCTCAGCTCTTCATTTTACATCGGGATGATACTACATATGCAGAAAAACGAACATTTACTGATGGTTCATTTTTTCTAGAAAAAACTGAAAAAATTGACACAAAAAGCAAAACAAAAACTAGTTTTGCGTCTGCCTAGAATGTGCAACTTTGGATATGTTGTTCAGCTTACTTTTCTCTACAATATGGTGTAAAAATCATTTCTGTTGCAATTTATTTGGGGTCAAAATCTAGTTTGCCTGTACTAAAAGCCAATGTTCCAAATGAAATGATAAAAAAAAATTACTCTTTAACACCAAGGACAAGTCGACCGCTTCTTTCCATAGTGATATTCCAGATGCTTGATTGTAACCAGGTTGGAGTGCTGTTGCAGAATCATTTATTGATATATATGTGAACATTCTCTAAAGGGAAAAAAGAAAGCAAAGTTAGTTCATTAGTGAATTTGCGAAAAACATAAAAACAAAACAAAAAATTAATCAATTATAAACGCAAATACAGGCACGTGTAGAGGGGTTGAAGATCCCCCCTCCAAATGTAAAGCATTTTAAGATGTTGCCATATTTCCCCGTCTAATACACATATTTCACCAATTTTGAGAGTTTTGGACGAACTCACCCTCCCATGAAGGAATTCCCATTTATGGACCTTGCACATCAATTAAGCCGCTTTTTAACTAGCAGCTGAAAAAGCGGCTTTCAGATGAAATAAAAAACAAAAATGAAAGGTATTAATAAATATACCAACCGTAATGGCAGAGTCAATTGCGTAATGAACAGGTTTAAAAGACCGGAATTTGTCATGCTAGTTTAACAAAATTGGATAATTACCAGCTCTATGGGTGGTTAGCCAAAGCAACAGACAAGAAGTCTCCAGAAAAAATATACCTTCAAAAGAAGAGGAAAGGTCGATGTCCTTGTCCCTGGCAAAGTTGATTGCAACTCTCAAAACGGTGTCAGGACCCAGTACCTAGCGACAATTATTATACTCAAGCTTTGTAGGTAGCGTTGCCAGCCAGAAGAGCAGGGCTGGAAGCATGTAAAGTTTTATTACATTGCTTTTTTAAGTACAAAAACTTCAAGTGCTATCCCATCTGATACAGGATTTTTTTTTTTTTTTTTTTTTAATTTGTACTAAACATAGATAAAACACTTAAAAGCTCCCGGCTAGCAGCAGCAAAACCAGAAACATTTCAAGAGCTAGTGATATTTTTACATAGACAGCAAAATGCATTTTAAATAGATAGAAGATTCTATCATGTTCCGAATTAGGCTCTTTCATTTTTAAAGCCCCATCCTCTAATGTTCATGAAATTTTACATTTTGCTCTCCGGTTTTGAGAGTGTTTTTGCCTGTCGTCTGTGTTTAGGGGTGGTTTTTGCCTCAGCCGCTCTTCCTAATATATCGCAGAATAATTGTTTTGATTTGTTCAACCCCAAACTTTCACTTTGAGTTCTTTCCCTTGCTTATTTGAGTTTAGTTGTCGTATTTTCCAATTTAGTCATATTGACGTAAATAGTCTTATCATTTGTCCACTTAAGTTCTGATAAGTTGAAGTCTCCTATTATAAATATCTACTAGTGACGGTTTGAGTATTTTCAAAAAGCTGTTTTCTCAATAGCTGCAAAGAGGCCTTCTTCTGATGGAAGTCACCACTTGTAAAACGATAGACGAATCCTGTTAAAATATTTCTCACTTTTTTTTCGGATAGTGACTATTTATACACCGGTGTCATTACGTGCGAGAATTTATTTGTAGGCTTTTAAATGATTTGCTTAGTAAATTACGATTCATCTCCTATCATTTGTAAAGTTATATACCACGCGGTAGCCATTTGTTTATATTTCATTTTCATCAATGCTGTTTGCATTTTTAGAATTTATTTCTGCTATACAGACTACACCCGGCTGTCCTTCTGCTGCAACTTGCTTTAATTCAGTTAACTTAGGCATCAGTTGGTCTACTTTAGCTTAGCAAATACACAGTCTATGCTATGGTATACTAGGTAATTGTCTTGGATAAACTATTTTCTCCTCTAGGATTTTGCAATGTCTAGTCAAAGCATGGAATTACTGTCGTTTGTCACAATCTGAAGCTATAATGATGATATCTGTGCAGTATGCACAATGCTTCGAAAACTTTAATCGGATCTACTTTTGAAGCTAGCGGTTCGTTTTCCAGTTTTTACCTCGGCGTTCCTGGCCTCGTTTTTGCAAGGATCTCTCTCCTTCACCTTGATACAGGAGATTTGTAGAAGTAGGAGGTCTATGTCTCCTGAGATTATAGTTTCTGACGTTGCAATTAATTGTTTCTTGTTTTTCATATGAGGCTTGAACTGTTTGACTTTTCAGTGTGAGTTATGATTTTTCAGTATGAGTTATGACTTGTCAATTTCGATTAGGAAAGGTGGTCTTTAAGTATTTTTAGGCTTACCTAAACCTTCTGATCCTTTGTGATCTTAATTTGGTCTTATTCTGAATGATTCCACAATATTTGTTTCGATGTTTTTTTTTCAAGCCCTAACAAGTTAATTGATTAACATTCTTTGCAGGTTGACTAAAGGGAAACAATCCTACCTTTTACAGACCTAAGACAATTTGTAAACCTCAAATCCACTTCAACTTCCCCTCATCTTGTACATCTTATCAACTCGATTAGAAAAATTCTAGAAAAGCCTAATACTTGGCTAAATATAACTTCCATCGATCTCCAAGAAATATTTGATCTTATTAACCACAATATAATAGGTGAGAAACTTGTCACTGAACTCAACATTAACTCTTTCCTGGAGAAATCGGTTGTCTCCTTCTAACCAAATACATCACAAGTAGTCAAATATCTGAATCACTATTTCAATCCTTTCTCTGTCCAAAACAGAGCACCCTAAGGTACTCTTCTTGGCCTCTCCTTTTTCTCAGTTATGATTAACAGCCTAGCTAAGGAACTTCGTGATAGTTGGAAATATGTCGATGACCTAACAGTTTGTTGAAACAGGCTATATAAATTTTACAAGGAACCCTCTGAGCATCCATACTGATATTTCGCATGATGCCACGGACTTTGGCATGAAAATAACCCATCTTAATCCATGATAATATCAATTTGTTTCCTTAAATCCCTGCCACGTTTCCTTTATTTTATCCCTCCTGAAATGGTTAAAGAATTATTTATTGTCTCAGCCTATTTTTGCATTCATTAGCCACTTTTAAGTGTCTTGCTCTTTTAAAGCTTTTTTGATGCAGCTGATCTTTCTTCTTTTCTTTTAACAACGAAAGAGGATTTCGGCCCTTTGGGGCTTGTGATAGCAATTGTTTAAACTGAACATCTTATCTATCCAAGACCCTCTTATAGTTTCAACTTGATAACCTTTGTCATAAATTGAGAGGGAGCAGTCAATCCGGACTTGACCCAGTTAAAGATAAGAACGGGGCCACAATTAGTGATAAGGAAAGAGTTTAAGAGAGATGGGCAGAACATTTTAAGAATGTACTAAACCGAGATACAGTTGCAGGAAAAGATATAGAGGAAAATGAAAAAGTTTGTGATACTTTGGATGAGAAGGAAGATTTGTTTTGTGAGGAAGAAATAGCGACAGTACTAAAAGGATTAAAAAATAAGGCTCCCGGTGGTGATAGTATGGTAAATGAGTTGCTTAAATATGGTGGCTCTGAGGTTAGAAATAAGTTACTGAAGATTATGAATATGATTTTGGAAAAGTGGGAAGTACCTAAGGATTTTAGGAAAACCTTAATTAAACCACTGTATAAGAAAGGTGATAAGAGTGAGTGGTAATTATCGAGGCATTTGTCTGGTCTCTGTAGGTATCAAATTACTTAATAATATGATACATTTTAGACTGAGAGATGCTGTAGACAAAGTTTTAAGAGAAGAACAGTGCGGTTTTAGAAAAAGTAGAGGAACTGTCGACCAAATTTTCACTCTTAGGTTAATAATTGAGAAGTGCCTGAGTTGTCAAACACCTTTGGTCCTCAGTTTTATAGATTATGAGCAAGCGTTCGATTCTGCAGAAAGAAGAGCTTTAGCAAAGGTCTTATCCTTGTATGGTATACCAGACAAATACATTAAAGTGATTAATACTATGTACGAGAATATCACTGCTGCGGTTGAGGTAGGAAATGAGGTTAGAAGCTGGTTTTGTATTAAATCGGGAGTTAAGCAGGATTGTGACCTATCCCCCTTTATATGGATCATTTTGATGGACTTTTTTTAAAGAGCACAGGAAAGGCAATGGGAGACCACGGAATCAAATGGGGAGGGAAAAATCTCCTGGACTTAGATTATGCTGATTATTTAAGCATCCTAGAGGAAAGTGTGAGCAAAATGAATAAACTTTTAGAGGTTTTGAGAGTTCAGGGAGCAAGAATAAGTTTGAAAATTAATGTTGAAAAGATAAAAAGGTGACGTTGGGTTACAAAAAGATTGATCAGGTGGGCAGCTTCACTTACCTTGGTAGTGTTATTAGTGAAGACTGTGGGAACAGTGAATATGTTAAAAGAAGAATAGCCAAGGCTCAGGGTGTTTTTAGTTAGAAAAAAGTTTGGAAGAATAGGAAGATAGGTCTGCAAACCAGGATTAGAATATTGGAAGCTACAGTGATGACAGTGGTCAAATTTGGCTCTAAGGATTGGTCTGGGTACCCAGCTGACTGACCGTATTTCAAACAGTAGGCTGTACGAAAAATGTAGTTCAATCCCGCTTTCTAGGGCTATAATGAAAGAAAGGTTGAGACGGCTAGGGCACGTACTGTGGATGAAGGATGACAGATTACCGAAGATTGTCCTTTTTGGCCAACCATCTAAGGGCTAAACGGAAAGCATGTCGTTTTCGTTTAGGGTGAGAGGATGTCATAAAGAAGGATTTAAGGGAAATGGGAACTTCCTGGGAGGGTGTAAGGAGGGAGGCCTTGAATAGATTTGGATGGAGTGTGCGCTGCTGTGTTGGCCTCAGGCGGCTTGGTGCTGTGGTTAGCTCTTAGCAGTAGTAGTAGTAGTTGTTGGGGGGAGGGGAAAATCAGATAATGACTGAACAAAAATGATCCAATACTGACTAGGTGCATAAACGAGGCACAAGGTTTTTGTACTGACTTTGCACCTTATCTTAGACCTTAGTACCACCTGTGCCTCCTGAGGCACCCAGGGCATCAAGAAGGAGCCATCAATCTTCACTCAGGTTTCCACTGCAGTGATGTCCTCCCATTCTGGTAGAACAGAGGTGTGCAGGGTGCATAGATCCACCTACTATGTTCAGTGCAGTGTGTCGCTGGGTCTTTCCTGGCTGCAATTTCCTGGGGGTTCCCAGTGTAAAGCGGATTTTAGGAGTCTATGGTCGTTCATATGTAGGACGTGTCCCAGATATCTCCACCTTGTGACTCTGATGATGTTGATTACTAGAGATTGTCACGTCATTCCTCAGATGGACTGGTTTGTCATCTTCTGTGACCAGTGGATATTCAATATTCTGAAAAGACACGAGTTTTCAAAAGCCAGGACTCTTCTCTCTTGCTCTTGATTCAGGTGCCATGTTTCTGCTGTGTCGTTTAGTATTGGTATAAAATTGTTCATGAAAAGCTGTAGCTCCAGGCACAAAGAAAATCTTTGAAATCCCCATACTTGATATAGTTTGTTGAAGGCGCCATTTGCCTGTCCTATTCTGGTGAGTACTTCTTTCACTGTGTAGGTGCACTGTCTTTGCACCTAACGGTGCAAAATATAGCTAGAGACCTAAATTTGGACTATCCCCCACAACCTAACTGTATTTTATCAGAAAAGTAGGTATATTTCAATTTCTTTAAATTGAGAACGAGCATTGACTTTGAATCTGTGATATTTGAGGCACAAAATGCACCCTTCAACCCTCCTACATCCCCCTCTTCCTGCTAGATTTTTAGCAGAAATGTAGATATATTGCATCTTGCCTGAAGAGGCATCACACAAGAATTTTCTATCTGTATATGATTGGAGGGACCAAGAAGACCCAAGGCCTCTACAGCCCCTCCCCCCCATCAGCTTTTTAGAAAAAGAGTGAGCGTTTTTTTTTTTTCACTGATTGGCTTTCATTTTAAAGTTCTTGTTCTTTACTGGTAAAGGATTTCTTTTTTTTCTGCAGCAAAGATGTTGGGCAAATGGGACATGAGAATGATGATTTTCAGTGAAGTAACCTTTTTCTGACCTTTGGACTAAAGTGCTAAGATCCACCTGAAACTTATTGCAGCAAGTCATTTGGGCAAAGGGGACAGAGGGAATGGATTTTCATCCATTTGAAACTTGGTATACAGGTACCTAATGCCCCTCTCCCTAGATTTTTACGAATAGCTTTTTTGGTATTTTCAGTAAAAAAAAAAATCGAAAAAATGAAAATTGTCCCATCCCCTAGATTCTGAAAAAAAACACTTCCCCTATATTTTCATGAACTAGTGTCCCTGAACTATTTACCTTTAAATTTCAGGCATCAAGGTTCATTGATTTTATATTAATTCAGGACTTGGCCCATTTCTTCTACCCCATATCACCTAAATTCCACAGGCAAGACTGGCTCGTTTTGCTAACTGGTATACCATTTATTTATTTCTGTTTCATTTTAGATTAAGGAAATGTGTCTTTATGCAAGTGGTAACATAATGATTATAAATAATAATGCAAAGCAATGACATAGTTTTGCAGTTATCAGTAAAGTATTTACACAATAATCACTTGATGACAATGAGAATCAAGGAAGAACCCTCTCCCTCATATGCCAGAATGCATTAAGGATACCATATAAAGAACATATTATCAGAAAAAAAACTTACCTGTAGTCCAACAAACTTGCTTAATCCCTGACCAAATTCTAGTACAGATTCTGCCATATCAAACACACTTGGTAGATCAACCTGTAGTATAGCAGAGGAACTGACAACCTTTTCTAACACTTCACTGGTCAAATATGGTAAAGAACCAGTTTTTGTTGCCAAGCATATCAGTGGTGTTTCAAAACAGAGTTCAGGATTTCGTGAAAATGCGTTGATTAAACCAAGTCTTCCTCCTGAGCGTCCATTGCAAAGCACATTGAATTTCATTCCAAATTGTTCTCAGTAAAAGCTGTTAACAGAATACATTTACTAAGGAATTAAAACAAATAATTTTTCTTTTATTGCTTATGTGAAATCAGCATATTTCCTGATAAATCTTAACTAAGACACTAGAAAAATGTACATTTTGTAATAAGTTAAAATAAACAAATGTTCAGAACTACATTTAAATAAACTAAAGAATACAAAAATATGTTTATATTCATGGTCTTAAAGTTTCTATTTAATATTACAGAGACTAAATCTATCTAAGAATAACAGTAGCCACAATTTATTAATAAACTACTATAAACACAAATAAAAGTGGAGCAAATAAATACAAAGAGAGAGAAAAAGAAACTAGTTATATTTTGGGCTGAGAGGATTCCAAACCTGCAATTCATGTAGCCATGCATTTAAGAAGAAGAATTGAGAGAGAAAATGGGAGAGGAGATAGAATTTATATAGGATGAGAGGGAAAGAAGTACAGATTGAGAAACACAAGGAAAAGACAAGGAGAGCAAGAAACATTGAAAAATGCAAACCAGAAAAGTAACAATGAACAGATAACATTACAAAAATAAACAACAAAAACAAAAAAGATAAGAATATTCTGGAAAAACTTAAAGAAGAACATCAATAGAATTTAGACTAACACAAGCTGAAACAGAATTTCAAAGAGAGATACAACATACAGCGGTCAAATTTAAAGCCTCTGAAGCTGACCTGAAAGTGACAGGGAAAAGCAACTTGAACAGAATATAATATAGTTCCAAATAATTGGTGGGATTTGTAGGCCTGTGAATAGATAAAGCTAATCATTATGCATTTGATCCCTGCTTGGGGATTCTATCTGAAAATTTTGGGGGTCCAACTCCTGTAATCATTCATTTTTCAATGAAGGAGAAGTTCTTAAATAATTAATCAAATTAAAAGAAAGTAAAACTCTGGATGTTGATGGATTGTGAAATGGCCTGACCTGCCAAAATGCACAATCAGCAGCTACTCCTGTATGGTCTTTATGAGGCTTAACAAGGCTATTATTAGGTCTTTTTAGATTTTGGTCCATGTCTAACTTCCAACCTCTTACAAGCATGACAGAAGACTAATTGAAGGAGTTCAAAGGCATGCCACCAAATCCATCACAAATTTACAAAATACACCATATGACAGAAGACTAGAGCAGCAGTTGCCAACCTTTAGACGTTCATGGACGACTAAATGTATCGTTTTTTATTTGGTGGACCACTAATATGGATTTGGAAAAGAAACGTGCTGTAAATGCATCTGTACATGATAATCAGAAAGATTTATATATATATATATATATATATATATATATATATATATATATATATATATATATATATATATATATATATATATATATATATATATATATATATATATATATATATATATATATATATATATATATATATATATATATATATATATATATATATATAAATATGTGTGTGTGTATAAGCAACGTTTTTAGTGTGATGGTTGTTCTTGTAGGTCTATATTTGACACCATGATGTGGAGTTTCAGTTTCAATGATATTACAGCAAGCCGAAAAGCTCCATTCATCTCAAGCCGAGAGTGGTACCAAGATTTAATTACTGACATAGATTAAAATGTTTTTCAAATAAAGGCGTAGTTGAAAATTGAACCAAAATTTTCAGTTTGCTTACTCAGTAATTGGTAATCATTATTTAGAGAGACCAAAAAACGAGCTTTTGATAAAGAGGGCTTGAATTTTAATTTGAGACTATCATCACAAGAAAGATCAATGAGGCTTTCTGTTTCCTCTATGCTTAATTTGTCCTCTTTGATGTTAGATACAAGTGGATCTATTATCTACATATTTCCAGGTCCTGGATCTTCTTCCCTTGGGTAATAAAAATGAAAATATTATATTAGTGATTGCAAGTGCTTTTGAATAGTCAGGGATACCCCTTGACGGTTCAGATCCTTCTCTTCCATATATTAATTGACATTTATAAACATTTGTAGATGTCCGTCTGCCAACCGCGTTTGCCACAGTGATTTTCTATCGAAAACCGTCTATATTTCCTTGTAACATAGACACGTCCTTAAGGTGTCCTTGCAAAGATATGTTTAGCTGATTTAACAGAGAAAAAAAATTTGCCAGGGTGTGCCAGCTTGGCTACCCACTTGGAAATATTTGATTGTTTGTTACTTAAGCAGTTTTTGTTTACTTGTATTTTTGTTTTCAGGTGCTTAGGTCTATTATATGTGTCTACAAACAGAATTGACATGAGCCAAGTAACGAGATCATTGCATGGTGTCAGAAGCAGAAGTTTTAAGAGTTCAACATGGATAGCACACCAGCTCCAACAATCAATTGGTCATGCCTCAATCTCAAATCCGAATGGAGAAGATTCAGATGATATTGTGAGCTCATGTTCTCAGGCACACTAAGTGAGAAACCAGATACAGTCAAATGCTTGTATTTACTTATCTGGGCTGGAGAAAAAGGACAAGATGTATTCTCCATTTGGATTTTAACCAACACAGAGCAAAATAAGCCGAAAGTTTACCTGGATAAGTTTGAGAACTATATTCAACCATGTGCAAACCCCATCTTTGCCAGATACGTTTTTCCCCTAGAGAAACCAAAAGGATAGAGAGACCATCGAATCGTATGTTACCCAGTTGAAAGTGCTAGCAAAGGACTGTGAATTTAGCAATCTAGAAGACCAGCTTGTTCGAGATTGATTGGTATTTTGAGTCAAGAATGTAAGAATTCGAGAGCGGCTGCTCAGTGAGGGAGCTACACTTACTTTGGCTCGAGCAATTGAGTGCAGTCGAGCTATAGAAACTGTACAAGAGATCCAAGCCCTAATGCTCAGTGAACAGTCTCAAATTCCAATAAAACAGGAGGTGGAAGTGGTTCAAAGACAGAAAAATTCCCCTGTATGTTATTTCTGTGGTGGCTCATACTCAAGAAGCCACAAGTGTCCAGCAAAAGGGAAGCAGTGCAGGAAGATGAACCACTTCGCCAAAATGTGCAAGAGCAAGGCGGTAAACGAACTAGAAACGAGAAGCGAAGCTGAAGAAGGGATGGAATTCATGATTGAGTCCATCTCCAGCAAAGAAAAGGTGGAAAAGCCTTATGTGCTGATAAGGCTGGTAGAGAATGACATTAAACTTGCGTTCATGATCGACACTAGCCCTGGATTTTGCCCCTCAATAGCCATCTCACATTATTGTGAAGAAGAAGGTGAGTGCATTAGGAACCCATTTCTTTGCAGAGCATTTCTAACATCTGAAAATTCAGAGCTTTATGTCTAATTTCATTCACAAGTTTTATAGCACTGGATAATAATTTATTTATTTCTAGGGACATTTTTGTATAATGCAATGGGTAGACAAAAAGTCAGTGTAACTAACATTTTTTTACTCTTGCAACAACTCCTGAGCAATGTCCAGTCATGTTTGTTGCATTGTCTGTACAAATGCCAATTCATTTTTTCCACTCAATTTTGTACTTCAGGAAATAACTATCAAATGCTTTAAAAATCTTGAAGCTATTACTCAGCCCTGCAAGTTCAGTGGGAAAAAAGTTTTTCTTGTAATTCTCCTTGAAATCCAACATTTCATCTTAGAAGATGAAATGATTTGATTGTTTGTTACTTAAGAAGTTTGTTGTTTATTTGTATTTTTGTTTTCAAGAAGTCGGCTCAGTATTTTGCCCCTCAATAGCCATCTCACATTATTGTGAAGAAGAAGGTGAGTGCATTAGGAACCCATTTCTTTGCAGAGCATGTCTAACATCTGAAAGTTCAGAGCTTTATGTCTAATTTCATTCACAAGTTTTATAGCACTGGATAATAATTTATTTATTTCTAGGGACATTTTTGTACAATGCAATGGTTAGACAAAAAGTCAGTGTAATTAACATTTTTTACTCTTGCAACAATTCCTGAGCAATGTCCAGTCATGTTTTGTTGCATTGTCTGTACAAATGCCAATTCATTTTTTCCACTCAATTTTGTGCTTCAGGAAATAACTATCAAATGCTTTAAAAATCTCGAAGCTATTACTCAGCCCTGCAAGTTCAGTGGAAAAAAAGTTTTTCTTGTAATTCTCCTTGAAATCCAACTCTTACAACACAAAGGACAAGTTGCTTTGCTACTGACATCTATAGATTCATCAGGTTGAATTGACTAAAATAGTGCATTTTTTCCATTATTATAACTTGAAATTAAATATCTTCAGCAATTTCTTCAATTCTGCTCCTGAAAGTGTTTGCAGACATATGAATTAACTTCAGTTGTTGGATAGCCTGTTTTCCCAAAACAGGTTCACAGGCTTGTAATATGCAAGGTTTAATTAAGTTTTTTCTATCACATATACTTTTTTATTCTGTGCAATTTTGAGTGCTATCAAGTAGGAAGCCATTAATAGGAACTAATCTTCAGCAGCAATATTTTTTAAAGCCCCTATTTGCTTTTTCATACCTTCATGTGCTCTTTGAAAACATTCAAGTGGTTTGTCAACTAAATCTGGGTGTATTAATTGCAAGTGAACTTTAAATTTTGATGGTTTCATGTCATCATTAGATAAACTTTCATTATAAATAGCACAAAGAAGCCCTGGGTGCTGCTCACTACTACGTTCTTGAATATATCCAAATTTCAGGCAGTCTCAATAATATTTTCTTGACATTTTGTGTTTTTCTTTTTGCCTCATTTTTGAATGTTTTTTTTGCAATGTTGTCTGACAAGGACTGTGGATGCTCTGGTAAGTCTAATTCGCTGAGCAGCTGACTATTATTGTTATTTTCATCACTTTATTTTTACTTTTTCCAAAAAAGTGCAAAATATTCATTTGCCTTTTCTCACTGAGTATGGGTAATTGCCTTTTCTTACTCAATAGTTTCAGGAAAGTCTATTAATTAAATAATTTCAAATTGATAGCTGTATAATTCACATGCTTCAACTTTAAGAACACTTGCTCACATAAGTATTAGTTCACTTTCTAGGAGCTTATGCCAGGCTGCATAAAATCTCAAACACATAGTTCCCACAGGAACTAAACTAATACTAGAGACTGGATTGAAAATTGAAACAGAATGAAACTTTTTTGCCAAAATTTGTTTGCAGAAATAGAAAGGCAAAAGGAAATACATTCAGTCATATGTATACTAATTCAAGATGTACATCAGTAGCAATTGTTAAATGCATCCTTACATAAATATATGTTGATTCAAGAATGTACAGCAGCAGAAATCATTAAATGTACCAATAAAACAAAAAAATAGCAAAGAAGAGAACAATGATTATACAAGCCAGTGAAAAATGCAGACTAAAATGCAAATATTTTGGTCAAGACCTCTGCTTGACCATCCTCAGTGCACAACAATAAAATAAAAATTACTAATCAAATCCAAGGATAATATTCAAAAATCAAACCTTAAAACAAAACACAACTAAAATTTGATGATCCTTTTCATGTAATGGTGGAAAGGTAACTGAATAAAAAATACAGTACTGAATGGCAATTCAATTTTTAATTTAAACAGACTTACAGAGCATTTTTAAAAGCTAAACACTTCCCAGGTAAAATGCCATCACAGATCAGGTTAGGTTGCAAAATATGATTTTGTTGATTTAAGTAAAAATGATCAGAATTAATTAGTTCAGGATAAATGGGGCTTAAATAGGTTTCTCAAGTGTCTCTATTGAGAGCTACCTTTTGGTGAATGTACTTTTGTTTTCTCAACTGCCTCCCTGAAAACTTGCATGAGACCATTGACAGGGGCAATAATAGAGGTGTTGTCATATAAAATGAGATGGTATGGATTATCATGAACATGTTGAGCCAAGGCAAAATCAAAAGTCTCAGGCCTTTGGCATAGCTCCATAGCTTTGTTGATTGAGCATGTGTGTTCCAACAGCCTCTCCCCAAATTGCTAATGGGTTCTTCCAACATAGAAACAACTGAAAGAACAGGGAACCCTATAAACACCACTGCCAAAAATGGGGCTCATTTTATCTTTTCTGCTGTTCAAATAGCTCTGAATTTTAATAGAATTTTTGAAGGTGACCCTTTAAGTTATGTTTTTTTAGGATTCTTTGCAGCTTGTCACTTAATTTGGGAAAATAGGATAAAACAGTAAAGACTTTCTTATCACCCACTAATGGGATGATATCCATTGGAGGTTGTGGAGATGATGCATCCTTTTCTGCATTTTTTCTATGATAGATTCCAATAACTTGATGCAATATCCATTGCAAAACAAAATATCCTTCAGATCAATTCTGGGATTATATGAGCTTCTGAACAAATTTTTATTACACAATCAACTAAAGATATAACTACTCCTCTTTTTATGCAAGGAGGGTGATTGGAAGAGAAATGCAAATACCTATCATTATATGTAGGTTTTCTATAAATTGAATATCCAAGGATGAGAGATTTATTGAAGATTAACATGTCTAGAAAAGCCAGTTTATGATTATCTTCCAGTTCCAAGGTGAACTGAAGGTTAGAATCCAAAGTGCTAAGATGAGTCAAAAAAGTGATAAGTTCTATCTCTCCATGATTCCACACAGAGATAGCATCATTGACAAACCAGCCCCAGAACTGGTGTTTCAGAGGAAAAGTATTCAAAGCAGAGGTTTCAATAAATTCCATGTAAAAAGTGGCCAAAAAAGGTGAAAGGCTTGTAACCATTGGGAGGCCCATGATTTGGGTGAAAAATTGATTATTATACCAAAAATAGAAGGAATATTTATTGCAAAGGCAAACAAGTTGCACAATGGTTTTGAAATCTAATGTTTTAGACATATATTCTTTATCCAGACTTATTAAGATGGATAAAAATTAAAAGCAATAACTCCATTTTTCTATCTGCCATCTTTCTTTTGGTTGCTTTGATACTTTTCAACACATAGGCAAAACCGTAAATATTTACAAAATCATATTATTGAGTTAAGACTAAAGTGAATATACCACTTGATGCCTTTGCTCTTTACAAATATAATAATCATTTTTGTTGGAAATGAATTTTAGCCCCCAACCCTATATATACCAATTCAGGGTATATATTTGCACATTAGGGGGTCAGGGGGAAAGTTTAAACTTACCTCTCATTTACATCAGAAATAAAATTACCCTTAACCCCCTAATGTGCAAATACATACCCTGAATTGGTATATATAGGGGTGGGGGCTAAAATTCATTTCTGACAAAAATCATTATTATATCCCTTAAGAGCATTAAAAAAGGCATCCAGTGGTATTTTCACTTTAGTTGCAAGTTAATAATATGATTTGGTAAATATTTACTAGTGAAACAGTAGCCTAGTTTTTAAGTGGCCAAACAGAATAAGAAAAAAACATGGCAGATTTGTTTGGATTTTATTTTCTTCAACTTAATCTTAACAAATCAATGTTTGTGAATTATGCAGCTTTTACAAAATGGATTTATATTGAAATAGCCTAGTATGTTTAAAACAAATGTTATAGGCCCTAACCTATTTTTATACACAAAAAATATAGGCTAGAATGAAATTTTTATTTTAAGGGTCTTAAAAGGGCTTATAATTGAATTTTTGAGAAAAGTTATTATTATATTCAGAAAGAGCATAAAAATGGCATCTAGTTGTATGATCACTTTAGCCTATTTGTAGGGCAATAATATAAACTTCTCAATATTTATCCATTGCTAAATGGAGGCGAAACTGAGATGTCAAATGATAATAACAAAACATTACCAGCAATTTTCAACAAGAGGTTCATTACCACCTTATCTTGCTAGATATATAGGCCTAGGCTAATTAAGGACCCTAGGCCTAGACAAGCTTCTTTACAACAATTTTTATGCTGGTCCAATTATGCTTAAACCTAACAGGATAAATTTTTCTATTGTCTATTTGGATCGTGTTTTATTATTTATGTCCTTATGAACCCAGGATGGTCGGTTCAAAGTGTTTAAGCCAATTAGCCCACGCTTTCTTTTTTTGAATGACAGCAGAAGTCTTTGATAAATATGAAATAATAAAGTTAGATACGATTAAAATCTGGTATCAAAAGTTAGGAAGTAAATAGGTTAGACTATATTATGCATGTATAGATATTATTGAAAAGATATCTTTCTCGAATATGATACCTTGCATTTGCATCACTGTTTTACTTAAGAATTTCATTTTTAGATTTTTTAATATAGCAATTTTGAAGAAAAAAAGATGCAAAACTCCACAATTTAAAAAAAATTGTAAACAATTGAATAGCCTTTATTTTCGAAAGCTAATGAAGAGGTGAAGGCTTAGTATAACAATTTTAAATTTTGTGGAGTATTAAACTTCTGGTTAAATTCTAGTTCATAGGCTTCTTGGAATGCAGTTGAGTTTGGTGAATGAAGCTTTCAGGAGTGAATCCAGGGCTAAACTAGGGTAAAAGACCTCTTTTGGGGAGAGACCACATTTCTTTGGCATTTTGGAAAAATGGTAATGGGTTTTGGACTGCCTCTTTTTTACTACAGTATGGCACAATGCAAGTGTAGACCCAATCATCTCTCATTAGAGCCAACCCAGTGGGAATAATTTGTCATCATAAATCCAATGTGTGGTCTCTGTTCTGACAAGCAAGTGAAATGAAAAAAAAAATATTTATCTAATATTTATGATTTATAGAATAAAAATCAAGAAATAAAAGTTAGATTTTTAGAATCAGAAGACAATCAGCTTTCTGTTAGTATGTGAATAGCCTAATACTGAAACACTAAAAGGATATTTACATCAAAATGAGATAGGGTAAGACACCCAGTAGTCGGCCACCTGCCTATTCTTGGACAGGATCTTTTATACTATTTTAATGACCAATTTACAATGACCCGTTTGTATGTCGGAGTTTAGGCAGAATTGTCACTTGTTAGTAAATTCAAAAATAGGAGGCGCTGTACAAGTGAAACTATTTAAATTAGTAACCTTCTTGTTCAGAAATTCTTCAGAAATTTTTTGATACAAAAATTAAGTTTCTAGGTGGTATAATACAGTAATTAGAGTAGTTTAAATGTCAAAAAGTTTTCAAAGTGATTAAAGTGTCCGACTACTGGGTGTCTTACCCTAATTAGGCCTAGGATTTCCAAAAGAGGTCTTTCTATGTAAGTCTATAAACTAACAATTTTAAGTGAATGATATTAAATAATTTTAATAATAGGGTAAAAGACCTCTTTTTGGAAAGACCACTTTTCTTTGGCATTTTGGAAAAATTGCAATGGGTTTTTGGACTGCCCCTTTTTTACTATAGTATGACATAGGCTAATGGAAGTGTAGACTTGATCATCTCTCACTAGAGCCAGCCCAGTGGGAGTAATTTGTCATCATAATTCCAATGTGTGGTCTCTGTTTTGACAAGCAAGTGAAATGAAAAAAATATGTATTTAAAATTTATGGGCGAGAGATTATTTAATAATTTATCTATAATGTCTGCTGAGTTAAATGCCATAATCATGGCATTAGAACACCTTAAGCAAAACCAATCTTTGATTGAAAATTCGAATAATATTATCATATATCCGACTCTTTATCAAGCCTTGAGTTGCTGGCCTCAGCTCCTCAATATAAGTTGGACATTGACACTTATCATTGTCTCAGTATTATTGATAATCTTGCTTCAAGTGGCATAAAAACTTACTTTCAGTACATTCCTAGTCACTCTGGCATAAGTGGTAATCATCAGGTTGATGAAATAGCAAAAAATGCTATAAATATTGACCAGCCAAGTGGGAGACCAATCCCAATTAGAGATATTTACCAATGGAGGCTATCAGATATTAATTTTAATAAGATTAATCCTATCCTTTCCCCTTTTCCCAATAAGTATCTTTCTAAAATTTATCATAGAATTCGTTCTGGAACAAATGGACTAAATTTCCTTGCATTCTCATATAAGCTATCTAATTCAAGTGGTTCAATTCCCCTGTCCCCTCTTTGCAGGCATTGTAATATGAATATTGAAACAATTGACCATTGCCTATTTGAATGTAATATGCTGACGTCTGCACAACATACCTTGCTTTGTAAACTGTTAAAATACTTCAAACACCACAAAATCCCACTATCAGCCAAGAGCCTAGCCAAATATACCTGCACACAGAGTATAGAAATCGACATCTATCATCTTATATTTGAACTCCTAGAGTCGAAAGATCTGCTGAAAGATATCTGAATATATCTAATAAATATGAGGCAATCAAGCCAGTAGCTCTGTAGCCCACAGAGTGAAGCAAAAGGAAAAGGGCTAAATAGTGTTACTGAAAAGCCCGCCTGCTGTTAAATAGAAGAAGAAGAAGAAATTTGTGATTTATAGAATAAAAATCAAGAAACAAAAGTTAGATTTTTAGAATCAGAAGACAATCAGCTTTCTATTAATATGTGAATAATACTGAAACACTAAAAAGATAGTTACATCAAAATAGGATAGTTGGTATTTCCAAAAAGAGGTCTTTCTAGGTAAGTCAATAAACTAGCCTAATCATTTTCAGTGAATGATCTTAAATAATTTTAATAATAACCATGTTGTTGCATAGCTTAGATGTTTAGCTATTCATTTGCTTATACAAACCTTTTGAACTCTAATTTGATAACAAGATATGAGGTTTTAAGTTTTACATAATTTTGCTCAATTGGATACTGGTCTTTTAGGCTAACCATATTGTTGTATAGCCTAGCTTAGATTTGTAGCTACTCATTGGCCTATACAAACCTTTTCAATTCTAATTTGATAACAAGATGTGAGGTTTTGAGTTTTACATAATTTTGCTCAATTGAATAGCCTACTGGTTTTTTACCCTAGGCTATATCTAGGGAAAGTATTGCAAGGCTATTGTGTCTATACTTTTGTTATTTCTGCAGTTTCAAAGACTGTATACATGACATGTATACTACCATAGATTAGAATGCAGACCCATCTGAATTTCTGACAAGAAATGTTTAACCATAATCTGGGTTTCTAATCTTTTTTTCACTGGCTTTAGCTAGTATAATAACATAGGGTAAAAGACCTCTTTTTGGGAAAGACCACTTTTCTTGGCATTCCAGAAAAATAGCAATGGTTTTTGGACCACCCCTTTTTACTACAACATGAAGCAATGTGAGGGCAGTAACAAGAACCCCACCTTCTTGGTCAAATTTTCACCAATGATTTGTCAGTGTAAATTAAAAATATGGTCTCTGTTTTGAAAAGCAATTGAAAAAAAAAAATTATATTTAAATATTTGTGATTTATAGAATGAATATCAAGCAATAAAAGTTACATTTCTAGAATCAGAAGAAAATCAGCTTTCTGTTAATATATGAATAAAACTGAAACACTAAAAGGATATATACATCAAAATAGGATAATTGGTATTTCCAAAAAGAGGTTCCTGCAGGTAAGTCAATAAACTAATAGTTTCAAGTGGTTGATCTTAAATAATTTGAATAATAACCATATTGATGCATTGCTTAGACTTTTAGCTATTCATTAATATACCCAATCCTTCTCAATTCCTCTTTGGTAACAAGATGTGAGGGTTTTAGTTTTACATAATTTTGCTCAATTGGATACTGGTTTTTTACCCTAATTTAGCAAAAAAAGTTAACTTTTCATTTGATACCTTTTCTTATGCTCCTTCTAATCTCAATAATTGCTTCTTGAGCAAATTCCATTTTTAACCCTTAATGGGCCCCCAAAAGGTAACTTTTTACCTTGTCTAGGTTTTATTTTTAGACTATGTTGTAAATTACAATAAATAGTTCAAACCAAATAGATATAAATTAACAAACAACACCTTGGACAACTCTCTAGGGTGTTCTGGTGCCCTGTTTAAAAAAAGATCAGAAACAAAAAAGAAGATACATTAATAGTACCTAGTCAAAAATTTGGTTTTCTGTTGTTCAAGATCAGGAGCTGTAAGTCCTCTTTAGGTTCTCATCTTAAATTACCTTAAATTGCAGCTTGGAGTGAAATTAAGAATTTTCATCCTTGTAATGCTCTGTTATGACTTCTATAGGTTGTTTGCTTAATTTGGGTCAAGGACTCAGCAGCTTCCCATTTGTACAGGAACTCTTGCTGTAGACATTCTTTGTCTAGGTTTTTCTTGAATACACCTGTTGAATTAGCAGCCACTGTATCTTCAGAGAGTAGATTCCACAAGTTTGTTACTTGTTGGTTGAAAAAATGGCTTCTTTCTTGGGCCAAGGAGCATTTCTTGAAGGTCTTGTTGGAATGACCTCTAGTCACAGAACATTCTGGATTGGAGGGTTTGGAGACAAGGGAGAACATTTTTGGAAATAATTTTATGGGTCGTTATCATGTCACCACATTTCCTCTGGTATGCAAGAGTAGCCTCAAATGATGTAAATGCTCTTTGTATGGCATTTGTTTGAGGCCTTTGACCATTTTGGTTGCTTTTTGTTGAACTCTTTCCTGAATGTCTTTGTTATTCTTGAATAGGGTGATGCCAGGGACATTCCAACCTCTAGGCACAGGTGAACTGGTGCCTTGTAGAGCTTCATAAACACACTTGGGTGTCTGCTAGAGATAGTTCTTTTGATCATTCCAAGAGATTGGAGGGCAGATAGCAATACAGATTTTGCATAGCTGCTGAACTTTAGTTGACAATCAACAAAGAGTCCAAGATCTCTTTCTTCAGAGGTTGTAAAAATGGGGTTACCTTGGAGATGGTATTGCTGATGTCTGTTATGATTGCCAAAGTGGATTACATGGCATTTGTCAGCATTGAACAAGAGGGGCCATGTATCTGTCCAAGTCCCAAGAATATCAAGGTCCTTTTGAATAGATTGCCAGTCAGAGGCAGGGGCATCCCTAGGGGGGGAGCAGGGAGGGCGCACTGCCCCCCAACTTTTTTGGCATTTGGTAAAATTTTTGCCACAGGTGAAAATTTCAGCAAAATTTTTGAAAAGTTGGCCAAAATTTAGCAAAATTCTTGATTTCTGCAGAAAATTTGGCATAAATCAGGTAGCAATTTTGTAGAATTTACAACGATCCCCACCCCCCTCCCAATAAAATGAGCCTCAGGACGCCCCTGGTCAGAGGTTGTGGCTGCTTTACCAACAAGTTTTGAATCATCAGCATAAAGAGTGAGGAGGTTTGAAAGAAAATTGGGTGCATCATTTATGTATAAGTTGAAGAAACTTGTCCCAGGAATGGTCCCCTGGGGAATGCTGCTTAAAACAGTTGTAGACAAGGAGAAATGAGGGGCACCTTGAGAGTTATGAACTCTTACAACTGGCATTCTTTCTGAAAGGAAACTCTGTATCCACTGGACAATAATGTCATCAACAGCTGCTGCTTTTAGTTTGGTGATGAGGAATTCGTGGCAAACCCTGTCAAATGCTTTTGAGTGGTCCAGGAGCACCATGTTGACAGGTAAATCATTATCCAATAATGATGTAACATATTCATATGTGTGTATTAGATTTGTATCAACAGATCTGAAGCCATTTTGATTGGAAGTGAGGATGTTGTTAATTTCCAAGTGCTGAATTAGAGCTCTATTGACAAATCTCTGAAGCATCTTTACAACTGCAGAAGTGATGCTAATAGGATAGTAATTTTCTGCATGATCTTTTTGTGGCCTTCTTTGTGGATTGGTGTTATATAGGACTTTTTCCAATCTGATGGTAGTTCTCCATTTTGTAGGGACAGTTGGAAGAGTCTACACAAGGGAGAACTGAGAACAATTCAGTATTCCTTGAGAAGCCTTGGGTGTATTCCATCTGATCCTTTGGATTTATTAATATCAAGTTTTTCAAGGCTATTTAAGACCACATCTTCAGTAATTGATAATCTTGGCATTGGATGACATATTAAGTTTGATGGTGCTGTAGGGATAGTTGAACAAGATTGGATGGTGAAAGCAGAGGCAAACTGGGTATTCAATACATTAGCCTTTTCTATTGGCAATGAGTGGGTTATCCTATTATGTTGATTATGTTTGATTATGTCTGCAGCAAGCTTCTCCTTGTGTTGAGACTTCAATTTCTTAACTACATTGGAGGCAAGATTCCAAGCCTTTGCATACCTTATCCAATTTTCCCGAGTTTTCTCCTTGTTGTACCTTTTCCAGGCTCTGGCTTTCCTGTTGATTGTTCTTTTTGCATCCTTTGTGAGGAATGGAAGTTTTTTTGGTAGATGACATGGGAGTGCTTTTTTTCAGTTGATAGGAGGGCCTCTTTAACATTTGTCCATGATATATTAATATCAGAAATAATTAGCTATGACCAACTTATTGAGGCTAGTTCCTTTTGTATTGCTTGATGGTCAATAAAAGTTTGAGGACAAAACATTAGGTTGCAAACATATGTTCAAGGATAACACAGAGAGTATAACTCAGTGGTTGCTGTTGCCAACTGGAGGAAGAAATTCATTACTGATAAGGGAATCTGGATTGCTCAAAATTACACAATCCAACAAAGAAGGATTCTGGTTGCCATGATGCCTTGTCAAAAGTTTGATGAAGGAAGTTGTCAAATAAGCAAGACACAAATAGTGAATCTCCATTACTAGTTACTACATGACCAAGACCTTCACCCCACTTGATTAATGGGAAATTGAAATCACCAATAATTATCAAATCAGATGATACCATAGATGCCATTTCATCAATGATAAATCATCAAGACTGGGTGCACTAGGGCTTCTATATACACACCCAATACAGATTTTTTTATTTTCTTGAAGAGTATTATCAAGCCATAAACTTTCCACCCAGGGTACATTGACAATTAAATGGTTAATAAGACAAGCCTGGAAACCTTCCCTGGCATAAATACCAATTCCTCTTTTGCAGTTTGGCTGCCCCAGATTAGTGAAGCACTGAAAACCAGATATCTGAAACAAACTTTTGGTAACATGTATTGTAGTAATTATTGGCAGAATTCTGCTTCTATTTAAACAGCAGGCAGGCTTTTCAGTGATACTATTAAGCCCTTTTCCTTTTGCTTCACTCTGTGGGCTACAGAGCTACTGGCTGGATTGCCTCATGGTTATTAGATATTTTCAGATATCTTTCAGTAGATCTTTTGACTCTAGGAGTTCAATTATGAGTTGATAGATGTTGATTTCTGTGCTCTGTGTGCAGGTATAGTTGGCTAGGCTCTTGGCTGATAGTGAGGTTTTGTGGTGTTTGAAGCGTTTTAAACAGTTTGCAAAGCAAGGTATGTTGTGCAGACATCAGCATATTACATTCAAATAGGCAATGGTCAATTGTTTCATTATTCATATTACAATGCCTGCAAAGAGGGGACAGGGGAATTGAACCACTTGAATTAGAAAACTTATATGAGAATGCAAGAAAGTTTAGTCCATTTGTTCCAGAATGAATTCTATGATAAATTTTAGAAAGATACTTATTGGGAAAGGGGGAAAGGATTAATCTTATTAAAATTAATATCTGATAGCCTCCATTGGTAAATATCTCTAATCAGGATTGGTCTCCCACTTGGCTGGTCAATATTTATAGCATTTTTTGCTATTTCATCAACCTGATGATTACCACTTATGCCAGAGTGGCTAGGAATATACTGAAAATAAGTTTTTATGCCACTTGAAGCAAGATTATCTACTAACTAACCCAGCAATCTCTTTACTGGCAGAATCTTCTTCTTCTATTTAACAGCAGGCGGGCTTTTCAGTAAAACTATTTAGCCCTTTTCCTTTTGCTTCACTCTGTGGGCTACAGAGCTACTGGCTTGATTGCCTCATATTTATTAGATATATTCAGATATCTTTCAGGAGATCTTTCGACTCCAGGAGTTCAAATATAAGATGATAGATGTTGATTTCTATGCTCTGTGTGCAGGTATAGTTGGCTAGGCTCTTGGCTGATAGTGGGATTTTGTGGTGTTTGAAGTATTTTAACAGTTTACAAAGCAAGGTATGTTGTGCAGACATCAGCATATTACATTCAAATAGGCAATGGTCAATTGTTTCATTATTCTTATTACAATGCCTGCAAAGAGGGGACAGGGGAATTGAACCACTTGAATTAGAAAGCTTATATGAGAATGCAAGGAAATTTAGTCCATTTGTTCCAGAACGAATTCTATGATAAATTTTAGAAAGATACTTATTGGGAAAGGGGGAAAGGATTAATCTTATTAAAATAAATATCTGATAGCCTCCATTGGTAAATATCTCTAATTGGGATTGGTCTCCCACTTGGCTGGTCAATATTTATAGCATTTTTTGCTATTTCATCAACCTGATGATTACCACTTATGCCACAGTGGCTAGGAATGTACTGAAAGTAAGTTTTTATGCCACTTGAAGCAAGATTATCAATAATACTGAGACAATGATAAGTGTCAATGTCCAACTTATATTGAGGAGCTGAGGCCAGCAACTCAAGGCTTGATAAAGAGTCGGAATAGATGATAATATTATTCGAATTTTCAATCAAAGGTTGGTTTTGCTTAAGGTGTTCTAATGCCATGATTATGGCATTTAACTCAGCAGACATTATAGATAAATTATTAAATAATCTCTCGCCCATTGCAATTTTCAGGTGAGGAAGGAAAACACCACTTGCAACCTTCTCATCCATTTTTGACCCATCAACAAATATTTGGAAGTGATTTTTATAGGTAATTGTATTAAGTTCTGCAAATTTTTTCTGGACAAAAAGCAATGGGGGTTAGATCTTTATTCCATTTTGAAAATTCAGTATTTATTATGGGAAATGACCAATTCCATGGAGGCGATTGGGGGAAAGTAGGTGCAATAGACTTTTCTGGTACAGGGAACTTATTTTGAATATTGGCATACTCATCTGCAATACCTCTATACATGGCTGGATTTCTTAACCAATTATGTAATGTGTGTGAGCTATTTGATTCAATTTTTGTAAGATGTTTTATCAAGAGAAAGCTACGTCTCTCCCTTATTGTTGTTAATCCACTCTCCATAAGCAGAAACTTGGTGCTTGTGGGTTTCCTAAGACCAAATATGAGATGTATTATATCATTTTGTGTTGTTTCAATTTTTTGCATCTGGGTCTTTGCACATGCACCATAGACAATGAGCCCATAGTCAATATGGGGTCTTTATGTGATTTATAAAACTGGAGTAAGGTTTTCTCTTTACAACCCCAGGGTGTGGAAAGAAGTCTTTTTAGTATATTTGCTTTTCTATAGCATTTTTTTATTGTGTTTGAAATGTGGAGGTGGAAATTAAGTTTTTGGTCAAGCATGAGACCTAGGTAATTAATATTATTATCTTCTGGAATATTTGTTTTATTTAGAGTTAGTTTTGCATTAACATGGTTTTGCTTCCGGTGAAATTGGATTATTTTTGACTTGGTGGGTGCAATGGGTAAATCTGAATGTTGAGAGAATTTTTCAAACTGGAAAAGTGACTTTTGCAGATTTGACTGTGCTATCTGAAAAGTGTTGCCAGATGACCATAGCACCAGATCATCAGCATATTGTAGATTTGTGTGGGGTAGGTTCATGTCCCCGAGATATAGGGCAAATACGAGGCAACTGAGGACTGCTCCCTGAGGTAGGCCTTTGGATATTGTCTTTTGGGGTGAAGAGGCTGAATCAACACAAACAATGAAACTTCGCACTTCTATGAAGGATTTAATAAAAGATACTAGCTTAGGGGGGTACTCCAAGGTTTGCAAGTTTATTTAAAAGGATTTGGTGGTTCATATTGTCATATGCCCCTTCAAAATCTAGGAAAGCTGCCACTAGGATATTATTTTTTGAGAAAGATTCATTTATTGCATTTGTTAGCAAAATGAAAGCATCTGTTGAGGGGTGGTATTTCCTGAATCCAGTTTGAGTGTGTGGGATCATATTATTTTTTTCAACAAACCAGAGGAGTCTGTGATAAATCATTTTCTCCATTATTTTCCCCATCACAGGTGTAATCATTATGGGCCTATAAGACTCAGGGTTATCTTTTGGTTTATTTTTCTTTAGGATTGGTAGGAGGGACGAACATTTCCATATATTGGGGAACCTAGAAGATACCCAAGCATGATTATAACAATTTAGCAGTTCTTGTTTATATGAAGGTGTGAGATTCTTTATCCATGTAGGGTGTATATTGTCATAGCTGCTGCTAGTTTTGGTCCTAATCTGATGTATTGCATTATTCAATTCCTGGATTGAAAATGGATTGGTTATGTACTCGGATCCTGGGCGTGGTTGGTAACTTGGGTTCATGGGAATTGTGGACAGTTTGCTTTGATTATTTGATGTTAGCTTATTAACAAAAAGAGTTGCAAATAGGTTAGCTTTTCCATTATCATTGTCATAATGGGTATTATTATGTAAAAGCTCATACAGGAGTGGGTTGGGGGAAGTCTTTTTCCCACAGATGTGGCTTATGACTTTATGTATAATTGGCTCATGTGTTTCTCTGGAGAGATTATTTGCAAATTATTCCAGTATTTATATTTAGCATCTATTATAGTCCTTTTTAGATTAGATTCTGCTTGTAATTTTTTTTAAATATGTAGTAGGTGATGGTTTTCTTATGAATTCTGTCCTAGCTGCCTTTTTTTATCCTCCATTTATTTAGGCACTCATTTGTCCACCATGCTTTGGGAATTTGTTTAGGGAATGTTTTCTTAGGTGTTGTCTTGGGGATAGCATGATTAGCTGTATTTATTAGTAGAGATGTCAAGGCTTCAGCATGTGTGTCAACTGTTGTGTTAGAAATGCATGAACTTTGGGTGAAACTTGTAATTTCATCATTTAGCTTATTTTGGAACATAGACCAATCTGCTTTAGTGTTGATATATTTGGATGTATGAGATAAAGTTTCAGCAGGTTCATTTAGAGAGCAAACTATAGCAAAGTGGTCAGTACATTGACTATCAATTTTATTTATGTAAATTTTGTTCAAAAAATTTAATGACACAATTTGTAGGTCAATTGTGGAGAATCTGCCACTTTTGGGGTTGAAATATGTGTTCAGGTTTGGAGGGGTAGCAACAGCTAATTCATTATTATTTGAAGTCATATGCTCAATGAATTTACCAGCTTTATTTGCTGGTTTATTCCCCCACAAAAGGCTGTGGGCATTGAAATCACCACAAATAATGATATTTTTTAACATATTAGAATTATTTATATAATTAAAGAAATCCTTGGCATCTGTAGTTTGGCCATTAGGGTTATAAAAGCTTATTATGTAGGATTTTAAATTATTCAGCCAAACACTGATACCAATAACATCAACATCATTTGCAAAATCTGGAAAATTGATGCCACAAAATTTTATATTATTATTAACTAATAAAGCTACCCCACCTCCTTTTCTCTCTGAAGATCTATCCTTTCTCAGGATAGTATATCCCAGAGACTTAATTTGTTGATTTTGGGTTAAATGAGTTTCCTGGAGGCAAGCAATATTAATGGAATTATTATTCATAAATGATATTAGTTCATTTAGCTTATTTTCTGTGAGTGATCTTACATTCCATTGGAGTATTGATATATGTTGTGTTGTTGATTTATTCTTCATATGACTGTGTATCAATGTTCAGCTTTGTTAAAAGTAAAGCAAGATCTTTTTTTGCTTGAATGAGCATATCATCTGGGATGTAGATTTTTGCCAATTCTGCAATAATTTTTGTTTTCTGTAGTTGATGTATGTTCATGGCCTGAACTGCATTACAGTTTAGAATGAATAAGCATATATTTGGGGATTGCATTTTTGGTTGTGCATCCTGTTTGTTGGTTAAGGGATTGATTCCTGGTAGTATTTCTGGTTTGTTTCTTCTTGGGAGGGGGGGCCAGGCTGACCTCATCTCACCGGACAAGGAGGCTTGTTGGCTTGGTGATTCCTTCTGATAGGGATTTGAGCTAGGGGGCTTAGAAGATGGTGTTTTATAAGGGGTGCTTGATGCATTGGGGGCATTTGACTTGGGGGTTTGTTGGTTGGTTTCATTACAGGCTTTATTTGGTATTGTTGGGCAGCATTTGCTTCCATTGCTGCAAAGGGGTATGGGATGGCCTTCTCTGTTGATATTTGGAGTGTTAGAGCTCTTTTCTTGTATGCAGGGCATAATGATTTATTTGTAGATTCATGTGGGCCTTTGCAATTGATGCATGTAGGCTGAGTGTTGTTGCAAGTTGTCAGCTCTTTAGGATGGAAAGATTTACAATTACTACACTCTTGGAGAATTTCATTGCATTTGTTTGTCGTATGTCCCAGTTTGAAACACTTCTGACACTGAATAGGCTTAGGTTTGTATTCCTTGTGTGGTTTGATTTGCCCAAATAGGAATAATTTTTCTGGGATATCAATTTTATCCTTCAGTGTGAATAAAGGATCTACTGGTTTTTAGGCCATTAGAGTTAGGTTTTCCAAGTTGGGTAACATCCTCAACTGGGATTGTGTTTCCAGCCCTATCTGAGAGGCCTTCTTTAACTCCTGAGTAGATATCTCTGGGGGAACATTATAAACTACAATTTTTGTTGGTGATTGTTTTGGGTTCCAATTAGATGCAATAATTGGGGTATTCAGAAGGGATTTTAGGTTAGTTATTGTATCTGCTGATTTCTGATCTTCTACAGCTATTAGCAGAGATCCATCATGGTAATGTTAAGAGAGAACATTGATTTTAGCAATTTAAAAATTGCAACTCTTATTGCAGTGATCATTTTTATTTCAAAGGGGGTAGTGGGAGTAATTTTAAGGTAAATTCCTAAGTTTTTGGAGGGAGGATCTTGGGCAGGGAGAGGGGAAATGCTTTTAATTGGGGAGATTTTTTTCCTTTTTTTAGAGCTTCTAGAGAGGACCTCTTGAAACCCATTATCATCATTTATGGTTGCATTAGGACCTACAGTTATCATTGTCCTATTATCCGAATTGGAGCTATCATTAGAACTTTCAGATAATGTGCTTGACCAGCCAGGATGGGTATCTTTCACTATGGAATATGATTTGGGATCTGGGGGGACGTTTTTTTTGGAGGACTTCTAAACATTGCCTATTGGAAAAAGCTTTAAACACAAAATATAAAACTAAAACAAGAAGGGAAAATAGATGATATCAAACCGTCTGCACTATACTATGGGGAGGTTAAATAAAAGTTCAAATAGGGGTAAAATCCTTTTAATAGACAGTGATGATGATAACAGTGATAGAAATTCACAAAAATACCAGATATTTCGGTCACATATACAGTGACCGTCATCAGTAGTAAAACTAAAATAAAACAATTTAAAACAAAAGTTTATATACTAAATCAAATAACACTACATATTGTTTGAATCTCTAATTCTTTTCAAAGCAAAGGCGGAAGCTATTCTCTTTGACCTTCTTGGATTTGGTTCATTAGCGTTCAATGATATAACATTTGGACAAAGGTCAACTACATTGGGTGAATTGAACTTTACTCTGTCAGATTTTACTCTGTTACTACTCTGTTACTATGGGGAGGATAAACACCACAGTATAGCCCTGAGGATGACTTGAGCAGGATAGGTTTGGTACAACTGCTGATTAGAAGCAATAATAATCACAAGAAAATATATTTCGATTTTCTTATAAGGTTGCTGTTGATACTCTACTAACCCAGCAATATCTGCTTCTTCATCTTTTAGGAGCACTTGGATATTTAGAAATTTGTTTGGAAGAGAATCAACATTGCTAGAGATGACATGCAGGGTATTAACATTTTGAGGCTTTTGTGACTGGTCCTTGAGTGGCAGAGGTGCCATAGCTGCAAATGCAGTTGACAAAGGCGGGGTAGATGTTAATTCAGAGATGGCACTGAGGAAGCTTGATTTACTTGAAGTATCACATGAAAAGAAAAGTTCACTAAGTTTTAGTATTAACACTTGATGCTCTACAAAGCAAAGAGGATAACTGCAAGAAATCAGGGCTATTTACAGGAGGTGAGGGACAAACTGTTATATCTCCATTGTGGCAGGGTTCAGGGCTGGCTTTCAAACTTTCCAACTGCATTGAGCAACAACGTTTTTCGTCACAATTTCGCCTGTGAAAATGATGAGATCGTTTTCACCAGAGTTAATTCACCTTTTTAGTGTATAATTTAAGAAAAAAAATAAAAAATAAGTTGTTTAAAGAATAGTAAAGGCCATTTTAAACTTAAGCTCAGCAGATACAAATACCTGTTAAAATTCAAACTCAAAACAACCAGAAATTACTATTAAAGAGTAAATGAAACCCAAAACAAACAGAGATTAAATAAACAATCATAGCAAAAACATACAACAAGTAATAGTATAAATGAATAAATAGATCTTAAAGCAAGTAATGCTTAGATTGAATATGAAAATCAAGCTTAAAAAAAATTGTATTGAAGTATAAATGAAACTTAAAACAAACAGAAATTAAATAAACAATCAATTCAAACAAACATACAATAGATATTAATGTAAATTAATAAATAAATCTTAAAACGAGTGAAACTTAAATTGAATATGCAAATCAAGCTTAAAACAAACAAAAATCACTACAAACAAGAGTTTGGGTATCATCTCCTTCTCTCACTTTAAAAGTCTAAAACCTACTGTGTTATTGGCGCTTTACTGAAAACCAATTGTATGACAAATATTTTCTTTTGTACTTAATATTGAAAATAAACATTAAAATTATAGTAACGTTTTGAACTGATGAGCTTTCAGCAATTAATATCATTATACATCAAATATTCAGTTTACTTTCTTAGCTCTTTTTAAAGTCATTCAAGACAGATATAGTTTCACTACAAACAAGTGTTTGGATACTGCCTCCTTCCTTAACTGTAAATAAAACCAAAAGTCTACTGCATCACTGGCGCTTAACTGAAAACAAATTATTTTACAAATATTTTCTTTTCCAATTGTTTCAGCATAGAAAAAAAAAATTAACAGTGATATAAATTCTTGAACTGATGGATCTTTCAACAATTACATCAAATATTCAATTTGATTTTGTTTATACTTTCCAAGACTGTTCAAGACACACATAATTTTCAGTAAAGCACCAATGACACAGTAGGTTTTAGACTTTTACAGTGAGAGAAGGAGGTCATACCCCAACTCTTGTTTGTAGGGATTTTTGTTTGTTTCAAGCTTGATTTGCATATTCAATTTAAATTTTGCTTATTTTAAGATTTTTTTTTATTATTATTAATTTACATTAGTATCTATTGTATGTTTGTCTGCATTGATTGTTTATTTAATTTCTGTTTGTTTTAAGTTTTGTTTATATTTCAATAGGAATTTTTTTTTTTTTAAGCTTGATTTTCATATTCAATCTAAGCATTAATTGCTTTAAGATCTATTTATTCATTTATATTATTACTTGTTGTATGTTTTTTGCTATGATTGTTTATTTATTTCTGTTCATTTTAGGTTTCGTTTATTCTTTAATAGTAATTTCTGGTCGTTTTGAGTTTGAATTTTAACAAGTATTTGTATCTGCTGAGCTTAAGTTTAAAATGGCCTTTACTTTCCTTTCAAAAACTTATTTTTCAGAAATTGTTTTTTTTTTTAATTTTTGTTTTGTTTTTGATTGCAAAAAGTTTCAAGTTTTTAAAAATTCCTTATTTCAAAATCAAACTTTTTTTTAAAACCAAATGTTCATCAAAGTATCAAAACTGGTATCAAAGTAAAAAAAATGGGTTTTTGTCAACCTTGGAGTTTTTATTATCTGATGTTTGAACTAGTTTTAACAAAATGGCTATCTCAAACTTTTTATTGGATGGGCTGGGGGGAAAAGGGAGTGGGGGGGGGGGGCTAATTAACCTTCATTCTCTTTTGATTCTTTAAAAGTGAACTAGAACTTTCTATCTTCAATCAAATGAGCCCTTTCTGAAGTTTATACAAGCATCCCATCTATAAGAACCATATATATCCCCAGAGTATAACTTACAATGCCTTTTCCTGGGCCCTGGGGGGCTGTGTTGACCCTGGAATTTTAATATCTGATGGTTGCACTATTTTTAACAAAATGGTCACCTCAAATTTTATCAGATGGGTTTATCCATCTGATAAACCGTAAGGTATGGAGGGCAAGAGGGGCTAGTTGCCTTCTGATCTTTTTTCACTCTGAGAAAATGAACTACAACTTTTAATTTTCATAAAAAGGAACCCTCTCTGAAGTTTATGTGAGCATCCCTTTCTTAAGAACCACATACAGCCCTGGGACATAGCTTACAATACCTGTCCCCCTTGTCCTGGGGGGTTGTGTTGACACTGGAGTTTTTGTTATCTGACCTTTGAACTATTTTGAAAAAAAATGGCTCTCTCAAAGTTCTTATTGGATGGGTTAGAGGAAAATAGGGCATGAAGAGGGGGGCTAGTTGCCCTCCAATCTCTTTTGACTCTTAAAAAGTGAACAAGAACTTTCAATTTACTATCATATGAGCCCTCTCCAAAGTTTATACAAGCATACCTTCCATAAGAACCATATATGCCCCCAGAGCAATACTTACAATGCCTGCCCTAGGCCCTGGGGAAGGGGGGGGGGTGTTGACACAGGAGTTTTTTCTTATCTGACCTTTGAACTATTTTTAACAAAATAAACTGTACATAAAGGAGTTTTTGTTATATTATCTTTGAACTATTTTTAAGAAAATGGCTACCTCAAATTTTTTATCAGATGTATGTTGGGAAAAAATGCTTGAGGGACTAGTTGCCCTCCAATCACTTTTGACTCTTAAAAAAGGGACTAGAACTCTTTTTCAATCAAATGAACCCCTTTTTGAAGTTTATATGACAACTCCTTCTGCATAAATTGGGAAAAAAATAAATGGATTTTGGGGGGAGGCTAGCTGCCCTCTATTTGCTTTTGACTCTTAAAAAGTGAATTACAACTTTCAATTTCCAATCAAATGATCCCTCTATGAAGTTTATACAAGCATCCCTTCCATAACAACCATATATGCCCCCAGGGCATAACTTACAATACCTACCCTGGGCCCTGTTTTGACCCCAGAGTTTTAATATCTGATGGTTGAACTAGTTTTAACAAAACGTTAACCTCAAATTTTTATCAGATGGGTTTATCCATCTGATAAACCTAAAGGAGTGGAGGGCAGGAGGGGCTAGTTGCCCTCTGACCTCTTTTGACTCTTAAAAAAGTGAACAAGAACTTTCAATTTCCAATCATATGAGCCCTCTCCAAAGTTTATACAAGCATACCTTCCATGAGAACCAAATATGCCCCCAGAGTTGTGTTGACACAGGAGTTTTTCTTATCTGACCTTTGAACTATTTTTAACAAAATGGCCATGTGTAAAGAAGATTTTGTTATATGATCTTTGAACTATTTTTAACAAAATGGCTACCTCAAATTTTTTTTCAGATGTATTGGGGGAAAAAGTACTTGGGGAGGCTAGTTGCCCTCTGATCACTTTTGACTCTTAAAAATGGCACTAGAACTCTCGATTTCCAATCAAATGAAAAAAAAAAAAAAAAAAAAAAAAAAAAAAAAAAAAAAAAAAAAAAAAAAAAAAAAAAAAAAAAAAAAAAAAAAAAAAAAAAAAGCCCCCTTTTGAAGTTTATATGACAACCCCTTCTGTATGAATTGGGAAAAAAATGGAGTGTGGGGGGAGGCTAGCTGCCCTCCAATCACTTTTGACTCTTAAAAAGCAAATTACAACTTTCAATTTCCAATCAAATGAGCCCTCTATGAAGTTTATACTAGCATCCCTTCAATAACAACTGTATATGCCCCCAGGGCATAACTTACAAAGCCTACCCCTAGGCCCTGGGGGGGGGGGGTGTTGACACCAGAGTTTTTTGTTATATGGTCTTTGAACTGTTTTTAAACAAAATAGCTATCTCAAAATTTTTATCAGATGCATTTGGGAAAAAAGGGTTGGGCGGGGAGGAAGCTGGTTACCCTCTGATATCTTTTGACATTAAAAAGTGAACTAGAACTTTCAATTACAGTTAAATGAGCCCTCTGAAGTTTATACAAGCATTCCTTCCATAAGAACCATATATGCCCCCAGGGCATAACCTATAACAATTGCTCTGAAGACTGTGGGGGAAGTGGCCTGCTCAAAGATATAATTTCCAGAACTTTCAACTACATTGAATAAAATGGCTATCTCAAAATTTTGATTGGATGTGTTTGGGGAAATGGTGGGCATGGAAGGGGTGTTAGTTGCCTTCCAATCACTTTTGACTATTAAAAAGGGAACTAGCCATTTAAATTTCCAATTGAATGAGCCCTTTTTGAAGTTTCTACAACAAAGCTTTCTATAAAAATCTTATATGCCCCCTAGGCATAACTTACAACCCTTGCCCTGAGGGCTGTGGGGGAGTGTCCTCCTAAAAACATAATTTCTATCTGGAAATCAACATTGCTGAACAAAGTGGCTATCTTAAAATTTTCATTGGATGTGTTTGGGGAACTGGTGGGCATGGAAGGGGTGTTCATTGCCTTCCAATCACTTTTGACCCTTAAAAAGGGCACTAGAACTCTCAATTTCCAATCGAATGAGCCCCCTTTGAAGTTTCTACAACAATGCCTTCCATATGAAGTGCCTCTGGGAAAAAAAATAATAAAATAAGTAAATAATAAAACATTGGAGCTGTATGGCCTTTACTATAGGCAATGCTATAGCATTGCCTCTGATCTTTGAGAGCCTTATGCTTATCACACTTGGCCTTTGATGCATCACTGCAAAACTGAATATCTACACAGAGTTCATGAGAATGGTTGATGATTTTCCTTTTGATGTCTACACTGGGAACAGAGAAGAGGATAGGTGGTGGGTTTGCATTTATGGACTGTGAGGTTGCAGGGATTGGGAAGTCTTTTCACTCTTGTAATCTGAATGCCTTGGAGTTTTTAATTTTGGCTGATGTATGACTTGATGTAGAGTTGTTCATCTGGTTGTGTTGGGATACCATATGCATCTATGTTTAGAGCTCTATGTTTTCTATCCTGCTCTTCAGCAAAAAGGGACTGAACAGGGTTGCCACCCTTGCCTGGAAGGATTTACTAAATCTGAGAGGAAAATTTTACTAAATTACATCTGTTTTTACTAAATGCTCAAAAAAAAAAATTGTGCATGTGGCTACTGCTGCACAGGCACCATCAAGCATCGATTTTTACTATAGGAGGATAATCAATAGGATTTCCACAATCTTTTTTCCTTTTTTTTCTTTTTATTCTCTTTTCCTCTTTTCTTTTGTTTTCATAGTATGATTGAAAATTCTGGAAACCTATAAGTTCAAAAATCCTTTTTTTTTTTATTTGGATGTACTACTGGATAGGCTTCATATTCCAGATGTGGTGTATCCAAGATGTCAAACAAAAGTCTGGAATCTTAGATTCTGGAAACCCTGCTGGTGAAGCCCAGCTTTAAATTTATCAGTGGTCTTCAGGTCATAAAATTCAGATATATTGAAAAATTAACAAACAATCAATGAAGAAAAACAGCTACAACTCATATTCACAAAGCAATTCAGGCAATGGAGCGCTTAGAATCTTAGGTATGTTTGAAAGTGATGGCTTTTGAAATTTGTCCCCCAGTTTCCATTGTTTGAAATCTAAACCCTTCAATTTTGCAGTTTTAAGAGGAAATTCGCGACTTTTAAGACACTAATTGGGCTGGTTTCAAATAAGAGATAAGCTGCATACAAAGATTTCTGGCAAATTTTAAAGCAATTAATTTAGGATTTTTTTTTTAACTGATTTTTTCTGGATTCTCTCTTGTTCATATTAAAGGGAATCAAAAACCAATATAATCTATGTCACTTCAAAACAGAAATGACGCAACTGGCTACCGGTTTAGATGTAAAAATATGTAAATTAAAAAGTGCACCTCAAATTGGACTAGGGCTGTCAAGAAAAAGAAACCTTACATAACATACAATAATTAGTTTAAAAAAAATAACGTTGTGTCAATAGTCTTCAGGTCAGGCAAATAATACAAATTGAAAAGTAAGAAGAAAAATATGTAGTCACATCAAAAAAAAGTTGCACTTAAAAGGCTTTAATTGTCCTTGGCCTCATCTGAATTTAAAGTATCCAACTTGATGTTCAAGAGCCCACATTTGTGTTCTGATATCATTAATTGGTTTTGAAGTCTCTTCTTTGAGCATAGTTTTGAGGTTATTTACTGAAGACTGCACAATATCTTGGATAATGGCTTGGGATGGGATTTTATCAATAATATATCTCTTCCTACTGTTTATTGTAGATATGATAATACTCTCAACATTTGAATTCTGGTTAGAACTTCTTGGAGTCATAGGAGAGTGTTTGCAAATTGGACACTTTATGCAAACATCAACACATCAAAAAATTTTGTGAGCAATACATATTTGGGTTCAGGCATATCCATACAGTCAATGCATATCCAATTTCCACATCCATCACAGAGAATTGCCAAGGAGTCATCATTTAGGTCTATTTCACATACCAAATACTTATCACACCCTTTTTTGGGGCTAACATGAGCTCTTTTTGAACCCCCAGTAGATGTTCCATTGGTGTTACAAGTTTGGCTTAGTGGGTGTTGGATTACTATCTAGGGAAAATCTCAAGGTAAATAGAGACTTCAGCTTTTCTTGGATTTCTGATGTATTCCTACTACGTGTAATTCAATTCAGCATTAAGTACACGAAAATTCGAAATACAATTGCCAAAAATATGCAAAAAATGGTTTTATGGAAATATAGCATTTGGTTATATTTGGCAACTGTGCAATTTGCAAATAGGTAATTTCAGAAGAAACTGATGAACATGAAAACATCTGGTTGTTTTGTTTGCAGTTGATTGTTTACAAAAAAAGTAAACAAATGGAGACAAAGGGTGAAATTCCCAAGGGGTTTGAAACAAAAAATTAACTTACTTCAAAGTTTGGGTAAGTCATATAAACCACCTAAAAGGGCCACTTAAAAATGTCACTAAAGGTTGATATAGGTAGAAAAAATATCAAAATATGTAGGAAAATGTCTTTATCTCATAAATTGGGCATATAATCCTGTTTTCAAATTTTACAAAACCAGTTGCTGTTGAGATGAAAATATAAGTGAATCAATGGTATTTCTGATGTTCTACTTCTTGTTTGGCTGGAATGCCTTTTTTGAGGGGTTCAGGCACTTTTTAAAAGAGCCCTCTTTGAATATGAATTAGCTCAGTAATCAAAAAATCTTCTAAGAGAAGATCTAAATCAGCTTGATATAGTTCCAGGCTTCCAATCACTAGCCTCTAAAGCTTCATAAAGAGAAGTCAAGAAATTTTTTCCAACAGATATTAAGTATTTGTACAATAAAGGATTTACCCCAGATATCAGTGATTAGTCTTAGACCCCACTGCCTTTCCATTTACAGTTGAAGCAAAAGTATATTAAAACTGAGCAATAAGATTGGATAAGACAGTTTTTTTTTTTCCACTGTTTTATTAAAGAAATTTATCCATTTTCAATATATTTTTGTTTTTGTTGTATACTGGTAATTTCTGATTGGTTAGACCAATTTCTAAGACTTATTTTAAGTTTGATTATCTATGTCACCCTGCCAAACATGGTTTTTCTGTAAAAGTAGATCTTAAAATAGATGGCTTACTGAAGCAGTAGTTGATTTCCAAAAAAAAATGGCAGATGCTGCTATGCTGTCTGATTGTCTTTATTGTTTTAATGCTTGTTTTTAAGTGCCAAGTTTTTAAGTTTGGTCCATGTGGTACATCTTGGGTAAAAAATTATTTGGCAAAAAAATATCAGTAACCTGTTGTTGGTTTTGCTCTCTCTTTGAGTGAGCAGAAAGATCGTCAGTAGTATTTTTCTATTTAGTCTCTATTTTCTATTTAGTATTTTTTTTTCTATTTATTGGTGAATGATTTTGCCCTTGTAATTGAAAATTCAACTATAAAGCTTTTTGTATAGAATGTTAAACATTATAGTAAATCAGAAAGTAATAGAGACTGATTGCTTCTACAGACAATGTTGATGTGCTTTTGCAGTGGTCATATAAGAATTCTAGGTATTTGAATGTCAATAAAACTGATGTTCTATATTTTCTCTGTCAGTGTCACCCTGTGTACAGCCATGTCATCAAAGGCTCATAAATTGTTTTCCTCTAAATATTGTTTGAGATATAGGATTTCAATTTAATCAGTTATTGAAGTTGGATAAACCTTCAGAATTTATATCTGAAGATGCCAATTCCTGACTTCATGAATTAAAAAGAATTTAGAAGAAACTCAATCTTAGGAACTTCAAGATGATGTATAAGAATTTTGTTAGGCCATTGGTGGAGTATACTTTATCAGTGGGGTACTCATTACTCAAGTTGGGTTGATTTCTGACTGGACAAGTTCAAAGGCTTGCAGCTAAGTTTCTCCCATTTTTTAAGCATTCCCCGTCTCAGGGATGGATAGAGGCAATAGAGTTACCAGTATGGAAGTCAGATAAAATTGATCTCACCTCATTATTACTTGCCATATTTTTCATGGTATTGATATTGTCAATACAAATTTAGTTTTGAATTTGCTGGGTATTAGGCAATATGTCAGTATGCACATAAAATTTGCACACCAAAGCCTCTACAATGCATAGGAGGTTTTGTTTTGTCATAGGGTCATCAGTTATAGAACCCCTTGCCAGATGATTTTGATTGTAGTGAAAATCTATTATTGTTGAAAAGAGATATTACAGATATGCCATTTTACTCAGCAGAGTACATTGATATGTTTTCCTAGAGGTGTAGAAGCATTGGAACTACAGAGATGAGCTGGTTACAAACAATAGTATTATACTGAAAGGTCAATATATTGTAGTGCCCAAGACACTTCATGGAGATACACTACAACAGCTTCATTCTTCACATAATGGAATTAATGAAAACCAAAGAAAGAGCTTGTAGCTTGGTATTTTGGCCTAACCACAAAAGATGCTATGCAAATAGTGTCTATATGTGGAATAAATACCAGACATCAGATAAATCAACAGAGGGGCCACTAGTGTCCTCAGAAGTCCCCCAGTATCCATTCCAATGTGTGGGTGTGGATATTTTTACATTTAGCAGCAGGGAATAACTTATCACCATAGACTATGATAGTCATTTTGTCAAAGTGGATAAGCTTGCCATTTCAAATTCATAACAAGTGATCTCGAAATTGAAAATACATTTTGTAAGATACAGTACACCAGATCAAATCACTTCAAAAAATTGGACACAATTCAGCACAGAAGAGTTTTGAGTTTTTAAAGAAACTTGGGATATCAACCAAATCACAGCAAGTCCCTGATACCCCCAATTGAATGGGATATGTGAAAAGGCAGTTTAGACTGCAAAAGAGTAGTGACAAAAGCCTCAGAAAGTCAAACAGATCCATATATTGCATTGCTAGAGTACCAAAACACTCCAATTGATGGAGCATATTCACCAGTACAGCTGGTTATGAGCAGAAAGACACTGTCAATGATATCAGCACTGCCATCACAGCTGCAGCTAAAAATAGTCACAAAACATGTTTTTGAGAAAGCTAGAGAGAAGCTAAAGCTAGACAACAGAGTGCTCACAACGAGAATGCCAAGGAGTTGAACGAATTGTGCCCAGGAGAAGAGGTTCGGGTGAAATTTGATGAGAGTAGTAGATGGCACAAAGGTGTGGTAGAAAAGAAGTTGAAGGAGCCAGGGCACTCATATGTGGTACATATGGAAGACGGCAGCTTGCTTCATAGAAACAGGCACCACTTACATCCCAGGTTGGAACCAGTTACAACTGAGTCAGCACTTACACCAACATATCCAGCAAAGGCCAGATATTTTAACCAGTACCCAGAACAAGATATACACCTAAATAGATCAGCAATAGAGGGTAATGGGGAAATGCCTTTTCCAGGTTGTTCCAATGCCAGAATGCCTAGCAGTAGCAACAAGGCTTAAATACCAAACATTAGGGAAGAGATAGAAATGGAAGTATTGAGTCAAAGAGGTGAGCTCTCTCCTTGCACAGGAATACCCCCTGAAACTAGAACACAAGCACCACTACTCCAGGGAAGGAATCCTCACTCTGGTAGACTTTCCCAAACCACCTGTTTGCATTCACTTGAGCATAGACTATGACAATGACAACCACTGCCAGCCAGTCTGCCCATGATTCAAAACATTTCTACATGAGAAGGAAGATGAAATATATTGCTTTTGCTTGCTTGCTTTTTATTACTTTTGTTTATTTGCTTGTTTTACTTTTGCTTATGTGCTTCATTTATAAGTAGTGGGTCTCCATTAAATGATTATATTTAACCTAAAGTCTGACAAGGGAATATGTTACAGGCTATACATGATATACAACAAGAAACAAATAAGAAAAAGGCTTACGTGGCTTCTATCCCAGTCAATCAGTTGATACAAACCTGATTCATGCATATGAGCATGCCACAAAACCTATAGACATTGGATGTCCAGGTGGTACAATATTATTAGATTTAGTGAAAACATCTGATAAAGTATGTCCAAGAAGATTCAAGTCTAAACTGTATGTTATAAGTCTTCATGATGAAGATATAAATTGGATGATGCAATTTCTTACCACAGGAACCAAGTGGCAAAATTATGTTGGGATGGTGGATCAATTTTTCTCTCAGAATCAGCAGACATAGAAAGCAGGGTACCCCCAGGCTTGGTTTTGGGCCAAAGACTTCAACATCTATAACAATGATGCATCTTCTACAGTCATTGCCACAAACATCTGGGAGTCTTGACTGGTGACAAGCCCAAATTGAACTTACACATGGAGCCAGCAGTAGCCAAGGTAATCAAGCTCACAATAAAGAGAACGTCCTGTAGTAAACCCCATTAAACCCATTAAGCTCCTAAATACTCTGATTTAGCCAAAATTAGAATTTGGAATGGGTTTTGCTACTCCAGTTAACAAGGTTGACCAAGTAATTCTAAAAATTGCACAACTTTATGAAGAGTTGCTAGGCCTGCTCCTCAGGTTTAACACAAGTATATGAAATTGCATATATTTACTGGCTAAGCCCCAGGACTGGCTTCACAGAACCAATTGTGTCAGCAAGCTTGGACAATTGTAGGTTTGCTAATATCTCTTACTTGAGCCTTTCAAATCAGTCATTTCTGATTGGTAGGAGCAATATAGCACAATGTGCATATCATTCAATATCCACTTACATCCCTGCATCCTTGTCAAGGAGATACAAATGCAACAGGGCATCAGTAGAACAAAATGTCCTTGTCTAGGTGGAATGTTGTGATGAAATTGTATGATTGGATTTTCAGTAGCACCTGGTGGAGTCTTGGTGATGATTTTACCTCAAATTGTAGATATATCCAGTGAGATAAGCTGGTGATGAACCTCCTGTAGAACATCTTGCTGGTGGTGTGACATGACTCTGGTTTGGCACCCCAGGTTGGCCTGCACTCTGCATTGGCCTAGTCATGATCAACTCCTTTCTTTAATGCAACTGTGGTTTGGGACCAGATGGTGGCTTCAGAGAGGCTGTTCCAGTAAGAGATGGCACACACAGAGAAGAAGTGCCAACGCTCATGTCATTAGCAATGAGGGACTTGCAGCTTCTGCTGCAAGTCCATGTGATCTCTTGTTGTGCTTGCTAGCAATGAGGAGAAGACTTGACTTGAGAGGTTATTTCCAGGCAGTTTGTGAGTAGTGATTGTATCTCCTCTCTTTGATAGGCTAGGGTGGGGAGTTTGAGGGACACAAGGTGCTCCTCATACTGCTTGTCTTGCAAAGCTGGTGTGAGCTTGTTTTGCTTATCTTTTGACACTCTTGAGTGCGTTAACATCCATTTTACATGGGAGACACTAGGGTCATTCAAAATTCCAGATGTGGATGTAAAATAGTTTTGTACAGCTTCTGACCACATACACCTTCCTGGTGGTAAACGTTTGTTTGGTGAGCCCTATGGCTTGGTTTGCTTTAGCAACTTGAGCTTGTGTGTGGCTGTGGAACTTGAATTTGTCATCAACAATAACCCTCAGGTACTTCTCCTCACTTACTGCCTCAAGTAGGTTATCTACAATATGGTAAGGTCAGTTAAGATTGTTTTGTCCAAGATGTAGGACTTGGCATTTTGACATGTTGAACTGCAAACCCCACTCAGAGGATCATGTAGGTAGTTGCTGAACAAAATGGGCCCCAGGATTTTGCCCTGTCGAACTCCACTAATCACAGGAATTTTGTCTGAATTAACAGCTTTACTGGTGGCATCATAAACTACTACCCTCTGAGCTCTTCCAGTAAGAAAGGCTTCAATACAGGCCACTATATCATCTTACGCCCTGTATGCTTCCAGTTCCAGGAAAGAAGTTGATGTTGTACTTTATCAAAGGCATTTGCTTGATTGAAAGTGACTGATTTCTTTTAAGGTGAGATACATGTGCATCATTTATGATGTTCTCAAGGACCTTGCATTGTTCTTTCTTCCTTTCTTGAACATGGGCTTGATGTTGGCCTACTTCCAGCCCCTTGGGAGCACTTCAGAAGTGAGTGACATCTCAAAAATCACTGCTATTGGCTCAGCAATTTGTTCAGCTGCTTCTTTTAATAGTCTGGGTTGTAGGTTATCTGGCCCATCAGCTTTGCTCACATCCAGTCTTTTAAGCCTTTTCAAGACATTTGCTATGCTTATAGCTGTAATGTACGTTGGTTTGTGGATTGGTTGTCCTGGTAAAGAGAGTGGAGGGTTAGCTATGGGCTGAATGGAAAAACTTATACCAAAGCTAGAGTTGAGCAAATCTACTTTTTCTTTAGTCTCTGAGGCCTTTGTATCATCCTCTTTCATGAGGTCTGGGATGTCATGTCTGGAGATTCATGTTATGTTGGTTGGTTGATAATCTGTGTCAGTAGGTTGTGAGTGAAGAATTTAGTATTGACACAGGAAGGGCTGCTTTCAGGGGGTATCCTATACCTTTAACCCACTTAGCATCAGGCATATTGAAATCTCCAAACGAAAAGAGATCAGGGGGAGACAGACTATGGTAAGCAACACCTATTATAAATGGTTCAGATCCAATATGGAGTTTCAAATAGACATACTCAACCCAACTACTATCATAATAAATAAAAGGATTTCTCACAGTTTCAGCTCTCAATCCAATTCTACAATATGTTGCTGCTCCTCTCTAACACTCAGGATTATCCAAATTGCTGAACAGACTGAAGCCAGGAATTTGGATGTGAGATTCTTCAATTTGGACATTTAGTTTTTAGGGCAAATTTCACAAACACAAATAACATTTATATCAAGATCAAAACACACAGCTTTCAGTTCAGCAAATTTTGGAGCAAGAGTACCAGAATTTGTGTAAAGAACACAAACTATTCTAAAGTTGTTTTTTGTTTACTTCTATTTATTATTTTAGCAATGTTGCCACTAGTGCAAGAGTGGCTGATTTCAATTTCACTTTTGCCACCACTCTCACAGTCAGTGTTGCCACACTTGCTCTCACTGCCAGAACAGGCGGCTTCAGAAACTTGTCAATTGAAAACAGTGGCACAGCTTGAGTTTGTTTCGCTGCAAATGATCTCTTGCTCCCTATTTACGTCGCTTTTTGCCGCATCTAGTGCTCCATCTGTCCTGTTTGCACCAGGACTAGGGGTCCCAAGGGCAGCCCGTTTTTTACCACAATGACCCTGTTTCTCATTCCCAGATTCTGTTCACTGGCAACAGTTTGTCTTATTATCTCTTCAACCAATTATTTTCTGACATTCTTCTCAAGAGGTATCTGCATAAAAGACAATAGCGCATTTTTTTTTTTTTTTTTTTTTTTTGGGAAAGCTTCAAGATTTTTGCTCTCTGTTTGCCAGAGAATAAGAGAACTGATAGAGAAGAAGAGGGGATCAGGCCTTGTGGCAACTGATGGTCCAGATACACTGTGGTTTTGCACTCCTGGTAGGCACCAAATATTTGAAATGGCTCCCTCATCTACAAACAGGTAAAGAGATGATGTAGACAATCATCTCTACAAATTATCAAGAAAATCCATTTTGAGTTACTGACAGAGATGTCCATTGGTTGCAAGAATTGATAAAAGCCCTTGCCAAGGAGGGGGTAGAACTAGCTTTCCAACATGTCCCCAGCCACCAGAGAATATGTTTTAATGAGGAGGTTGACAAACTGGCAAACCAAACACTCCAGACGTCTTCTGGAATTGGCCAAAACTCTGTATCTATCACCCTGGGGGATGCACTGAGGCATAAAAATTGTAAATTACTTCACTATAGACCATTGAAGCTCATATTTAAAGGCTGTAGGGATAACTTGGCGTTTCTGAGGATTAAGAGCCAAGCAATGATTCTCAGGAGGGAAGAACACTTGTGAAAAAAATCACCCAAGCCCTTTCTGTTGCCAATGTGTATCAACAATCAAGACTATTCAGCATCTCCTGTTTGAATGCCCAAACTCAGCAACAATCTCCTCTGAGCTTAAAAGAACCACCATGAAGTTGGGATTTCAGGAAGATATTAAGCTGTTGCTAGAAGCAGACCTCCCAGCAAAGGAAGAAAGATGGGTCTTCAAGAGGATCATTGACTTCTTCTGAAGTCTTGATATCTTATAAAAGATGTCCTGAAAATGGTAAGAAGAAGGGGAGGGTCCTATTACAAGAGCTATATGGGTACCCGACAAGTATTTACTCTAAGCCAGAAGGAAACCAAATGATGGAGTCCAAGTGCTTTCTAACAAAGAAGAAGATCTATTTTGAGCTCGCTTTTCAGGAACACATGTATGAATTTGGCATTGTCTGTCTGAGGTGGTACATTATAAGCACTGAGGTTCAGGCATCTGTTAAATTGTCTTGTTCTTGACTGACTATTTTGTGAATGCCGGTTTTAGTTTATCAGCAACTACACAGTTTACAATGTCCTTGATCTCTGAGACAGACACTTTTTTTTTGATAGTCTCTTCAAGATTGTTGACTTTGGCTTTGACAGAGTCCAGAGAAGCACTCATATCCTATTTAAACAAGTCAAACATACCCTGCATTTCATTTCTGTGTTCTTGTAGTGCAGTTATTATAATGTCTGAGATGATTTGTTTGCCACTGCTGATTTTGCACAATGGACACACCCAAGCACTTCTAAGTCTTTGGTTCATTTTGTTGAATATGTTGTACTCTGTATCAGACATTGAAAGGCACCAAGCACAAAGCCAAGAATCTCATTCGTCACATTGTACTGCATTGAACCTTTTGTCCAAAGCACGCCCTTCCACTGTGCACTTATCAGAGCCTTTTTTTGGGTGTTGTGGTTTCTGGCTGTTTTGTGACGCGTTTCCCTGCGCTCAGACTAACCCACAGACTAAATACTTGAAAAACGGCTTAGCAAACGTAATCTATGGCGTTATAGAAATATAACATGATTATATGCTACTACAATATAACATTATTATATAATACACATTATATATAGTAGAAATTATAACATAAGAATTTTTAGTGGGTGAATCCCACTTTTCATTTCATATAGAATGTCATATGTTTGTTTGTAATAAGTGGAAACCCTTGTCTCCTAGAATTCAAAAACTTATAGTAGGTGGGTCCATCATTGAATTGTTGAGTTTTAATGTATTCCAAGGTCTTATTATCCATTTTAGATTTCGACATTTATGTCTTCAGCACTCTCTGAATAATCTGACACTCATTGTTGTCAGCAAGAATAACAATCTGTAAATAATTGTTGATGATCAGCTAAAACTTCACTGTTATACCAACTCTCTTGCTCCGTCAGCCAATCAGGCATCAGGAACCATCAAAAGTATTATGTGATACCCTTAGGATGGCTGTCAAATAGTACAGAGAGTAGTGAAACTATGAATGCTGTGAGTAGTGATAGCTTTAGGATAAAGCCTTTGTTATTGATGTAAACACTTGCAAATTATTGCCACCCACAAAACTATTGCTCTTCTTCTTCTTTTAGTCATCATGGGCTTTCCAGTTAGACTAGTCAGGCTATCAAGTTGCACATTTTGGGTTCAATTCTGTATATGAAGGTGCAGTCAACCAGGCTTTTAACTGAAGGTAGTAGTTTCAGGCTTTGAGGCAGTTCAACAGTATATTTTGAAGACTATACTTTGGTGGTGTTAAAACATTGCATACAAATAGACAGGGGTCAGTGCTTTAATTCTTTTAAATATTGCAGGATACATAATGTTGGGATGAGGGGGCAAGACTTGTTTTATTAAGAATTTGGTAAGAGAAAGCAAGAATAACAATCTGTAAATCATTGTTGATGACCAGCTAAAACTTAACTGGTATACCAACTCTCTTGCTCCATCAACCAATCAGGCATCAGGAACCATCAGAAGTAGTATGTGATACCCTTAGGATGGCTGTCAAATAGTACAGAGAGTAGTGAAACTATGAACGCTGTGAGTAGTGATAAGCTTTAGGATGAAGCCTTTGTTACTGATGTAAACACTTGCAAATTATTGCCACCCACAAAACTATTGCTCTTCTTCTTTGGAGTTTCGGTTAGAATAGTCAGGCTATCAAGTTGCACATTTTGGGTTCAATTCTGTATATGAGGGTGCAGTCAACCAGGCTTTTAACTGAAGGTAGTAATTTTCAGGATTTGAGGTAGTTCAACAGTATATTTTGAAGACTATGCTTTGGTGGTGTTAAGACATTACATTCAAATAGACAGTGGTTAATACTTCAGTTCTTTTAAATATTCCAGAATCCATAATGTTGGGATGAGAGGGCAAGACTTGTTTTATTGAGGATTTGGTAAGAGAAAGCATACAAATTTAGGCAATTTGATCCCGTATTGATTTTATGATGTATTTTGGGATAGAGTTGGGAGATAAATAGGTTTAATTTGTTTTATTAACCTCTGACAATCTCTATTGAGAAATATATTTCAGGGGAATGAGTCTCCCACTTAACTGGTCAATGCTGAGGGTATTCAAACAATTTTGTCTGTAAAGATCCAATAGAAAATTTACCCTAGTTACCAAAAGAAAAATAAGCTTGGTCTTAAGTTATTGTAACACATACCAAGTCACACAGGCACAGTAGGTAATCAGAGAGTGGGAGGTCTCCCCCCAGAGAGATGATTTCTGTTGAAGAATACCAGATGCCCTTATATTTAAAAAAAATATAATTTTTGCCTTTTCCCTCCAAAATTCAGTCAAGGTGTATCACAGAGTCCATGAAAATTCCCCTGAGTTAAATTTTCAAGCTTCAGCAATCTTTAGTACATTTGAAAATGCATTGAATAAAGATTTGTCAAAAAGATACAAGAACATTTTCATTCACAATTTATACTATTTGACATTTCCAAATTCAGAGACTACTTATTGTATGGGCTACTAATATTGAAATATAATCAAAGAGAATGTAGTACAATCTTCTATATAGGTGACCTATATTTTAGACATGTAGCAATTCAACTTCTACAGGAATTGGGTATTAGTGAGGGTAACCATTATTTTATTTCATTACATGATTTGTTTTGGTTTCTCCCATGTAATTTATAGACAATGAGAAATATGTTAGACAAAAAAAATGTTTCCTAATATACAAAAAAAAAAACAGGCCAAAACATTGATGTGATATTGTGTAGTGTAGTGTAGCCCTTCACCTCTAAAGTTTGCTTTCTGTTCAACAGACAGGGCTGTTCAAGGGGGGGGCAACCAGGGCAAGCTGCTCCAGGTGTAATATTTGGTGGTGCCATGGCAAGGGGCCTCTATTAGAGGATTTACATGTCCTACAATACTGAAGCAGTTTTACTTACATAGTAGAATTTTGTGAGAAATAGTGTCAAATGCTTTTCTATGTCCACTAATATGGTTGCAGGTAGTAGTCATTTATTCATGGCATCATTAAGGAATCGTATAGCTGCTATATTACATGTTTGGTAGAATATGCTGAGCTGAACCCAAATTGAAATGGGCCAAAAAATTTACTTTTTTTCCAAGAAACTAGTCAACCTACTGTAAATAGTGTTTGTGTGGCTAGCATCAGACATTTAGATTTCAATTTCTAATACAGGATCAGAAATTTGATGGGGGGGGGAGTATTGCATTCTGGATAAGGCTCACTCCTCATCCCCCCCCCCTTGATGGGGGGCAGGTGGATCTGGTTTTGACATTCAAAGTCTAAAAATATTTGTGATATCTTAAGCTTGACAAATAAATCAGTCAAAATATTTGACTAATAAATCAATCAATCAATTGTAGACAATCATGGTGTGTGTCCTGAAAATCAGATCATTTGCCCCTCTTCTTTCTGGGTTGGGTTGACAATGTATCTCAATCTTTGAATTTTTCTTCTTTTCTTGTGATAAATTCATAGGCTTCTTCTTGGGACAATTCACTTTGCGGCTGAATGAGATGTTGCCTTACTATGTAAATTCTCTAGTTGTGAAAAATACATTACTATTATAGTAAACAGCGTTATTGTAAACATTGCTTATAAATATTCGAAATATTAATGAATATGTAAACATGTAGATCAGCTTATTAGCTAAAAATATGCAGTATAATTGTAGTAGGGTTTATCTTATTCAATAAAGTCAACATAAATTGACCTACTAGATATGGTGTTGTAGGTTTAGGTCCATTAACAGTTTAAAAGCACGTATGAAGAAATCTCTTCTTGAAGATTGGGTTAAGTTTTTTTACATCTATCAGCGGGTTCGAATTCAGTTCTAGTTTAATTTTCAAATTGGGGAGATTCACTTGTTTTCTTTCCAGTATTTTACAATTCAATAGTATGTGCTTGGGGGTTTCTTCTGTGTTCTTATAGTACCTGCAAAATGGGCTACTGGCAACTTCTCCATTTGGCTGCTTAATTTTATATGAAAAAGAAGGGTGGTTGAAGTTAGCTGTGCTTGTACACAGGCAATGAAACCAGACTAATTGCATCCTGGTTGGAAAGGGGGATAGGTTTGATGGCTTTAATTTAGGTAATGTTTTCAGTCACAATTTATTTATGTCTCTTATAGTTAGAGGTTTCACTGGTTCCATTTGGCTTTTTGCTCCTTGCTTTGTCTGCTTTTTCATTTCCATACCTAGATGACTAGGTATATATTGAAATTTAATAACGCAGCCTAATCTTCTGAGGCTGTTTAGGTTTACTTTAGTTTGATGTAGGTCTATGTCCAGTGTTTCAAAGCTAGGGTTTGTTAGGATATTGAGAGCAGATTTAGAGTCCAAGAATACTACTATATGTTTATTGCTCTGTTTCAGTTTAATTAGGGTCTCTAAGCCCAAATTGATTGCAGCTAATTCAGTTGTTAGTATGCTGGGCCCTGCCTTGTGTTTTTCCATAACGCATAGACTCTGCTCTTTTAAAAAGCATCCACATCCCTCTTCACTTTAAGACCCATCAACATATAGTTGGGCATATCTGTCATATTCCTTTTTTAAGAGCTGTTTGAAATGTTGGATTGCAGTTTGGGATTCAATTTGTTCCTTTGGGGGGGGGAAGGAATTCTAGTTTAACCTCTGGGGTGATTGATATCCATGGTGGCACTTTTCCTATTTTAGTTTTAACATGTTCTAGTTTGACAGGGTATTGTGTCCTGGCCATAATTGCTGACATCAGTGGGTGATTTTTTGGCTCTAGTCAGCTAGCTCTGGCTTCTGGAAATAAGAAAGGGTGAGGGGTTGTTTCCAATTTTGTCAGGTATCTTATAGTTAAAAGTCTGAATCTATTTTCCATTGGTGGGAGCCCTCCTTCTTGTAGAAGGTTTTGAATCTTTGTTGTTTTCCTACATCCTGTAGCAAGGTGGATTGCTGTATTTTGTACACATTCTAATTTTTTGGAGAGCTGTTTTGAGCAAGTTCCATAGATAATCAGGCCATACTCAATTACTGGTCTAATCCACTGTGTGTAGAGTTTAACGAGGGCTCTATCCATCCTGCCCCAGGTTGTACCACATTGTCTTTGCATAATTCTCATTTTTTTTTTCATGTATGATTGTATGATATGGTCAATGTGAGGTTTGAAGGTAAGCCTGTTGTCCAGAATTATTCCATGGTATTTAGTTGTATTGGTAGTTGGGATTGTAGAATTTCCTAGAGTAGCTTGTTGTAATTCTACTTTTTGTCTATGATGAAAATATATAATCACTTATTTGGGGACTGATATGGGTTGTTTCATGCTGGTAGAAAAGTCCAGGAGGTTGTTAGCAATAATTTAAAGTTTATTTACAGCTTCAGCAAATGTTTTCCCTGTTGCCCATGCTCCAATGTTATCTTCAAAAATTCCCTTGGTGAGTCAATTTTTAATGCTGTCATAAAGAATATGAATAATAAACAGCTGAGTACGGCTCCCTGTGGGAGTCCATTTTCAATAGGTCTTGAGGTTGATAGTTTCCTATTTACTTTAAAGTTTCTATTGTCTAAAAAGCTATCAATAAGTTTTCTGATTGGTTGAGGGAAACTTAATGCATAGGTTCTTTCCCCTAGTATGTCTTTTTGTGCATTGTCATGTGCTCCTTCTTTAAAAAAAACTTTTTTTTTTTAAACTTATTTTGTTGAAAAACTTTTTTTTAATTAATAACATGAAAAGGTTTGAGGTAAATTGCCAAGCCTTGGTTTTGTTGGACTTTGGTTTGAATAAATAAACAGGGTGGATAGATTTAAAGGATATGGTATTCCATAGAAGGGAGCAAATCATAAAACTGTTAATTGAGTAGGACAGAAGAGGATCATGCTCAGTTCTGTTTTAGCCTGACACCTTAGTGCTGCAATAATTGGCCAATAGCAGTAATAGAAGTTTTTCTCATACAAATTGTTTTCTTAAGAAACTTGAGTGTGAATTATATATCTTTATTGTACCCTGTTTTTATAGGGTTGTCACATTATAATGTTTGGGTAGAAAGTTGGTTAATAGTCAGTTTGAAACCAAGTTCAACATGACTTACCATAATTTTTGGAAGGAGGCTGAATTCTCTTGTAAATTAAAGAACGGATCATTCACAAGTGCTTAGTCTAAGTCTGGACTTACTCTATAAAACTAATTGTGGGCAAAATCTGTCACATATCTGCACTAATATTACACACGGGGAACAGGTCCATTGAATAGTTTACAAATGCCCTCCAAAAGGTAGATCTAATGGACTTGGTCCTGGCTATAATGTGATTACTGTCTTTTTTTTTTTAAGAACATGTTTAGCCTATGAAATTCATACATTTTCCTTTCTTTTAGTTTGTGTAGTGATGTCGGGATGGAATAGCATACTAAAGACAGTGGTTGTTACTGGCAGTGGTAAGTATTAATATTTATGATTTTAATTTGTTGAAATTGTCTATTTTAAGTCAAATGAAGTTTGTTCTGCTAGTAACTAATTATTTGGGGGAATTTTTTTTTAGATACCTCCTCTCCTCATTATTCTCTTCCTTCTATTATTGGTGGACACAGGATTATACCTTCTAGGATGGGCATCAAACCATTTTTGCTAAGAAGGAATTTGAGATATGAAAAAAAATAAACATTTTTATGCCACAAATCCTTCCATATTCTTCTAGTAAGTCACAATGGAAGAAAATAAGCTTTCCTGGACTTAGATTATGCTGATAATTTAAGCATCCTAGATGAAAGTGTGAGCAAAATAAATGAATTTTTAGAGGTTTTGAAAGTTCAAGGTGCTAGAGTAGGTTTGAAAATTGATATTAAGAAGATTAAGTTGCTAAGGCTAGGAATAAGGAGAGCGAATAGTGCAGCACGCCAAGATACTATCTTCCCTAAGTTGCTCAAGAAGGGAGAGACAGACGAAAAAAAGTTATTAAAATGATGACAATATGTTTTTTTTTTCTGCTTAGACCTTCAGCCATTTGTGGAACAGCTCTACCATCAAGTCTAAATCCCAAATCATCTTTGAAAGCTTAAAAAATTCCTTGATAAACTTCAAAATTGCTGACATAACCGCTCATGCAGGCCAAGCACCAAAGCTTGTAACCTCTTTTAATCGGCTCATTGGGTTATATTGCTTCAGCGTGGAACGTCCTTTGAAGAGAATGATGAACTTGTTAACACTTAGGTAAGTTCCAGGCTTCACTAACTGCTTGAAGCAGAAGTTTTGCAGGTCAATCATCGGTCACAGCTTGAAAAGTCTATCTTTCTCACCAGCTGTGATTTTCAGGTTGTCTCTGACATGCAAGTTTCTTAGAATATCTTCGAATCTATTTCTCGACATACTTGACGATACAAAAGAGACACCCAAGTCAGGATCAGTAGCCCAGTAAATTTCTCATGCTTGGAAGTTGTTGGTACCCCATTAACAGAATTATCCCAAGGAATACCTTAAGTTTATTGTCTGTTATGTTAGTACTCCTGTCCTTCTAAAGTGAATAAAGATTTGACTGAAAACCCAGAAGCTGAAGAAGTTCAGTGCTCAAGCAGGTGAAAAAAAATTGATAGGAGTTGATTCACTTCCGACTTCCTCTAAATTAGCATCAGGATTTATCGAGTTCAATTGATGGGTTTTTACGACAACTTTCTGCCTTTGTGGTTCAACAACTTTTGCTTTCCTTTTGGTGGCTTTATATTTTTCTTCGGCTGGTAAGCTGCACGAGACGCAGTAGATGCCAGTGAAGTTGAAGGCGAAACAAGGCAAGGATCTGTATCGGTTGGGATTGGAGAAATGGCTGGCGAGTCTTCCCCATTGTTTGGTATGTCTGAACTTGTGAGAACATTAGCTGATGCCATGTCAGTCAGGTCCGGCTCCAAAGCATTGTCCTCTGTGTTGGTGTTTTCCTGTAGATCCAGTTCCATCATCTTCATCTAAATCACTGAGATCCCTCGCAACTCTTCTAATGCGTTCAGTATGGTACTTTGGTTGCTAGACATTCGCTTTCGCATGGTCTGGAAAAAGAACCAACTATAAAATAAAATCGTACGGGAAATAGAAAGGGGGAGAGAGAGAGAGAATGAAAGAAGGAATTTTTCTTTGTTTGTATAATTATGCCTTGAAAAGAGAGAAAGGCGTTATTAACAGGCGAAAAAGAAATAAACGATAGAGAGTGAGAGTTAGCGTGTGTGACGAGCAAGGTCAGTCAAACCAAAAAGCAATAGGCCATACAAAATTAAAATACACCAGAAGGAAACAATTTGAAGATTACTGCTGCTTTAGAAATTGCTTATTGTCGAGCATTGTCAAAATTGTCATTTTATTAACTTCGACCAGCGGGACTTTACAGTCACCGCCACGCAAGGGCCTTGACCACTGGGACTGCAGGGTCCCAAAAATAGAATCCATCACTGGGGGTGTCCAAATGGCTTTATCAGATTTTTTTATACCAGAATGTTTAATTACACATCAGCAATGACTTTTGCAGTTGTTGCTCTGATCTTATTGCACTGTAATTTTCTATCACAAATAAAAAAAAAAAAAAAACAGGCTTCTTACCTTTTTTGAGAAAAACAAACAGCCTAACTTCACTGTCAGCTAAATAACTCCAACTGAGCGCTACTTTGACTTGTTACCCATCAATTGAATGGCTAAAAAAAGGCGGAACACGATGGAACAGGTTTTATTTCTATAGCAATCGATTTAGAAGCGCTAAAAGGGTTTTTACATATTGGGACTGTGAGGTCCCGTAGGTCGCGAAAGGGTTAAGGGACATGCAAAGGCCTCTCCCTGCACATGCCTGTCGTCAGCAACAATATATGCTTTCTTGTAGTGCGCTGTCAGTGGCGGAACACGATGGAACAGGTTTTATTACTGTAGCAATCGATTTAGAAGCGCTAAAAGGGTTTTTTACATATTGGGACTGGGAGGTCCCGTCGGTCGTGAAAGGGATAAGGGACATGTAAAGGCCTCTCCCTGCACATGCCTGTCGTCAGCAACAATATATGCTTTCTTGTAGTGCGCTGTCAGTGGACAGTGCACTGTCAGTAGGGGTTTGATTCTTTCTGCAATTTTACTCGACATTTTTCTCATCAAAAAGGAGACAAAAAAAATCTACTCAAAGAATTTAAAGGATCATAATTGTACCCACCCTAATATCTAAAATATGTAATAATAAAAGCTGTTTAAATTTTTTTTTAACACTTCGCGCCCCATGGAGTAACTTGAACTTCCTCTTTATTGGCCAATGTACATCTTTACAGTATCGTAAGTAAAGCTACATATACGAAAACGGCATTCTCTACATCCAAAATGGTAGGCACCATGCACCTTGTATTTACAGGAATTCCTTGGGGGGTTTTTATTTGGCATGACTTGAGTACCAAAGTGAACCAGAAGCCTCTACAATACCTATCGCCAACTTAAAGCAGCACAAGGTAGGCATGTTGCACCTTGCTTGAACCTACATCATGTAAAGGGGCTCAACCGGTATGATTAGAGGACCAAGTTGAATGGAGAGTAGTCTCGCGGAACAAAATAAACCACAGTGTAGCATTATTCCCTTGGAAACTGGTATAATTTATAGTTGGTTTCTTGATGCTTTGAAATTGAATGATACTTTGAATACTCTTCAGCAAATATGTGAAGTATTGATGATTTTGACAGTTTTGGACTCTTTTGTCATAAAGTAGCAATAAACTCGTAATACTTTAAAAAAAATGGTTTTAATTAATCGTAGTATTGCCTAAGTTTCTTTTCGTATGGTTTGAACTAGAAATGAGAATTTAAGATATAATGTTTTCTGTCAAAATAAATATTTGATTATGGAATGGTTTTAAGAGTCAAAAAATTTTTCTAAATTCAGACTCTGATTAATTAACTCCTCTGCTGAATGTACTATACACTCTGGATTAATTTTTACATAAACAATTTATATTGTCCGCCCCTTACCCACCATTTGGGCAGTATCACTATTTTTGTTTCTCATTCCAGGAGCTGCTGCTTACTTGTTGTATAGAGTAGGATCTACCATCGTGAAATCAGGATTTAGTGATAGAATATCAACTGTCTCGGAAACTTTACAAAGCCACTACAGTGACTGTTCTGCAAATCTGTGCGGGGTTTTGCCTGGCTTAGATTTTGCGAAGCTCAATTTTCATTCTTTGCTGGCAGAGTTGTGTCACAATCTTTGCAAAACTGACGTAAGTTAGTTTTTTTTTTAGTTGTATTTTCAAAGGTTATTAATTTAGTCTATGATAAGTTAAATATTTGAGTTATGTGGGAGTTTCTAGTAAATGAAATGGAATTTATCGTAACCTACTAAGGGACGAACACATCCCATAGTAATAAAAACAATAGTCAAAATCTCCTAAAAATGATGTCAGATTGAACACAGAGAACACCCATTAGAACCGCCTCGTCAGAGAACCTATAAAGGAAACTTGCTTGGACAGCAAGGAAAATCCATTGGCTTAAAAAAACAAAGAAAGTGGGTGAAACCACGATATTCAGCATCGAAAATGGTTCTAGGCGTATACCCCCCGGCGATCCTCCCCCCCCCCCCGGAAAATACTCCCCCCGTTGAAAATAAGGCTTTCCAAATTTGAGAATTTTATTTGAGTTTTGTTTTTTTTAATTTCCATAGGGGGAAGGAATTTTGGTACTTGTGTATTATGTGCCACTCACTCAAGTTTACGCTGTGTAAAATTCGAAAACATACCGGTTTTTTCGTTCGTTTCTTCGTTACTTTAGAAATAAATTTGGTCTATAGATTTGCACATTAGGGGAGGGGGGTAAAGTATAGCAGAACAGAATATATGGGAAATATATATAATTCGGGCTGTATATTTCCACAATAAGAGGGGGTGGGTTAAATTATTTGTATAGCTTGAAGTCAGAAAAACAGTTCTTACTTCATAATATGTTGAATAATTGTACCTAATTTACCCCTTCCCCCCCCCCCCCAATATGCAAACATATAGCCCAAATTTGTTTCTGAAGTAACACCGAAACCAGTTTGTTCTCGATTTGTACACATCGTAATCTTGAGTCATTGGCGTATAACACACAATTATCAGATTTTTTCATGGAGAAAGAACTTCAACGTAAAGAGCGAGGTCTTGAGGAGGAAGCAATCCCATTCATATACGTAATAATTTCAGTTCGTTTTAAGGTTTGATGTTGCTCCTTACTTTCAGTTGAAAAAACTTTTTTTTTTTTTTAATTTAATTTCTGATCTTTTTTAAATAATGCCGGGAGTTGGGGCTCTCTCTCCATGAAAAATTCCGGTACTTGTGTATTATACGCCACTCACTTAGGTTTACGATGTGTAAAACTCGAGAACAAACCGGTTTCTTCGTTACTTTAGAAAAAAATTGGACTATATATTTGCACATTAGGGGTGGGGTAAAGTAGAGCTGGTCTGCATGCAAAATATGTTTGGTACAATTATTCTGCATATTAGATGGATAGATAAATAAGTGTATTTTAAAGCCAAATATACGGCCATGAACACAGTAAAATAATATAAATGAAAGGCACAAATAACATAAACTTTGATCAGCAATCATCATAAAACACTTAAATAAAAACTACTTAACCTAATAATAGTACTTAATAGTAAATAGTACTTAATAGTAATAGTAACTTAATAGTACTTTATAGTAAAAGTAGTTTACTTTTTTTTCTGACTTCAAACTGTCCAAATACTTTACCCCCGGTAAATACCCCCCCCCCACCTCCCCCCACCCCCCCCCCCGTGAAAAAGAAGGCCTTCCAAATTTGAGAATTTTGTTTGAGTTTTATTTTTTAATTTCCGTAGGGGAAAGTAGTTTTGGTACTTGTGTATTATGGGAAACTCAGTCAAGTTTACGCCGTGTAAAACTCGAGAACAAACCGGTTTCTCTTCGTTAGTTTTTTTTTCAGCTTAGCGCGAGACAAGACAAAGACAAGTGACAGAATATATGGGAAATATATAATTTGGGCTATATATTTTCACATAGGGGGTGGGGGGAGTATTTGGATATTTTGAAGTCAGAAAACAATTCTTTCTAGGTATATGGCCCCTAAAAAATTACAGGAGAATAGCGAGGTATCTGGAAATTTTGTTAACTAAAAAAAAAGAAAAAAAAAAAAAAAATCCAAGCATAAAGTAAATGTAATGTTTCAGTTAAGTGTTTTTCAAGTGTTTAAATGCTTTTGTTGTTTTTTTTCAATGACCGTTTTTCCAAGTATTAAGTACTATTATTAGGTTAATGTAGTGTTTCATTTAAGTGTTTTATGATAATCGCTGATCAAAGTTTATGTTATTTGTGCCTTTCATTTATGTTATTTTACTGTGTTCATGGCCGTATATTTGGCTTTAAAATACACTTATCTATCTAATATGCAGAATAATTGTACCAAACACATTTTGCATGCAAGTAGAGTAGTAGGTTATATTTTGCTTGAAGCTATAGGGATCACCATGCTATTTGCTTGCAGCACGTTCCTTGTCGTTTTTCCAAGGCAGGTGTAAAATTTCTATAGAAGCTATAGGAAAACATTTCTATAGAAGCTCTACACCTTTTCAAAGAGAGTGAGTAGTCCCTCGCATCTAGGTAATACTTCTATGGAGCTCTACACCTTTTCAAAGAGAGTGAGTATCGCCTCACAATGTCGTATGGATTCTATGGAAGCCTATAGGAAAACATTTCTATGGAAGCTCTACATCTTTTCAAAGAGAGTGAGTAGAACCTGTCAAGGAGTTTGATAATCTCTAGCCTAAAGGCATCTCATCGAGTTTGATTAAGAATGCATCATGTCTAGAATTGATTGGGCATATGGCTTTATATCATTTTGCGTAAAAGCTAACTCTATTTGCGAAAAAAGGGTATAGCATTTGCGAATTGGACTGTATGACCGATCTTAATTGAATAATAGGGAAAAACAGAGGTAGATAACATTTGCGAATTGGATTTTGTGAAGGGTGTAAAAAAGGGTTAAACTAATCACCAGTTAAGGTAAGCCCGAAGGGCTTGTTAACTCAGGCAATTTATTATAAATTTGGAACAACATCAATCTATGAAAATGGTTAACGATGATAAAATGGTCCTGTGAGTTGACCTGGCTTTACTTCTTCGATGTGTTCTGTATAATACACAAGTGGCGTTTGAACAGTGTTGTCAATTTAAAATAGGGCCTAACGTTATAGTATACTAAAAAGCTGATACTAAGAGAGATGTAGATGGCAAGAAAAGAATTTTAATAAAGAAATTCAGAACAATCCGTAGAAATCCTTACAAATCAAGTAGTGAGGTGTATATGAGTACGAACCGTCAAGGATCAGAAGCACCAATGACCCTAACCACAGGGGACCTCAACCCCCAAAGGTCCCCTATCCCCAAACTCCAAGGGGGCCCCCTCCCCTCCAACTTTTGGGCCCCCTCCCCCCCCCCCCCATTTTTTAAAGTTTTTTTAACTTTTTTTTATTTTTTTTTTAACATGATATATTTTTTCAACTTTTTTTTTACATCTCTTAGAATGACATGACACATACTTAAAACATAAAAAAATGACATTTAATATTTTCCAACTTCAAAATGAGAATGATATAGAAATGTTAGTCGTGACTTTTACTATTAGAAAAATAACGTTTGTAGTGAGCATTTTTTGACATTTTTTTCGACTTTTTTTATATCTAAATCATATCAGAAAAATAGAATGACACTTTTGATTTAAATTTTAAAAAAATTCTTGTGCATACCCATATTCCTATTGATGAGGACTGATGGTTTTCATTCAATATTTTTTCATGAAAAACAAACTATTTTTTTAACTTAATTTTTTTGGACTTAGAAATTATTTAATTTTTTACATCTCTAAATCATATCAGAAAAAATAGAATGACAGTTTTGATTTAAATTTTAAAACATATTCTTGTGCATACCCATACTCCTATTGATGAGGACTGATGGTTCTCATTCAATATTTTTTCATGAAAAACAAACTGATTTTTGTTGAACTAAATTTTTTTTTGGACTTCGAAATTATTCAACTTTTTTTTAACATGGTATTTTTTCAACTTTTTTCAGAAAAATAGAATGACACTTGATTTAAATTTTAAAACATATTCTTGTGCATACCCATACTCCTATTGATGAGGACTGATGGTTCTCTCATTCAATATTTTTTTATGAAAAACAAACTATTTTTTTTAACTAATTTTTTTGGACTTCGAAATTATTCAACTTTTTTTTACATCTCTAAATCATGTCAGAAAAATAGAATGACACGTTTGATTTAAATTTTAAAACATATTCTTGTGCATACCCTTACTCCTATTGATCAGGACTGATGGTTCTCATTCAATATTTCTTCATGAAAAACAAACTTTTTTTAACTAAATTTTTTTTTCGGACTTCGAAATTATTCATTTTTTTTTTTATTCTTTTAACATGGTATTTTTTCAAACTTTTTTTAACATCTCTAAATCATATCAGAAAAATAGAATGACATTTTTGATTTAAATTTTAAATTATATTCTTGTGCATACCCATACTCCTATTGATGAGGACTGATGGTTCCCATTCAATATTTTTTCATGAAAAACCACAGTTTATATAATTATCCAGTAAGTTTATCGCAGATCATTTCTGGTCTTCAGTCTCGGTACGAACAAAAACCTCCTCCCACTTCTTTCTGCATTAGCGGGTTAGCCTGTTTCCGATTGTTTCCAACAAAGTGCATTATTTGTAATAGCGGGTTTCCACTTGTTTCCGATTAGATCACAGTCTGACTTGTCTACCCGTGAAAAGATCTGATTCCGCTTATGTTTCTATCTGCAAAAACGTTCTCTGGAGCACTCGCACCTTGGTCCGGGTTTTTTATAATGGGTGAGATAGGGAAAGATCATACTGGATAATTATATAAACTGTGTGAAAAACAAACTTTTTTTTTAACTAAAATTTTTTTGGACTTCGAAATTATTCAACCTTTTTTTTATTTTTCAACATGGTATTTTTTTCAACTTTTTTTTACATCTCTAAATCATATCAGAAAAATAGAATGACACTTTTGGTTTAAATTTTAAAACATATTCTTGTGCATACCCATACTCCTATTGATGAGGACTGATGGTTCTCATTCAATATATTTTTTTCATGAAAAACTAACTATTTTTTTAACTAAATTTTTTTTGGACTTCGAAATTATTCAACTTTTTTTTAACATGGTATTTTTTCGACTTTTTTTAGACCTCTAAATCATATCAGAAAAATATAATGACACTTTTGATTTAAATTTTAAAACATATTCTTGTGCATACCCATACTCCTATTCATGAGGACTGATGGTTCTCATTCAATATTTTTTCATGAAAAACAAACTATTTTTTGAACTAAAATTTTTTGGACTTCGAAATTACTCAACCTTTTTTTTAATTTTTTTATTTTTTAACATGGTATTTTTTCAACTTTTTTTTACATCTCTAAATCATATCAGAAAAATAGAATGGTACTTTCGATTTAAATTTTAAAACATATTCTTGTGCATACCTATACTCCTATTGATGATGACTGATGGTTCTCATTCAATGTTTTTTCATGAAAAACAAACTATTTTTTTTAACTAATTTTTTTGGACTTCGAAATTATTCAACTTTTTTTACATGGTATTTTTTCAACTTTTTTACATCTCTTAGAATGACATGAAACATTCTTAAAACATAAAAAATTCACATTTAATTGGAATAAGCAAACACCCGCTCAGACACACAGCAAAAAAGAGTAAGAAAACACCCGCCCAGACACACAGGTAGAAAGAGTGAGAGAGACAAAAATACATACAAATACGTAGATTCAGACACACAAACCGAGAAAGACATGCATTGGAATAAGCAAACACCCACCCAGACACACAGGCAAAAAAGAGTGAGAGAGACAAAAACACATATAAATACGTAGATTCAGACACACAAACCGAGAAAGACATGCATTGGAATAAGCATACACCCGCCCCAGACACACAGGCAAAAAGAGTGAGAGACAAAAACACATATAAATACGTAGATTCAGACACACAAATCGAGAAAGACATGCATTGGAATAAGCAAACACATACAAATACGTAGATTCAGACACAAACCGAGAAACACATGCATTGGAATAAGCAAACACCCGCCCAGACACACAGGCAGAAAGAGTGAGAGAGACAAAAACACATACAAATACGTAGATTCAGACACACATACCAAGTAAGACATGCATTGGAATAAGCAAATACCCGCCCAGACACACAGGAAAAAACAGTGAGAGAGACAAAACGCATACAAATACGTAGATTCAGACACACACACCGAGAAAAGACATGCATTGGAATAAGCAAGCACCCGCCCAGACACACAGGCAAAAAGAGTGAGAGAGACAAAACACATACAAATACGTAGATTCAGACGCACAAAACCGAGAAAGACACGCATTGGAATAAGCAAACACCCGCCCAGACATACAGGCAAAAAGATTGAGAGAGATAAAAACACATACAAATACGTAGATTTAGACACAAAAACCGAGAAAGACATGGAATTTATCCCTCGACGGCGCATACATAGTGAGAGAGACATGCAAAGTCGACATAGCTTTATTTCATTTTTAAGGTTAATTAAGACTAGGTTACTTGCGCGCTCGTAACCTAGTCTAATTAACCTTAAAAATGAAATAAAGCTATGTCGACTTTGCATGTCTCTTTCACTATGTATGCGCCGTCACGGGGTAAACTCCATGTCTTACTCGGTTTTTGTGTCTAAATCTACGTATTTGTATGTGTTTTTATTCTCTCACTCTTTTTGCCTGTGTGTCTGGGCGGGTGTTTGCTTATTCCAATGCATGTCTTCCTCGTTTTTTTTTCGTCTGAATATACGTATTTGTATGTGTTTTTGTCTCTCTCACTGTTTTTTGCCTGAGTGTCTGGGCGGGTGTTTGCTTATTCCAATGCATATCTGTCTCGGTTTGTGAGTCTAAATCTACGTATTTGTATGTTTTTTTGTCTCTCTCACTCTTTTTGCCTGTGTGTCTGGGCGGGTGTTTGCTTATTCCAATGCATGTCTTTCTCGGTTTGTGTGTCTGAATCTACGTATTTTGTATGTGTTTTTGTCTCTCTCACTCTTTTTGCCTGTGTGTCTGGGCGGGTGTTTGCTTATTCCAATGCATGTCTGTCTCAATTTGTGCGTCTGAATATATACGTATTTGTATGTGTTTTTGTCTCTCTCACTGTTTTTGCCTGAGTGTCTGGGCGGGTGTTTGCTTATTCCAATGCATATCTGTCTCGGTTTTTGAGTCTGAATCTACGTATTTGTATGTGTTTTTGTCTCTCCCTCACTCTTTTTGCCTGTGTGTCTGGGCGGGTGTTTGCTTATTCCAATGCATGTCTTTCTCGGTTTGTGTGTCTGAATCTACGTATTTGTATGTGCTCTTGTCTCTCTCACTCTTTTTGCCTGTGTGTGTCTGGGCGGGTGTTTGCTTATTCCAATGCATTTTTTTTTCTCGGTTTGTGTGTCTGAATCTACGTATTTTTATGTGTTTTTGTCTCTCACTGTTTTTGCCTGTGTGTCTGAGCGGGTGTTTGCTTATTCCAATGCATGTCTTTCTCTTTTTTGTGTGTCTGAATCTACGTATTTGTATGTGTTTTTTGTCTCTCTTACTCTTTTTGCTGTGTGTCTGGGCGGGTGTATGCTTATTCCAATGCATGTCTTTCTCGGTTTGTGTGTCTGAATCTACGTATTTGTATGTGTTTTTGTCTCTCTCACTCTTTTTTGCCTGTATGTCTGGGTGGGTGTTTGGTTATTCCAATGCATGTCTTTCTGGGTTTGTGTGTCTGAATCTACGTATTTGTATGTGTTTTTGTCTCTCTCACCCTTTCTTCCTGTGTGTCTGGGCGGGTGTTTTCTTATTCCAATGCATGTCTTTCTCGGTTTTGTGTCTGAATCTACGTATTTGTATGTGTTTTTGTCTCTCACTCTTTTTTGCCTGTGTGTCTGGGCGGGTGTTTGCTTATTCCAATTAAATGTGAATTTTTTATGTTTTTAAGAATGTTTTAAGAATGATTAAAACACCATGTTAAAAAAAAGTTGAATAATTTCGAAGTCCAAAAAAAATTAGTTAAAAAAATAGTTTGTTTTTATTCAAAAAAATTGAATTAGAACCATCAGTCCTCATCAATAGGAGTATGGGTATGCACAAGAATATGTTTTAAAATTTAAATCAAAAGTGCCATTCTATTTTTCTGATATGATTTAGAGATGTAAAAAAAGTTGAATAATTTCGAACTCCAAAAAAATAGTTTAAAAAATTGTTTGTTTTTCATGAAAAAATATTGAATAAGAACCATCAGTCCTCATCAATAGGAGTATGGGCATGCACAAGAATATGTTTTAAAATTTAAATCAAAAGTGTCATTCTATTTTTCTGATATCATTTAGAGATGTAAAAAAAGTGGAAAAAAATACCATGTTAAAAAATTACAAAAAATTTAAAAAAAAAGGTTGAATAATTTCGAAGTCAAAAAAAATTTTAGTTCAAAAGAAATAGTTTGTTTTTCATGAAAAAATATTGAATGAGAACCATCAGTCCTCATCAATAGGAGTATGAGTATGCAGAAGAATATGTTTTAAAATTTAAATCAAAAGTGTCATTCTATTTTTCTGATATGATTTAGAGATTTAAAAAAAGTTGAAATAATTTCGAAGTCCAAAAAAATTTAGTTAAATGTTTATGTTTTAAAATTTAAATCAAAAGTGTCATTCTATTTTTCTGATATGATTTAGAGATGTAAAAAAAAGTTGAAAAAAATACCATGTTAAAAAAAAGTTGAATAATTTCGAAGTCCGAAAAAAAATTTAATTAAAAAAAAAGGTTGAATAATTTCGAAGTCAAAAAAATTTTAGTTCAAAAAAAAATAGTTTGTTTTTCATGAAAAAATATTGAATGAGAACCATCAGTCCTCATCAATAGGAGTATGAGTATGCAGAAGAATATGTTTTAAAATTTAAATCAAAAGTGTCATTCTATTTTTCTGATATGATTTAGAGATTTAAAAAAAGTTGAATAATTTCGAAGTCCAAAAAAATTTAGTTAAATGTTTATGTTTTAAAATTTAAATCAAAAGTGTCATTCTATTTTTCTGATATGATTTAGAGATGTAAAAAAAAGTTGAAAAAACACCATGTTAAAAAAAAGTTGAATAATTTCGAAGTCCGAAAAAAAATTTAATTAAAAAAATAGTTTGTTTTTCATGAAAAAATATTGAATGAGAACCATCAGTCCTCATCAATAGGAGTATGGGTGCACAAGAATATGTTTTAAAATTTAAATCAAAAGTGTCATTCTATTTTTCTGATATGATTTAGAGATGTAAAAAAAAGTTGAAAAAAATACCATGTTAAAAAATAAAAAAAAAGTTGAATTATTTCGAAGTCCAAAAAAAAAATTTAGTTGAAAAAAAATAGTTTGTTTTTCATGAAAAAATATTGAATGAGAACCATCAGTCCTCATCAATAGGAGTATGGGTATGCACAAGAATATGTTTTAAAATTTAAATCAAAAATGTCATTCTATTTTTCTGATATGATTTAGAGATGTAAAAAAAGTTGAAAAAAATACCATGTTAAAAAAAAAAAAGTTGAATAATTTCGAAGTCCAAAAAAATTTAGTTAAAAAAATAGTTTTTTTTTCATGTAAAAATATTGAATGAGAACCATCAGTCCTCATCTATAGGAGTATGGGTATGCACAAGAATATGTTTTAAAATTTAAATCAACAGTGTCATTCTATTTTTCTGATATGATTTAGAGATGTAAATAAAAGTTGAATTATTTCGAAGTCCAAAAAAAAAAGTTTAGTTAAAAAAAATAGTTTTTTTTCATGAAAAAATATTGAATGAGATCCATAAGTCCTCATCAATAGGAGTATGGGTATGCACAAGAATATGTTTTAAAATTTAAATCAAAAGTGTCATTCTATTTTTCTGATAGGATTTAGAGATGTAAAAAAAAGTTGAATAATTTCGAAGTCCAAAAAATTTAATTAAACAAAAAGTTCGTTTTTCATGAAAAAATATTGAATGAGAACCATCAGTTCTCATCAATAGGAGTATGGGTATGCACAAGAATATGTTTTAAAATTTAAATCAAAAGTGTCATTCTATTTTTCTGATATGATTTAGAGATGTAAAAAAGAAGTTGAAAAAAAAACACTATGTTAAAAAAAAAGTTGAATAATTTCGAAGTCAAAAAAAAATTAGTTAAAAAAATAGTTTGTTTTTCATAAAAAAAAATATTGAATGAGAACCATCAGTCCTCATCAATAGGGGTATGAGTATGCACAAGAATTTGTTTTAAAATTTAAATCAAAAGTGTCATTCTATTTTTCTGATGATTTAGATATAAAAAAAGTTGAAAAAAATGTCAAAAAAAATGCTCACTACAAACATTATTTTTCTAATAGTAAAAGTCACGACTAACATTTCTATATCATTCTCATTTTGAAGTTGGAAAATATTAAATGTGATTTTTTTGTGTTTTAAATATGTTTCATGTCATTCTAAGAGATGTAAAAAAAATTAAAAAAATATATCATGTTAAAAAAATAATAAAAAAGGTTAAAAAAAACTTCAAAAAAATTAAGAAAAAAAATGGGGCGGGGAGGTTGCCAAAAAGTTGGAGGGGAGGGGTCCCCTTGGAGTTTGGGGATAGGGGACCTTTGGGGGTTGAGGTCCCTGGTGGCTAGGGTCATTGGTGTTTATGATCCTTGACGGTTCTTACTCATATACACCTCACTACTTGATTTGTAAGGATTTCTATGGATTGTTCTGAATTTCTTTATTAAAATTCTTTTCTTGCCACCTACATCTCTCTTAGTATCAGCTTTTTAGTATATTATAACTTTAGGCCCTATTTTAAATTGACAACACTGTTCAAACGCCACTTGTGTATTATACAGAACACATCGAAGAAGTAAAGCCAGGTCAACTCACAGGACCATTCCAAATTTATAATAAATTGCCTGAGTTAACAAGCCCTTCGGGCTTACCTTAACTGGTGATTAGTTTAACCCTTTTTTTAAAAACCTTCATACAATCCAATTTGCAAATATTATCTAGCTCTTTTTTCCCTATTATTCAATTAAGATCGGTCATACAGTCCAATTCGCAAATGATATACCCTTTTTTTCGCAAATAGATAGCTTTGAGTGAGTGGCGCATAATACACAAGTACCAAAATTCCTTCCCCCAACGGAAAGTAAAAAAATAAAACTCAAATCAAATTCTAAAATTTAGAAAACCTTATTTTCCACGGGTGGGTGGGGGGGGGGGAATATTTTACTTCTCCCCCCTCCTAATTTGCAAATCTATAGCCCAAATTTATTTCTAAAGTAACGTAGAAACTAACGAAAAAACTGGTGTGTTTTCGAATTTTACACAGTGTAAACTTGAGTGAGTGGCGCATAATACACAAGTACCAAAATTCCTTTCCCCAACGGAAATTAAAAAAATAAAACTCAAATCAAATTCTCAAACTTAGAAAGCCTTATTTTCCACGGGTGGAACGCCGGCCACCATCGAGAAAACTTTTTTTTCTCCGTTTTTTTTTCTGCAGCTAGCAGGGCACTGGAACATCATAGAGAGCTATTTAATGGCTCATTTTAAAGAAATTGTTACATATAGTCGCTTTTGTAATTAACCTTACCTTGTAGTCGCTGTTGTAATTAACAAAACATTATTTTTATTATATTAAGGAGCGTGATTTTGTAAATAGTAAGCGCTTCGTTATTCATGAGGAAACGTGAATACATCTAATTTAGTCATAGTATATTTATTTAGCTTTTAAAGAGTAAGCTATTTTTAGCCCCTTGCTTTGAGTTCTTTAATAATAAAATATAATTACCGCTAGTTGCCCATGATTCAGAATCCTAGCCCCTTTTTATTGCGTATTTTGCTTTCCAATCAATTATTTAGTTATATCCTGCTGCTGTTGGTAGCTGCCATTCTTGATAACCATTTAGGTGTGATGGCAGTTCTTCCATTTAACAGTCAAAGGACTAGCTCATCCTTGTGCCTGAGATATGATGGTATCACAGCCCTACCATTGTTTTCTATCATTGCTGGGCTGATGCCATTCTCAACTACATTGCCTTCCATATTCCTTGTCATCAGCATGGAGTTCCAGATTGAATTCAATCATGTACCATCAAGACTTTTGCTGACTTTTTCTGTATGGTAACAGAAACACTTATGCACTGCTTTGTTATTGATTTATCCTGATAATGGAAGAAGTGTTTAGACTGCCTTAGGCCCCTTAGTTTAATAAGAACAAATGATAAGAAGGAATAGTTTTGAGCTTCCCTTTATACCATTTCGTGACTAATCTCGTCTAAGACAATCATCTGCTCTCGTAGTGTAATGCAGGACTAAAACCCTTTACCAACCAAGTTTCACTTTGACAGAAAAGTGTTTACACCCCATCATATACTTAGGAAAATGAACGCTTTTAATAAAAAACCAACTCTAAAAAGAAAATTTCTAATAACAAAATATAGATCAAACGCTCTTCTTTAGAGTAAAATATAAGAAAATATAATAAAATTATAAAATTTGTTAAACTTGAAATTCGAGTGTGAGGAAATTTGTTTAGTTCAAGAAAAGAGAGGGAAACACTCCCTGAAACCCATGCTATCGTGATGAAATCACACCATTATGTTCAGTATTTTTAAGAACCTTATTGTGGAGGTTTTAAGCTCCTACGTGCAAAAACACTAACTTTCGTATTTGACCTTGAAATTTAGTGTTCAATCGTTTGGTGAGTTTTTTTTTTTTCCAGAGATAGTCATATCAAAGTAGTGGTACTAGAATATCGGAAGAAGGCTCGGTTGAACGGAAATTAAGAGTTCTAGTGCCCCTTTTCAGTAACGAAACAGATCCTATCCTAGTAAAGTGTCGATTTCCACCATTTTACACTGCAAGCCAAAATGCTTAGCCTGAGCAGGGCCTACATGCTATCGATTGAAAAGTCCGAGAATGCTAATCGATTTGAATTATTGACATGGTATACGATATAGACTACAAGTTTCGAATCTGGCCGTAGCAAAGTGCTGATTTCTGCAATTTCGTCTATTTTCATACTGAATCGGGACGTAAATCGTTTCCGTACCGTTTCTTCGAAATTCCGAAGTTTGGGCTTAATTGGTTTTAAGTGAGCGTGGGTGAAAAGGTTTGGGTGAATTTGTCTAAAAAATCTTGGTCCTTCTAACTTTGAATTAATTTAGCTGAGAAATCAAAGGAGTCCTTGTCAGTCGGCTAGCTTTGATTTCAAACACTTTGTGGTAACAAACTGTAAGTAAGGAGCGACTCGACCCAATAGTAAAATTACAAAAAAAAAAAAAAAAACGGAACTTTGATAACAATAGATATATCAAAAGGATTGGCTTTTTATGCAGAATCGAAATACATAAAATTCATTAAGTTTAATGTTACCTATTAAAAGTTACGTGCCTGAAGAAATTTAACTGACTTTCGAAAACGGGGAGAAATACCCCCAAAAATTCAAGCGATCCTAATGAAAATCATACCATCAAATTTAGCACATCAGAGAACTACTGTAGATATTTCAAGTTCGTGTCTACAAAAATATTGAATTTTGTATTTTTCTTCCAGACCAAAGGTCACGGCTGTTTTTTTTTTTTTGTTTGTTTTTTTTCAGCGGTGAGTATATAGAACCAATGGACCTAGAAGATAAGTCAAGAGCTCATTCTAACAAAAATCAGAAGTTCTAGTGCGCTCTTTCAATGACCAAAAATATCTAGGACAACTACTGCCCCCCTCCCACGCCCATTAAGGGCATTCAATCAAAATCTTGTTGTAGTCATTTGGTTCAGCATAGGTGAAAGGTACTATAACTTTACCTTTGGGATGACTTGATCCCCCCTTCCTAGGCCCCTGGGGAAAGGGCTTTAACTTAAGTGATTTTCTCATTGTTCACATAGTATTTGTTGTTAAGAAATATACGGAACGTTTTTTTTTTTTGGGGGGGGGGGCGGGGATTTTCAACGGTTAGAAATTTTTGGGACAAATTTTACACTGAGTGGGGGGGGGGTTCAGGCATGAATTAAAAAAAGACGGTCAAAAATTAGATAAAAAAAACATGTTTTTTCAATTGAAATAAGGAGCAACACTAAATCTAAAAATTAAGGGAAATTATTCCGTGCACGAGGGAGCTATCCCCTCCCTCAGCCCTCTCTCTTTACGCTAAAGTTTGACTTTTTGTCATAATTCTTTAAGAACTACTCTTGAAACTTAAGGGCCATGTAATTTGTATGAAAAGTATTCTTAAGGATTTTTAGACTTGAGGGTAAAGAGCGAAGGTTAAGGAAGGCACAACTCCCCTCATATACGGAATAATTTCTGTTCGTGGCAAGTTTTAATGTTGCTCCTAACTTTTTGTAGAAAAAAACTTCTCTTTTTTAATACAAAATAGGACCAATTTCAAGATTGTTTGTCCATGTTTTAGAACTTAAATCCTCTTGACATAAGGTTACTCCTTTATGTCCTCCTGGTCCAGGGTAAATAACCTGTAATTTTTAAGTCATTTGGACAAAAAATAATTTTTTCCGTACTTTCACCCCTTTAAAAAAATTGTTTCATTGGTTCAGGATAAAGGTTCTATAAAGTTAGAGCCAATCGGACAAGTAAAGACGTATTTCGTTCACTTAAACTTTTGGGTACCAATTGATTGTGATTGTGCAAGTTGGATAACTCCATTTGGTCTTGCCTCATTGAAAATATTCCAAGTCCTGTAACACCTTTAGGTTTGAGCTGTTGTATGCCGCCCTGGTTAATTAGCTCATACATTTATGTCTTTTTGTCCGAACTACTACCTGACACCTAGTTCTGTAGTCAAGTCTTGGATGACATGCCGACCTTTACTGGACAAACTCCCTCTGAAAAATGGGCAATTTGTATAATTTAGGGCTTTTGTGTTTTGGGCTATGGGAACTATGTGACCCCCGGAAGCATATTTGTTGGAAATTGTAATTATTGCGAACAAAAATAGCTCTCTCGAAGTTTTGATCCGATGTCATTGGAGAAATAACCCTTGTGGTAGCGCAGTGGATTGATCTCTGCTTGGTAATATGGAATCTAGGCTCCCAGGTGCCGCAAGTTTAGGCTATCTATCATAGGCAGCGCAATAGCGCTGCCTAAGTAAAGAAGGATGTGGGCACAATGTATTTTTTTTTTTGTGGTCTTAGACCAGGGCACTTCGTATCGAAGGATTTGTCGTAGAAACTTCGAAAAGGGCTCAATCGATTGGAAATTGGAGCAGCTTTTGTCCTTTTTAATAGTCGGAAGTGATTGGAGGGCAACTAGCCCCCCCCCCACGCCCATCATTCCCCCAAACACATCCAATAAAATTTTGAGAGCCATTTTGTTCAGCGTAGTTGATTTCCAGATAGAAAATGTGTTTTTGAGGAGGACACTCCCCCAGAACCCTCAGGGTAAGGTTTTAAGTTGTGCCCTGGGGGCATATAAGAGCGATGTTGGCACAATGTATTATTTATTTTTTTTTACTTTAGAGCAGGACACTTCGTATCGAAGAACTTGTCGTAGGAACTTCGAAAAGGGCTCATTCAGTTGGAAATTGGCGTGGCTTGTGCCCTTTTTAATATCGAAAGTGAACTACCACGCCTTCCACGCCCACTATTTCCCGAAACACATCCAATCAAAATTTTGAGATAGCCATTTTGTTCAGCGTAGTTGATTTCCAAATAGAAATTATTTTTTGAGGGGGACACTTCCCCACAGCCTTCGGGGCAAGGGTTGTAATTTATGCCCTGGGGCATATATAAGGTTTTTATAGAAGGCATTCTCGTAAAAACTTCAAAAAAGGCTCATTCGATTGGAAATTCAAAAGGCTAGTGCCCTTTTTAATAGTCGAAAGTGATTGAAGGGCAACTAACCCCCCTCTCACGCCCACTTTTTCCCTAAACACATTCAATCAAAATTTTGAGATAACCATTTTATTCAACGTAGTTTTAAGTTCTGGAAATTAGGTCTTTGAGGATGACAACCCCCCCCCCCCCCCCACAGCCCTCAGGGCAAGGGTTGTAAGTTATGCCCTGGGGGCATATAAGGTTTTTATAGAATGTGTTGTCGTAGAAACTTCAAAAAGGGCTCATTCGATTGGAAATTGAAATGGCTAGTGCTCTTTTTAGTAGTCGAAAGTGATTGGAAGGGAACTAACACCCCTTCCACGCCCACCCTTTCCCCAAACACATCCAATCAAAATTTTGAGATAGCCATTTTGTTCCAGGTAGTTTAAAGTTCAGGAAATTATACCTTTGAGCAGGGCACTCCCCCCACAGTCCTCAGGGCAAGGGTTATAAGTTATGCCCTGGGGGCATATAAGATTTTTATTGAAATCTTTGTCGTAAAAACTTGAAAAAGGGCTCATTCGATTGGAAATTCAAAGGGCTAGTGCCTTTTAATAGTAGAAAGTAATTGGAGGGCAACTAATCCCCCTCTCTCGCCCACCTTTTCCCCAAACACATCCAATCAAAATTTTAAGATAGCCATTTTGTTTTTGAGGAGGACACTCCCCCATAGCCCTCAGGGCAAGGGTTTTAAGTTATGCCCTTGAAAAGGGCTCATTCGATTGGAAATTCAAAGGGCTAGTGTCCTTTTAATAGTAGAAAGTAATTGGAGGGCAACTAATCCCCCTCTCTCGCCCACCTTTTCCCCAAACACATTCAATCAAAATTTTAAGATAGCCATTTTGTTCAACGTAGTAGAAAGTTCTGGAAATCAGGTCTTTGAGGCTGACACCCCACGCCCCCCCCCCCCCCACAGCCCTCAGGGCAAGGGTTGTAAGTTATGCTCTGGGGGCATTTAAGGTTTTTATTGAACGTGTTGTCGTAGAAACTTCAAAAAGGGCTCATTCAATTGGAAATTGAAATGGCTAGTGCCCTTTTTAATAGTCGAAACGGATTGGAAGGCAACTAACACCTCTTCCACGCCCACTATTTCCCCAAACACATCTAATCAAAATTTTGAGATAGCTATTTTGTTTCACGCAGTTTAAAGTTCAGGAAATTATGCCTTTGAGCAGGACACTCCCCCCACAGTCTTCAGGGCAAGGGTTATAATTTATGACCTGGGGGCATATAAGTTTTTATTGAAAATTTTTGTCGTAGAAACTTGAAAAAGAGCTCTTTCGATTGAAAATTCGAAGGGCTAGTGCCCCTTTTAATAGTCGAAAGTGATTTGAGGGCAACTAACCCCCCTCTCACGCCCACATTTTCCCCAAACACATCAATCAAAATTTTTAGGTAGCCATTTTAACGTTTTGGAAATCAGGTCTTTAAGGATGACAACCCCTCCCCCTCCCCCCCCCTCCCCCACACAGCCCTCGGGGCAAGGTTTGTAAGTTACGCCCTGAGGTCATGTAAGGTTTTTTATAGAAAACGATGTTGTAAAAACATCAAAAAGGGCTCATTCAATTGGAAAGTGGAAGGACTAGTGCCCTTTTAATAGTTAAATAGTCTTAATAGTCGTAGAAACTCAAAAGGGCTCATTTGATTGGAAATCGAAAGCCCTAGTGCCCTTTTTAATTGTTGAAAGGGATTGGAAGGCTTGAAATTTTTATAGTAAAGATTGATGTGGGTATAACGTATGATTTTGTTGTTGTTGTTGTTGTTGTTTCTTGTTTAGACCAGGACATTTCGTATCGAAGGAGATGTCGTAGGAACATTTCGTATCGAAGGAGATGTCGTAGCGACATTAAAACTTAAAACAAACAGAAATTATTCCGTATATGAAAGGGGCGGTCCCCTCCTCAAAGCCTTGCTCTTTACGCTAAAGTTTGACTTTCTCACAACTCTATTTTTTAAACAACAAAAAACTTTAGCGTAAAAGAGCGAGGCGTTGAGGAGGGGACAACCCCTTTCATATACGGAATAATTTCTGTTCGTTTTAAGTTTTAATGTCGCTCCTTACTTTCAGTTAAAAAAAACTTTTTTTTTTTTATTTAATTACAATCAGTAACCGAGTCAAACTCAAAACGAGCGGAAATTAACATAAGTTGGGCTCAAAACCCTATGCCTTCCCAAGGCCAGAACATAATTTGCACATAATACAAATGAATATGCATTGTCAGTTTAATATACGTATACTAATATTTAGTAATCGAAATGTTAATATTATTTGATTTATTAAAGTTATAACATTTATGTTTTTTTTCAGTAAAGTGCAAGTTATGTTCTGGCCTTGGAAAGGCATAGGGATTTGAGCCCAACTTATGTTAATTTCTGCTCGTTTTGAGTTTGACTCGGTTATATTTATTGTAATTTCTGTTCGTTTTGGGTTTCATTTATTTATCGATACTGATTTGTGGTAGTTTCACGCTTGGTAGATTATTTGATTTTATTTTTGCTCATTTTTCGTTTAATGGAGTTCTTTACTTTTCTTTGAAAAACTTATTTTGTGGAAAAAGTTTTTTAATTAATCACTGTAAAAAAAAATGACTACTGGAACGTCAACGTTGACGATTGTCAGCGCCGACTTGGGCTGTAGAGTCTGTATTGTGTCTCAAGTTGGAGATGTTTGGGGTTGCCCAGGAACACATAGGGTGTTGTAAGCTTGAGGGGTCATAGCTTTTCTACTAAAATGTAACTTTGAAGAATGGGCTATTTGCACTGCACTTCGCAATCGGGATTGGAGACTGAAACGGTTATATAAACTTTTACATTAGAGGCCAAGAGGGGGGGGGGCTGTGTCAAAGGCTAAAAACGGAAAGGCGTGGGGACTGCTAGCTCTACAATCACTTTTGGCCATAAAAAAAAACACTAGAACTTCCAATTTTCGGTCAAACTAGCCGCCCCCTCTCAGGTTTCCACGACCACACCATCTTTATGGTAAGGCCAATGGAAAAAGTACATCTCTAATAACGCTTAGTCAGCTACCCCACCCCTCTCCCGCCAGCGAAGTCTTTGGTCAGATCTCTAGTATTCTATTACATTTTCTCAAGCCGGTCTTATGAATAAGGTTGCTACCTACATTTTATTCTAGTCAAAATAGATTTAACAGACTTCTAGTTCCAGTTTTAGAAGCACTCGAGTTCAGACGTTTTCTCACAATAGTTTAAATGCATTTTAAGAAGAATCATGTAAGTATTACAAACTAAGAATAAATAAATATAATGAAAGTGTATTTTAAATAGTTTGTGGTAGCGAATTGTAAGTAAGGAGCGACTCGGCCCAATAGTAACCGAGACTCTAAAAAAAATTATAACAATAGTAACATCAAAAGAATTGTCTTTTTATTCTGAATCCAAATATAAAAATTATTTCGTTTTCGCTTCATTCCTTTAATGTTACTCATCAGAAGCTACAAGCCTGATAAAATTTGCCTGACCTTCTAAAACGGAAGACCCTCTCCCCAAGTCAAGTGATCTTAATTAAAATTGTACCATCAGATTCAGCATATCAGAGAATCCTACTCTATAAGTTTCAAATTACTATCTACAACAATGTAATTTGGTATTGTTTGCCAGAAGAAATATCACAGATGCGTGTTTAATTGTTTCGTATGGAAACAATGGTCCTATAATATCGGGAGAGGGCTCATTTGGACGGAAATAAAAGTTCTAGTGCCCTTTTAAAGTGACTAAAAATATTGCTGGGCAACTAGCCGTCCTCTCATACCCCTTTTTTCTCCAAAAACATCCGATCAAAATTAGTAGCCATTTCAATGAGTATAATTTCGCAATTTGCACATTGTTCACGAGAAGTATTTGTTTCTGGGAAATATACGAAATTGTTTTAGGGGAATTTTCCAGCGGATATGTTTCCGTGGGGAGGAAGTTTATTTCCTAGAATGATTTGAAAACCGGACAGAAATTACATATATAAAAACAAACAAGTTTTTTTTTAACTGAAAGTAAAGAACTTCAAGGCTTCAGCGTGAGGAGCGAGGGTTGAGGAAGGGCGACCCCTCTCATATTAGGAATAACTTCTGTTCATTTTAAGTTTTAGTATTGCTCCTTACTTTCAGTGGAAAAAAAACTTGTTTTTTTATCTAACTCAAGAGGCAAGCAGTTTTTCTCTGAAGTCTGAATACTAGGGTGACGCTTATGTAGCCAGCTTCAGGGCGATTTAATCAAAAATTTGAGGGTATTCAGAACTTTTGTAAAGATCCTTTTCTCTATCCGCTTTGTGCGAGTTCATTTTCGTCTTTATTAACTCACTAGGTATCATTTGGAATTTATTTTTTAGCCTCTGTTGCCTAACCGAGCTCTTGAGATATATTCATCTGTAGGCAGTGGTTGCTTTGAACTTGCAAAGCACTTTCGGCATGTTATAGGTGTAGAAGAAAGACCCTATTTGTTTGTTGCAGCTGCTCACTTGAAATCTGTTGGAAAGATTGCTTATAGTCTACCGGCTGAAGGAGAATCTACTGAAACCAAAATTGTCAGCATCCCCTCTGATATTGTGAGTTGCTTAAATTTAATTTTGTTTCCTTTTTTATAGCTGTGAGTTAAACGGTGTGGTATATATATCGGCGGTGTTCATCATTGAAATTAAAAAATGAGGGTGTTTTCAGAGTCAATGTACTATTGTTGCCTTAGTAAAGAGCAAAGTGTCTCTCTCTCTTTTTTTTTTTTTTTTTTTTTTTTTTTTTTTTTTTTTTTTTTTTTTTTTTTTTTTTTTTTTTTTTTTTTTTTTTTTTTTTTTTTTTTTTTTTGCTACTTCATATGGAAGGGGGTTGTGGAAACTTGGGAGGGGGCTCATTCCGATTCAAGGTCGAAAATTCTAGTCCCCTTTTTAAGAACCGAAAAGGAATAAAGGGGACTTTGATACTCCTCCAGTGTCAAATGGGCCTTTATCTGCCCCCGTATACCCTAATGGTTTTTACATCAAATTTTGAGCTAGCCTTTTTGTTCAGGATAGTCAAGTTCTGTAAAGTATGCCTTTGGGTTGGACATGATCCTGAACCACACGCGCAGTTGTCCTAAATTATGTAAATTTTTTTTATGTAAATAAATTATGTAAATTATTTTTCACAAATAGGTTTTAGTAGAATAGGTGGGTATGTTTGGTTTTGGCTGTCCGATCGTCTTAGAACTCTTATGGAACGTTTGTTTGGCGTTTATGCGTGATCATTTACCCGCATTCCTGAGCACACCAAAAGTTGTTACGTGCACCCGAGTTTTCAAAATACAGTATCTGTAGTATCTTGGAAATGGCTAGGGGGGGGGGTCGATTTGAAACTGTCAGAGTGCATGGGGAAAAAGATTTTAAATTGTGTGTAGAGGGAGGGGTGGGGATCAAAAAGTGCAGTGTCTCCGATTCGCAGGAAAGATTTTACACGGAAAGTTTGAGCCCCTGTGTACTCGGGATCTGTTTGCGGTGAACTATCGAGGTAAATCGAAAGACGCTATGCATACCCAGGTTATCAAAACACCATATCTGCACCATCTCGGGAATAACTTATGGGGATCAGTTTAAAACATTCAGGGAATGTCGGGGGGGGGGGGCAAATAGACCTATAATTTTGACTTATGTGGGGGAAGATATACAAATTTTATCTCTGATCCGTCTAAAATTACGATATGGTTCTCTGTGGGACTTAAAATTTAGGCACGCTAAAGCAGTCAGATAAATTGAAAGACAGTATGTGTGCCCACTTTATCAAAATACAGCATCGGTATTATATTAGGGACAGTTTTGTGAGGATGATTAAGTTGAAATTCTCAGTGATTTTTTTGGAGAGGCTGATCTACTTGGCACTTACAGGGCCAGTTATACCTCATTAATGAAAAAAAACTTTTTGAGGAAAAGTTGGTTGTATCGATTTGTGACGCTGGGAACTGGGCCAAAATTTTGTTTTTCCAATCGGCTTTTAAACCTACAAGACTGAACCGATGGACGTCTTCTTCGTTGACTGAAGCAAGGCAGAAAAAAGGGAAACAAATGGTCCTATCTTTTCGTGAAGTAAGGATATCTGAAAAATTATTTTTCTTTGATTGACTTGAAACATAGAATGATGTAGAGAGAAACAATGAGACCTCAGTGAAGACAAAAAAATTGTTTGTATTGATTCGACTCACCTAAAATAGGCCCAAATGTTTTTTTTGTCGCCCATCTGCTTGCACATTACTTTGCATGTGCCCTGGGAAAATGGATCTAAGGGGGCAAAATAGTTGAAAAAAAATTGGCTGTATCACTTTGTGACGCCCCAGAACAAGAAAACTCAGTGTTTATAATTAATATATATTATAATACAATTATATATATGGAGTATCTATAATACTCCAATGTATTTTCATATTTTTAGTATCGTTTTTTTTTTTGTATTTTGAACTTTATCCCCTTGCATGACAAAAATGTATACATGCTTGGCTCCAGTCTAAGCCGTCCAGTATTGGAAAACGTATTAATAGATTTGTAGTACTGATTCACCTAGTAAATCACTGACTTTAAAGCACATTAGACTTTAACAAGGAAGCTTGAAAGTATTAAGAAAAATTGAAGAAAGAGGACCCTCTTTGTTACCCTGTGCCTAACTTAGTCAATGGGTCTCTTTTAGTGTAGCACATAGTTTTTTAAGGACAACAACGGTACTAAAGGTCCTGGGAAATCTCTACCAAGACTCCAAGTGTGACCATCATGGAATTCTGAGAAATCGTGGCTAAAAATACAGTTTGGTCACATCCATAGAGTCACATCTGCGTAATGGGAGGTAGTTGGGGATCGGCTGTGACTTATGGAAAAGATATTTCCAAATCTATAGCTCTTAGGACTAGAAAATGTAATTTTATTAACTATTCTTTGGGTTGCTTATATTTGATGGGAAGCTACCCCACTTCTTTTTGTATTTTAACTTGTACTTGGAATCAACTACGGCCGTTTAAAATATGAATCATTGACAGAGCTAGGAGGGACAGTCCGTTTGAGCACAAGGAGTGTGTAAGTTTACTGAAAAAGAAAAATAGATACTAAAAATACAGCCGTTTAGAGACGTCACAACTCATGTTTGTGATTTGGCTTGCTATACCATTGATGAAAACGGATTTAAACTGTGCAATTGACATGCAATTGAGTTTTTTTTTTTTTTTTTTTTTTTTTTTTTTTTTTTTTTTTTTTTTAGCTTGAATTCGGAAACAGCAAATGAAGGATTGTCAATTATTGCACCAGGAACATGTCTAATATCAACTTGCTTTGGTAGCATTTCTACCTAAAGTCTGACACTCAATCTTCGAGTCAGAATCGGGATTAGAATGAGAATTTATAGCAGCTTTGTCATCATCCCATTACTAGAAAAAAAAACGCTTTATTTTTATGATTTTGGAAAAGGAGAAAGCGTCCAAACGTTTTTAATTGTCTTTTGCTAGTTTAGTTTTACTGTACCATTATCAGATTGACATTTCCGTTTAAAACAGATTTTTTCGTTGCTTGCTGTAGTCATGTTTCAAATTAGGGAAGTTTTATATTTTTCATTTTTGAACTTTGCCTTTTCTCTTTCTTTTATTTTACTATGACCTTTAGTATAAATACATTCCCCATTTTAGATTCGAGAACGAGTGGAGTTTATTCTAGAAAGTCCGTCAAAAACCTGCCTAGCGACGTGGGAGAATTTGCATGTGTACTCATTGCTGATTCTTTGACGAGTCTTCCAAATCCTAAAGCAGTGATCGAGGATATTTGTGGTTTCGTCGTAGACGGAGGTTTCCTTGTAGTTGCTTCTGCTAACAATTGGAGCAAAATACCAAGAGTATGAATCATGTTATTTTGTTACACGTATATTTTAAAAACTAGCGTGAGTTAATTCGTGCTGTTTTTTATGCAAGGGTGCATTGGGTGAGAGTGGCAAGCTTAGTTTAACCCAAGTGCTGACTTTTCATTAAAATACTGCAATTTTCTGGTGTTAATTGATTGTAAAAGAAAAAAAAAGCGAGAACAATACAAAAAACAAGAATTCTGTCAATAAAATGATGCTTAAATAAAAGATGGACGCCTTGAAAAGTTGACAAAAATATGTAAGTTAGATGTTTTCCAGAGAAATGCCTAAGGATAATTTTTGGTAAACATTTGTTTGACTGTATATCAAACATAAAATTTTACGAAAAATGTGTTTCGATCCCACTGTCAAGGGCTATAATGAAAGAACTTAAGATGATTAGGTCATATCCTACTGATGAAAGATGATAGGCTTCCAAAAATTGTGTATGTTGGCCATCTAGCTGGAGAAAACAAAATGCAGAACATCCTCGAAGGAGATATGAAGGGGTTATAAGAGATATCTAAAGGAAGTAGAAACTAAATGGGATGAAGTAAAAGGTGAAGTCTGGGTTGAGTGGAGTGGAGGATAAGCCTGTAATGAGCTGTTTAGCCTCAGGTGGTTGGTTTGGTGTTGTGATGAACCGTTATCGCTAGATATTGCATTCTTCTACTGCTAAAAACTCACTGCAGGTCCAAGCCACCTGAAGCCAACACAGCTACGCATGCTCCTCACTATCCTGATGTATTTACAGTGTCCCTCTTTACACCCTCCCAGGAAGTTACATTTTTTTCCTTAAGTCTTTCCTTACGACCTCCTCTCACCCCATTCGGAGACGACCTGCTTTTTGTTTAGCCCTATATGGTTGGTAATCAAAATTGAATAGTTTCCTTTGATTGGGAGGAAGAACCCCCTCCCCTAGAAAAATCGAAACCTTGAGACCTAAAAATGTACTTTTTCCGTGTTTTTTTTTTTCTAAGCACTTTAAGCATAAAATTAAGCCACTCAAGAACATAGGCAGTAGATTGTGTACAAACGGTAGCTGGCTTTCCCCTCTTGGAAAGATCTTAGATTCGTATACATTTCTAAAGATATTTAAATTGATATGGATTTCACCCTTCTAGTAAAATCTGAAATAAATACCATCTTCAGAAACATTTTGATACACTACCCCCCCCCCCCTCCAGCCCAAAAAAAGTCTAAGTATGTACAGTTGTCTTTGGCGATGCCCTTTTTTTCAGTTTGACTATTAATATTTTTTTTGTATTGTTGTTGTTTTTAATATAAGTACTAATAAATTTATATACAAATTGGTGTGTGGAAAAGGAATAACAGATCTAAAAGCAGATTGATGCGCACAAATGGGTATTTTTCTCCAATAAAAACTTAAATTAGTGACGAAGGCTAATGAAATAATTAAGAAAATATATCTTTGTAAAGATATTTTTTTCTGGAACTGCAAGGTCCAAATTAAACCTAATCATCGTAAATAGTTTTGTCCTACACATTTTTTGATTTGGCAGTTCCATTGTCCTTATAGCTTTGCGGGGTAGGGGGAGCTATTTAATGGATCCCTAAAGTAAAAAAAAAACATAAAGAAATTATTCTTTTTCGAGTTAATTAGCTTAATGTAAAAGAACTTTAGGCCGAAATTCTATTTAGTTTTCTTTTCTGATGAATAAATATGTTTTAGGACTTTTGGATTGGAGGAAAAGGCAACAAGAAAGGAGATTCTACTTTTGAAGTGATAGATTGTCTCTTAGAAAAGAATTTCGAGCGTTTTCCACTCCCTTGTGATCAAAATCAGCTGGCCTACTTTTACCAAAAACAACTCAAATCTGGGAGCTCCGAATTCCTAAAGTAGCAGTTTGGAAGAAAGTAAAATAGCATAAAGTTGAAAACAATGTGTGAGCCTGAGCACAAACGAAGAAAGTGCTCACCCGTTAATGAAGAAAGTGATTTGATTCCTCCTAGTCCCCCACTAGATAACGGCTCTAAGAGCAATGGGACCAACGAATTGCCCAACTGGGAAGAATATATCAATGATCTTGAGTCAGTCCAGAGAAGCTTAATAAGAAAATGTATGTGTGGACACAATTTGGACGATCTACAAAGGCGTGTGATATACCCAAGTAAAGTGTTAACAACATTTTACGAGGGAAATGGTATATTGGGACGTCAAGCTTTAATGTTGTGTTCGACTGCTGAATTGCTATATAATGAACTATTGAGACAGTTTAATGTGGGACTTATGTGTCAGAACTTAGTTGAAGTGAGAACATTACTACCTCTTGGACATTCAGCAGATTTGTCAAGCGTCTTATTTAGACTTTTGAGCTGTACAGATAAATTCATAAGCTATTCTAGTGCTCAGGCTTTATTTTCTCGGTTACGATTAGCTTCAGAGCCATCTGCAACTATTCTAATTGAAAAAATCATTACCGACTGCATAAAGCCTTGTGTCAATGGTGTTTTTGTACCTATGCATACTTTAAATCATGCGTTTGATATTTTACGAAGTTGTGTCGATAGCCAAAATGAGGATAGTCATCCTTTGGAAGAAGAAGGAGATTTAGCTGCTAGCTGTGTGCCAGTAAACATTGTTGAAGAACAGGATGAAATAGACTTGAAAGAAACGTGTGTCGTGTTCTTGGGAAACACTGGAATTCAATTGTTTCCCATTTTCATTTTCTAATTTCTTCAGGTAGTGCAAGGACTAATGAATGCGCTTCCGTGGTTGCTAGCTTTTTAAATCTCTGGAAATCAATAATTTCAGTGAAAGCTAATCTTTCGGTAATTGATACAAAGCCGTTCTATATGCGACTTGAGACTTTAGTGCCTTTGTTACAGAGAAATGTTGTTGATGCAGTCTGGACAAGTATTTTAAATCTTTTAAACGAGGTTTTATGTTATGGAAGTACTTTAGCATTGCAAGATTATTTGCCAGAAGAGCCATGCAATTTGGCGCATTTTGTTATACGACATGTAAAAAGTGAACGGTTGCTCGAGCGGCTACCAGCCATCAGAAACGAAGAATGTTTCAGTGGGACGAGTATTGAAACTGTTGCATCTGTGACTGGTAATTCTGATGTAGATGTACTATTTCGTAAGTTAGTTTTGCTAGCGTTAAAAGCTGTTGCTGTTACTGTTAAAGAGACTCGATGTGAGAGCTCAAGTGAGAACAGCTCCATATTTAGTGATGCTGGATCTGCTGGAGATGAAGCTGATATGCTTGTCATTACGAGAAGTATGAAACAAGTATTTAAAACTTTAGATATACGGGTTAAAGATGTTCTGGAGTATCACCCAGAAACACCAGTGGCAGAATGGGTGGCAAAAATGTTCTCTGAACAAGACGATGAACTGATTGAATCTCTTCTCTGTTGCTTAGACATTTTTACAGGCCTTTCAGATGCCTTAAAATCTCAACCAGATTTTCAAAGGTCCTTAAATCCTGTTCTAAGTCTTTTGCAGCTTTTTTCTACTGTACATAATGACTCTAACGTTCTACTAGATTTGCTTGTGTCAAACGAAACATGTTTTTTACTATATTTGTTACGGGTGTTAAAATTTATTAGAAAAAATTGGAATCTATTTGTAACTTCGTCTAGTCGTCTAGATGAACCAATGGGTACTTTCATTCGACTGAGAATGGCTATAAACAGGCTAGTTACTAAAAATTTATTTCCTTATAATATTGACCCCGTTATGAAGCTCCTTCAGAAATGTGAAGACATGTATGAAGGTGTACATCCTGACTGTAATGAGACTGTTTAATCTTTTTAATTTCTGCCGAGAACTAGAGCAATAAAGAAAAAGGTAGTCTCTGAGCGCCTTCCATACTTAACTCTCATCTGCTCCATTGTATGTTCAGCTTTCATGAGGGTATCTACAATCACCTGTTCTTCTGTATAATATGCAAAAGCAGCTGTGACAGAAAAAATTATATTGTAGTGCCAGAAAAGATACTATCAATAGGTAGGTTTTACAGTACCTGTTGATTGCTCGAAATATTCTGTCTCAATGAGCCACTTATTCTGAACGACTCTCCAAAATAGGAGTTGCTGGGAATTAACTCGGTTGTGTAGCTCATTGTTTTCAGGGTTTTAACTCTTAACTGAGTTTAACTTTGGGCTTCTGGAAAAGTAAGGGGGTTCAGAGTAATTTCCGAGTCAACTACCAAACGTGCCTTTAGGTTTTCGTGTCAAAGGTGGTTTTTTTTCTTCTAATTTTGAAATATAAGTCCTCCGTTTCAACACTGTAACGACAAATGCCCCACTCATACGCGTTTAAGTTTGTCACTTGTTGTGTTCTTTCAGTTTCTATTTTAAATACAAACTATTTTAAGACGGATTTTTTGTTAATCGTTTTATTCAAAGTTATCAAATCAAAACCGTGTATTTAACAATATGTATATACTCTTGTTATGGCATCAGCTAACGTTGAATATATCATTGTATTTAAAACCAATGGGCATATCTGACTCAAGAAATTTATTTCTCCATTAAAATCTGCTTTTGCGCTCCTTTAAAATTATGAAAATATGGAGTGATGCCCTTTGGTTTCGGGCATATGGATACGTTCATATCCATGAATTAAAATTCCAGTATACTATGCCAGAATGTCAAAAACTATAACGCTATGACAAGCGGATAGAATGATTTGGATTCTATGTGATTAAACGGGATCAATATTTAAAACAAAAAAGCTTGGTTTTGTCGTCCAGATGAAATGTTTCGTTCATTGAAGTTAATGCATAAAAGTATTCAGCTATATAAAGACGACACAGGAAACTAAAATTAATGATCAGATGTTTTGGGGTGTATCAGAAGCTGAAACACAATTTAAAATTATAGAATATTTATTTATTTGGAATTTTACTGTGGATTTTTATAATTAAGAACGGGTGGATGGGAGTTGAGAGTGAAATTTAAGTCTTTAGTATTTAGATAATTTCGGAGACCACACTGCCTTTCCATGACGATAAAATAAAAGTTCAAAATAGGGATAAAATCCTTTTTAATAGACAGTGTATAATAAATTTCACAAAAAATACCAGATATTTCGGTCACTGTATATGTGACCGAAATATCTGGTATTTTTGTGAAATTTATTATACACTGTGTCTATTAAAAAGGATTTTATCCCTATTTTGAACTTTTATTTTATCCTTTTAGTATTCCGGTTTGGTCCTGGATCTATCGAAAGAAATTCATTTTATATGCCCAAAACCAGTTTAAAAAAAACCTTCCATGTCCGTTTTCATTTGAAGTTCATGCTGCTTTCATTATCTTCGACCTTTATTGTATAAATTTTTGTGAAAGCATATTAGCTCTTTCTTTTCCTTTTGTTGTGACAACCCGAGTGTCTTCAATTTTTGTATTTTTGCTAAGTAGTAATTTTTTTTTTTTTTTTTTTATTGTATTTTCTTTTCGGAGCCTTTGTTTTTCTCTCATTCTTGGGAAATAATCTGTATGTCCCGGTTATATCATGTTGTGAATAATATTTACCTATTTGAAGGGTACTACTAACCTCCTGCTGATATCAAAACTTTACTGAATTATATTTGTATGTTTGCCTTATTTCTAATAAAACTTCTACTTTAATTAAGTGGGTCTTATTATTACTTTATTAGCTTGTTTCTTTTCATTTCTTCTTAGAAATGAATTTACCTACGTGCACCAGGTCTTAGTGGGCTAGGTGTCAAGTTGATGAGCTCTGTAAAGTAAGCAACAGGTAAATGCGACTAAAAACATAAATTCTTTATCATGGTTGCAACGGTAGCTGCAACCTGGTAAAGAATTAACCACGGTCCATAGTAACCACTAGAAACACGTTTTTAAAAAAAAAAAAACTGGCTAGCAAGATTGCCATTTGTAGTTTATTCAGGAAAGGTAACTATTATTTCGATTAGTCTTAATAGTAAAATGTTATTTCGAAAACGAATTTATGGAATTTGGAAAAATAACTTGAAACCCCCCAAAAAATGGCATCGGATCGAAACCAAAATTAGACCGCTGGAATTTGCATGGCCCAAAACCCTATGCAGGTAACTTACAGTCCCCTGTCTTGAATTTTATTTCTTAAGAATAATAATAAGAATATCTTCAAAATTGGGAACACCAGGGGAATCAATTTTTAATGAAAATGGGGGGGAAAATATTAAAAAAAAAAGTTTGATATTTTGAAGAAAAAAAAAGTGCCTGGAAAATCGGAAACTTCGGGGTTTCAGATGAGAAGCCTGGATGTGATAGAGAATATGCAGTAATTTGCATGAAAAATTAACAAAAAAAAAGTCATATGTACCAAAAAGCTTAAGGTGTAGCTTTCCTTTAATGGTGTAGTTGTTTTTGGGAGCCCGGATGGTTAATACATGGATTTTTACGGACTGTGTTTTATTTATTTATTTTCCGGGTTCAATGTGGCAACACTGACGAAAATGTAAATAATCACCTAAAGAAGCAACTAAATAAAACAAATGATAGAAAATCACGGTTTCTGAGCATGAATAAAAACTAGAATAGGTTCTTGGACCCAAAAAGTGTTATATTTTGATGTCATTGATACTTTAAATATGGAAATGGCGAAACCTTGCATTATTTTGCACTATCGCCAATTTATTTCTAAACGTCCATAGCTGATTACGAAAAATGAGTACTGTCACTTCGTTAAAGTCATTACTGACAATTTCAGGTTTAAACATGAACATTACCTATATCTGTGAAGTAATGTGCTGTTTTCCCATCGTGATTTAATGACGTTTAGATTTGATGTGTATTTTAAGCTCTAGTTTGACCCTTTTTCTATTTAGAAATTAGTATTTAAATAAATTTTAGCAGATAAATTTAATTTTTGGAAGGAAAATTAAGCCTACAGGAAACTCACAGACCCCTGGTTTGAACAACAAGGAAAATCCCCTTTATGCATGGGTTGCACTGATGTACTCTTTTTTATAGGATAAGTTTTATGTTTTTTCCGCTTACAACATACAAAAAAGAAACGGAGTGAAGAACAAAGAATTATTAAGAAAACTCAACTTCTGAACATGAAAAATACATACTACAAAATTAGTCCAAACAACACTCGTAAATAATGCTGAATGGCAGAAAATGAAGCAGACGATTTAGACTTCTCTTAAACGCATGGTACACAAATGAATCCACTATATCTAAAGAGTCAGGAACACAATATCTTTGCAAAATAAAACTATTCCTGTAATACAGTGGGAATCTTTATAAAAACTTCAAATAACGACAAAACCCCTATCGAACCTTTAACTGCTCAGTTTCAGACAGCGAATCCCAAAGTTTCAAAACATACAGCGCGTGAGCCAGGCACAATATAGTTTAAAGAGTACAAGGTTACAATGAATTTACTTCAGTGCAGCAAATTTTGCATAGCTGGCACGGGAACCTGATATTGCATGTTCAACAGTAAGTACATGAGTACTAAACTTATATGGACCATAAACAAAGCCAAGATATTTCAGCCAAGTAGACTATAATAGGTTTATATGCTACAACAATAGATAAAGAAGATCCAACTTTACCTTGGGCACTATAAACAAAGAATTCAGTCTAAGCAGTATGAACATTAAGCCCTAGAAGCTTTTAAACAGAAATCAAAGAATCAAGGTTTGCCTGTAAAGTAGTAGAAAGACTCAAACTGATTAGCAGGATATTATCTGCGTAGTAAATCAAACTAAGATCACATATGTCATTTATAAATTTCGCCAATAATCATCCTAATCACAGTGGCTGTAAGAATATTAATCATAATAGGACTTAAAATTGAATCTTCCCTGAGTTGGTGTCATATGGATGACGGTGGGGAGTGGAGTTATGAGGGCTGGTGTCAGTGTGAAAAAAGTATGGCAGCCCCATTCCACTCTGGGCCATAAGTATACTTTTTAAGGATTTGGGCATCTACCCCTCTAATAAGACGGATAGACCCAGTCAAAACACCATTTTCAAGTTCGACCCTAACATAACTATGGATATACCAATATGGGGACAAGCAACTATATGGGGCGTAACTCCATAATCAAGCGCAGTAGATGGGATTTATTCCGATACATAAATATACGGGATTTCCCAAATTCTCAGCTTTACTGCGGATACACTTCAGTAGACGATGAGCAAACGTATAATTCAGTTGTTTACGAAAACCAAAGTGTATAATCTAGAAAGCACTTACGTATCAATTCAGGCAGGATAAGACTTTCTAAAAACCTCGCTTAAAAACACAAAGAAACAGTAATAGGGTGGTAACTACCACAAAAATTAGCTTTTTTTAAATATTCATTATTGCGCCAGAACCAAATGAATTAGGTACTTGACCTGTATCAATGCATATTTCAAATAAAAGTATCAGATGCTCAATCAGTAGTGCCTTGCGTTTTGAAGGTGGTTGGGTGTGCTACCGTCCAAACCGGGAGCTTTACGACGCTTGAAAAGCCAAGAGGGTCAAGCCTATTTATTTAAAATAGCGTCACTTCCAGTTTCTAAATTCGAATAACAGGAACCAAACACAGTAGAATAATGGCGAAACCATTGCTCTTCTGGCATACCAGCACAAGCTTTAGTACGACAGATCTGAATATTTCTATACTTTTTCCACATCAAGTTAGGATTTTTAAGAGCCTTGGCAGAGGAACGTTCAGATTCCTAGCCTTAAGGTCACTGGCACACTCGGTATATTCTTTGTTTGTCTTTCTGAATAGCTGGAACAGAGGACAGATCTTGGTTTATTACAATCACGCCAAATACGATACCACATTTTTGAACGTCTGTTAGCTGCGCTTAAGCTGGGATCATGACTTCAACCGAACTTACAGGTACCTCTTTTCACTTTAGCTACCGGGACGGAGGCTGCCTTCCCACATTTCATAGCATGAATAATTGCAGCAGCATATATATCAAGACTAACTAATACACCATGGAGTAATAACTGGAAAAGCACTTTAATTTTCGTTACTCATCTAGACTCTCTTGAAAGAGAATCTTACCGACTTTTTTATACTGTCTTAAAGTAATACTGCGGGGGATTTGTCCTATTATTAGGAAAATAACTTATTTTAAATGACAAGCCGAAGTGATAGTTGAATATGTGCTCAGAATCCACTGCAACATCCAAAACAAGAGTGAAGTTAAGAGACAACATGACCTATATTGGACGTGCTACCTGAGCTATGTATATGTTACCGTGAATGTCCGAAATCCGTTGAATATCGACATTCACCGGCAAATATCAGCAAACACATAGTCGCTTGGTGTGTGTCCAAAACATTTGTTAAATACCCATATTTTGGAGTTTCACCGGAGAATGTCGACATTCATCATGCACTAGTGGTGAATGCTGACCATTTCTAAGATTTATATTTTCTTCTCCGTAATTCAGTCACGATACGTTTTTTGTCGCTCTTTTTGAGAGGTATGACTAAGAATGTAAAACACATACTATATTTTTAATTAGAAAAGATAATAATAATAGTAAAACACTTCACACCGCGCAAATTTCGGATATGGCTTGATTACTGAATTCTCTACCATTATCTGATTACAATATCTAATTTATTGCAACAACTTAAACTATCATGACACTTTGGATTACACAAAATGCTCTTGTTTTTACAACTCCATTTGTTTGTGGAACACTTCCTTTTGCAATGACAGCGTATATAACCTGGCCCAGTGCTTCTCAAATTAGCAGCATTAGCTGCAGCTGCTTATCTCGGTGATTTTTTTTTTTAATCGAATCTCATCCTTAGAAAGAAACTTTTCTTTACAAATTGCAAACTGATTATGTATGTAAAGCTGCTTGAGGGTACCATTTTCATTTGCAAGTCTATAGAAATCAGAGTCTTCAATTGCAACAACAGCCGCTAAAACGTTTCGGTTATTTGTCCGACCATGTCGACATCAGGGATTTGTATTTTTACAGTGTCATCAATTTGAACAGGAAGAACTTGTCTTGTGAGGCTCGTAACATTTTTGCTAATTGGAGCAGAAGATTTCCTTTCGCGGCACGCGTTATTCAGCCAGAACTTGATTTGGAAACGTGGCAATTTGCAAGTCTACTTGAAAATTTTTCTTAGGAATTTGGTTTTCGGTAAGAACACCGCTTAATTTGTTTCAGATGTATTACCTATTTCATCAAGCTGATCTTCAGCCTCAAAAGCTAATGGCAATTTCTGTATTTTGATCTTCGGTTTTGATATTTGCCATTTGTTCGCTAGGCAAAATAGAAGATGCTATGACTGTGACAAGGCTGTCCATAAACCATCGTAACATATTTCCACATAACGCAAATTTTGGATATGACTTGATTGCAGAATTCTTTGCCATTATCTGATCGCAGTATTGCTGCAGCAACAAATGTTAAAAATATTTAAAAGAACGTGATGGGCTACTTCTTTCGCCCACTTTGTTTCATTTACCAGAAATAAGGATTCGGTTTCAAGAATTGTGGTTTTTTGCCTCTCTTTTGGACATTCATTGGATTGGGTTTTTAGGATTGGGGTTTTTCTCTCTCTCTTGGACATTCACCAGAGCATATATGTGATTGTCGACGTTCACCGGTGAGGGTCCGAACGCACAAGAATGCAATGATTTCATATTTCATTGATGCATTTGGTGTTTGTTGATATTCACCGGTGAAAGTCGACATTTCCAATTTTTGAACATTCATGGTAACATATATATATATCTAAAACATCGCTTTTTCGATAAATCACTCGTTAGACATGAGTGCACGAGATTATGTTTTTCATTCTTAGTTAGGTCGCATTGGAAATCTCCATTACGAGTGTTACCCAAACGAAGCACAAGTCTACGAAGGTGACTGCATGCCTCTGAAAAGTTTTTTCGCTTTGGATAGAATTATGAATGGTAAGGAAATAAACATTAATGATGATGAACATGCTAGGAGCTTTGAATTGGGAAGCTATGTAGAATTCACACGATTCCAAATTCTTTTTTGACGCAGGTTCTTATCATAAAAAATAGCAGTGCCGCCACTGGGTCTGTACGAGCCGCTCCGATGGACGGCCTCCTGAATTCACACAGATTTGCTTTGGAAACACTCATAAAGACCAAAGTTTTCTGCAGTAAACAAATGTTCTCCTGTAGATATTCCAGCTTCGTAGCATCATGTCCAAAAATATTTCGAGAAAGGATAAGAAATTTCTCTTATCATCTGGCGGAAGCGGTATTGGCGTCTGCGATAATTTTTCTCACTTCAGGATGCGAAAGACGAAAGCTGGAATGATTCTATTTTCCAAGTGGACAGAGAGCACACCTAACTCGCAATGCGCTTTAAGGGTTGGTTTTTAGTAGACTCTTGAGGTTCAGCACACTTAGAGTACTTCAGGGAACCGGTGCAGTCCTTAGCCAGATTATCAAAAGAGAGACATTTGAAGTGCCTTCATGGGACAGCCTTAGATTCAGGACTCGCACTACTATATACTCTACTTTCAAGCCGGACTTCAAGGCAAGATCACGGCTTATTTATCCACAAAAGTGAATTTGACACTCCTCGAAGTTCCAAAGCGCTTTGCTTCAAGCACGTGTGGTCTCGAACTAGTAATTTCTGCTTCCAAAGTGTCAAGTGTAACAAATTTAGAAATAGTCAAATATTTCTCCTGTCGGCAAGATTTTTTACTTCAGGTTTTGTCATAAGCGACTCGCTAAGAGCTTGGACAGCTTTAGGATCACCCATGAAGGCTATTAATCCAGTTTTGGATTAAACCAAATTATGAAAAAAAAATATGTTTTAAATGTTTTGACTTAACAAATAAGAGTTCCAAATAGGGACAGGTCCTTCTATTAGACAGTGAAACAAAAATATATACAAAGGCTCTAAATATTTCGATGACACAATCGATCATCATCATCACTAGAGTTACTAACGTATCGAAATTAAAACAAACTATATTTATACTAAACAAAATAATCACTTAAGGGTTAAAACATGTTACCGGTCCTTAGACTTAAAAAGTTCACTAACTATTCTTAAATTCTGTAATACTGCGTTGAATATTCTTCCAATTAAAAAAAAATGCTGCTGGATTTATAGGTGCTAAATTTATCTTCTTATTCTTCTAATAGCAAATGAAATATTGCTGATTCTACAGTTGGTCTGTCATCCCCATATATACGACTTTGGTACTTTTTTAAGGCCATACTGCCTTTTCTATGACGAAACAGTGAGAGTTTCTAATAGGGACAGGTCCTTTTATTAGATAGTAAAACAAAAATATATACAAAGGCTCTTTATATTTCAATGACACAGTCTGTCATTTTACACCTATAAATCTAGCAGCATTTTGATTTTAATTAGAAGAATATTCTACGCAGTATTACGGAATTCAAGAACAATTAGTGAACTTTTTAAGTTAAGGGACCGGTAACTGGCTTTGACCAACAATTTTGAAGACAATTGTACCACCTTTATTCAACGCAGTATTACAAAATTAAAGAACAGTTAGTGAACTTCTTAAGTCAATGGACCGGTAATTTGCTTTGACCTACAATTTTGAAGAAAATTGTACCACCTTTATTCAACGCAGTATTACAAAATTCAAGAACAGTCAGTAAACTTTTTTAATCAATGGACCGGTAACTGGCTTTGACCCTGAAGTGATAATTTGGTTTAGTATAAATACAGTTTATTTTAATTTTGATACGTTAGTATCGTAACTCTACTGATGATGATGACCGACTGTGTCACTGAAATATCTAGACCCTTTGTAAATATTTTTGTTTAACTGTCTAATAAAAAGACCTGTCCCTATTTGGAACTCTTATTTGTTTCGTCATAGAAAAGGCAGTGTGGTCTTGGAAAAAAAGCAATGTTTTGACTTATTTTATTTAATAAATAAAAATTATTAAAGCTTTAGAAATAAATATCAGTATATATAAATTAGTGACAATCCACAGTCTTTTCTTTTTTTTTTTTCGCTAAAGTGCAAATTACGTTCTGGTCTTGAGAAGGCATGGGGGTTATCAGCCCTACTCATGTTAATTTTTTCTCGTTTTGAGTTTGGCTGGGCTATTTATTATACTTTCTATTCGTTTTGAGTTTCATGTATTTATTGATAGTGATTTGTGGTAGTTTTACGGTTGAAAAATTATTTGGCTTTATTTCTGCTCATTTTTGGCTTAATAGAGTTCTTTACTTTTCTGTGGAAAACACGTTTTGTGGGAGAAGTTTGTAAAACTAATTTTCACGAAAAGTCAATTGCGCAACAAAATTCAGCCGTATTGTAATCTGCTTAGTAGAAAAATCTAGTTCTTTATTGTTCAAAGGCTACAAAATACCTGTTTCAAGCTAGCTGTAAGTACTTTGAACCCTCAATGAAAACTGATTAAGAGTTCTCTTTCGTCACTGCTATTGAGGCACTGGGACATCATAGAGAGCTGTTTAAAGGCCCATTTAAAAGGAAATCTAGTGCCTTTTTTAATTAACTAGACATAATGTAATTTTTGTCAAAAACTGCATCTTCATGTATAAGATAATGTATTGGCTATAATGTTATATTTTAGCAACTCTGCTGCCTGGTTCCCTAGGGTTCGTTCTTTTGTAGATCTAGAGAAGAAAAATCCATAAGCTTTTTCTTGTGCGTGATATTTTTTTTTTCAAATATTAGAAAAAGAAAAGAAGAAAATCATTAATATTTCTCTCAAGCAATAACATATAACGATTTCCAAGTTTACTATTCAAGTTCTTCACGTACAAAAAAAATTGTACCACAGCTTAAGGTAGACAAAGACTTTTTTGTTAGTTTTTTTTTTTGTGTGTTTAATAACAAAACTAGAACGAGCAAAAATAATACGCGGGATGGACAATTTTATGAAAATGGACTTCTTTGCCATATATTGAAGATTAAGTCTTCAATAGTCTTGCACATATAATGTGTCCCAAAAAGAACAGCAGATTTGAATCTACTATAAATCAGAATTTATCATAGTCAGCGCGCTAGCGCTGCCTATGTAAAGAACGATGTGGCCACAATGTTTTTCTTTTCTTCTTTCTTCGACAGGCACTTCGTATCGAAGGAGTTGTCGTAGAAACTTCAAAAAGGGCTCATTCGATTGGAAACTGGGGTGTCTAGTGCCCTTTTTAATAGTCGAAAGTGATTGGAGGGCAACTAGCCCCCCCCACGCCCATCATTCCCCCAAACACATCCAATCAAAATTTTGAGATAGCCATTTTGTTCAGCGTAGTTGATTTCCACATAGAAAATATGTTTTTGAGGAGGACACTCCCCCACAACCCTTAGAGCAAGGGTTTTAAGTTATGCCCTGGGGGCATATAAGGTTTTTATAGAAGGCGTTGTCGTAGAAACTTCAAAACAGGCTCATTCGATTGGAAATTCGAAGGGCTAGTACCCTTTTTAATAGTCGAAAGTGATTGGAGGACAACTAGCCCCCCACGCCCATCATTCCCCCAAACACATCCACTCAAAATTTTGAGATAGCCATTTTGCTCAGCGTAGTTGATTTCCAGATAGAAAATATGTTTTTTGAGGAGGACACTCCCCCACAACCCTCAGGGCAATGTTTTGAGGAGGACACTCCCCCAGAGCCCTCAGGGCAAGGGTTTTAAGTTATGCCCTGGGGGCACATAAGGTTTTTATAGAAGGCGTTGTCGTAGAAATTTAAAAAGGGGCTCATTCGATTGGAAATTCAAAGGGCTAGTGCCCTTTTTAATAGTCGAAAGTGATTGGAAGGTAACTAGCCCCCCCCCCCCACACCCATCATTTCCCCAAACACATCCAACTAAAATTTTGAGATAGCTATTTTGTTCAGCGTAGTTGATTTCCAGATAGAAAATATGTTTACTGGAAAAATACAAATGAATGTGCATTGTCAGTTTAATATAGGTATACTGATATTTAGTAATCAAAATGTCAATATTATTTGATTTATTAAAGTTATAAAAGTAAAGTGCAAATTTTGTTCTGGCCCTGGAAGGCATAGGGGTTTTTGCGCCCAACTTATGTTAATTTCTGCTCGTTTTGAGTTTGACTCGGTTTTTTATTGTAATTTCTGTTCGTTTTGGGTTTCATTTATTTATCGATGCTGATTTGTGGTAGTTTCACGCTTGGTAGATTATTTGATTTTATTTTTGCTCATTTTTTGTTTAATGGACTTATTTACTTTTCTTTGAAAAACTTATTTTGCGGGAAAAAGTTTTTTTTAATTTATTTGAAAGAGGTAAACAAAACATGCCATTCTCTTCAGGAGATGTTGCAATTATATTTTAAACACGATATTAGGCATATGCCCCCCCCCATGCCATTGCTACCTGGGTGTAATCAGCAAAACTCGTAAGTAGCACCCGTACCAGGGCTCCATTGCACACTAGCGTTGATAGCTGTTTGAGACATCCATTAAGATCATTAATATGTTCAAGAAATAATAGGGGACCCAGCACAGAACCTTGTAGCACACCACATTTTGCTACCATCTCATGAGACAAAGTTGTACCCAACCGTATTCTGCGTTCTTCCTTCAAGAAATGAAGCTATCAATTTTAGACTTTGAAATGTATTCCAGCGTTCTCAAGCTTAGCCAATGAAATCTAATGGTCAACACAGTCAAAGGCCTTCATAACATCCAGAAATATTGAAGCCACCTTTTAAACCTGAATCGATACAATCGTTAACAAACATGATAAAAAATAATAAAGCATGCTCCGTAGACATATTGTTTCAAAAACCGAATTGACTAGAATAAAAAAAACTTGTTTTTCGAAGTGATTCATCAATCGTCTACGAATCAATTTTTCAAAAATACGAGGAATTACTGGAAGTAGAGAAATCAGACGGTAATTGATCTTATTATCCCTTGTCACCATAATTTATAAGAGAAATTCTCTAATAGCCTTTCTGTCATATACATCACACACGGGAAAAAGCTTTCAGATTTTTCTTAACAAAAACCTAGTAAAGAAAGAACCATCTTGTCATCACTGTTACCCAAGCCACTCTTTAAGGTGACATTGCATCCATAATAAACCAATTATTTTTCAAGTTTTTTTTTTTGTTTCTTCAGCTTAGGCTAAATTTAGAGAAATTTTCAAATCTTGAAACAAGATCATATACTGTTCTACAAGCAATACAGTTACGTTGGTTGTTTTGAAGACTTCTTGTTTGTAATGCGCCAGTTTTATATGGGAAAAATCTTTGGCTTTTTTGTTTGTGTATCTATGAACTATTTAAGGAAATCCAAACACAGTTTCATACTTCATTATAACCATTTACGCCTTATACTAATGAATATTACTTGTAAAACATCCTACCAAGACTGTTCCTACCTCTCCTTTAAATTATCAATGGTCGTTTGTTCAATGGTCGTTTGTACCTGTATACGATGAACGTATAAGCATTACTTAGAAACAGTGTTTGATTACCTGTTAAGATTATTTTCTTATTTTCTAAACAGACTTAGTTACCGTAGCTAAGCGCCTTTAAAGTCAAGAAAAAAAAAAAAAAACACGTGCTGAGATATTTTGTTGCTTTTCAAAGAAAAACAAAAAAACGTACGCTTTCTCTGGTCCTTAAAATCTACTTATTTGACTTTGTGGATGATAATAATTAATATTAGTGAAAAGAATGAATTTTTGAAGGTCATGAGAGATCGAAGAGTAGGTTTGAAAATTAATATTGAGACGACTAAGTCGCTTAGATTAGGAATAAACAAGGGCGAAGGATTGATGTTATGTGACGGTAAAATTGATCAAATTCATAGCTTATCTTATATATGTAGTATAATCATTCAAGAGGGTGGGTGTAGCTAAGATGTAAAAAGTAGAGTAGCCAAGGTACAGACTGCTTTTTCACAGTTGAGAATAGTTCGAAAGAGAAGGAAGATAAGTTGTGGACTAAGAATAGAATATTGGAAGCCACGGTAACGACAGTGATTAAGTCTGATTCTGAAGGTGAAAGGCTTCTGATGATGAAAGATAAAATCTGGTAAAATTTCATTATGAATGTGCCTTAACTAAAAAAGTTTTGTTAAATGTTTTCCAAAAGAACTGCCTAAGAATAGTTTTAGGTGCTTGTTTGACTGGCCGTATATCAAACAATTAGGTGTGAGGCAAATTTGTTTCGATCCCACTTCCTAGGGCTCTATTGAAAGAAAGGTCAGGATAGCTAGGCCACATTTTACTGATGAATTATGGCAGATTCCCAAACATTGTGCTTCTTGAGAAAAATTCTGGGGCCAAACGAGAAGCAAGTGTCCCCAAATAGGGTGAGAAGAGGCCATAAGAAAGGACCTGCAAGGATAATGAAACTTCCCGGGAGGGGATAAAGAGACCTTGAATACACTAGAATAGAAGAAGGCTGTGCACAGCTGAGCTGGCCTCATCGGTTCCTGCTCCGTGCTGCAGTGATCTGGTAGTAGAAATAGTATTGTAATTAGTTTTATCATTTTTAACCCCAGTGGCTGATTAAAATCAGCCCGTAGTCACTTCAAGATGCTGGAAATTTAGCTTATGGACTTTGGAACTTTTGAAAAAACTGGGCTTAGGGTTAAAGAACTCCACTTAATCTTAAAATATATTAAAATAATGAAAAAAGCAAACTTTTAACGTTCAAACCTTGTCAAAGCTGCAGTCGACTTTACTGTACTCAAGTCAACTAGCGTAGTTAGGGGTCCTAACGCAATCAGTCCAATCAACTAGGATTCAACTAAATATTTTTTTTTTTAAATACAAATTTACAATAGTCCATCATTTTTGGCGAGCCAGAGATTAATGAAAATCTAGAGCAAAAAGCATCCAGTTTTACGAAAAAATCTGCGTAATTTTGATGGAGTGGGTGCTTGAGTGTCAGCAATACAAGAGACGTCTTTTCAACTGTTCTCTTTGCTTTTTGTTACTTATTTCCTCCGAAGTTCCTCAAAATATCGCCGGAATGTCGCAGCTCTTTAGGAACTATAAAGCATTATCTTTTGAAATTCATCTTTATCATTCGAAGCAGATTTTAGCTACAAGACCAAGAATATCGCACAGCAAATTTACATTCGCTCAAAGTAGTATCTGGCTCACCTGGCTAGCTTTCTCCTAGAACGGAGCTTCCGTTGTAAAACAGAGACAAAGGTAACGCAGATGCTGTAAAGGTAAAGGAGATGCACTCCTCCAAGATAAACTAAACTATTTTCAAAATGCGCCTTCTGCGTATTTACAAACTCTATAAATGCAAAAACATGCCCAACTCCAAGTTATTTACTATAGAAAAGAAAATAACGAAAAGAAACTGATAAATTTAATCGAAGCTTGTCTATAAAACGTTTACGTAAAACTTATGAACGAAACAACATTTAGGAAAACATTCAAGACAAGGTGACCTCGCGCCAAAGATGTCCTAGAAAAACTGTGACCCGAAAAGTCGCTTTTTTTCCATGTAGATTTTGAGTTTATTTTTCATTAGAGGGTGTCTTCGATAGTTCACCATCACTTAAAAAAAGAATTGATCATTTATGAAAAACTAACAAAATGAACTTTCCTTCGGGTACAATAACATAGATGGAAATTATTTTATAAAAACAATTAATGTTCACAGTGAAAGAAAGAGATAATAAATAAAACAACTGTCCTAGGAAAACGAAAAAAAAGAAGAAGACCAGATGGAATATGCTATTTAGTCTTATACTGAAACCTCATAAAGTAGCTATACATTCTGTGCTACAAACAAAAGAGAAAGGGTTATCGGAGGGTTGATTTTCTGCCAATGCTGTATAATAGAGAAACAAAATAAGGAGTGTAAGAATAAGTAAAAATTCATAATACTTGACTTCTATTTTATTTAGAGATATGAATTCTTAAATGAAAAAAAAAAAAAAAATAATAATCAGAATATGTACAGGTAATGATAATAAAGACAAAATTTGACACTCATTTTAATCCTGGAATTTACAAAGTTAACAATAGCCTATTGCAAAAGTTACCCTTTTAACCAGAGCTTACAGAAGAAGGTTATAACTTTGGAGTGCAAAGCAAAATACTCTAAACATTCTCTGCTGCATTATTGTATCATCTTTTACTTCCTCTGTATGGTTACATCTAATTTTATTTAAAAATTGTAATTCATGACAAGGTCTATTTTAGCGAAAACCCTTAAATAAAGTTTGAAATAATCCCCCAGGTGCACTCTTTGGATGACGACCCCCTTTGGCCGTTTTTGTACCTGTGAAAAAGAGTCATTGGGTATGTCACCAGAGAAGGCAGAGTATGGAAAATCGGACAGAGTGGAAACTCAAGTTCGTCTCTTAGAAAGAAACAAATCATAAATTCAATTATTAAGACTTAAATAGAAATGATCATTGTATTTTTTTCTCTATATCTCTTTTTACTTTTCTTTACACTGTCAAAGGTAAAGGGAACTCTTTTTCAAAAACAAGACAGTATGTCGAATTTTATCAATTTTTTGAAAACTAAACGATGTTCCGTATTTTGGCACAGCCCTAATCATTTTATTACTAGTGAAAATAGCTTAGATCAAAAGCGGATGCATATTTTCATATTTCCGGAAAATTTAAGGTTGATACACGTGAACTTGAACACTTAATTGGAATCCAAATTTTGGTCGATTAAAATTTAGCTTATTTTGAAAAATTTCTAGTTCTGCTGGGTGACGCTGTGCTGTCACGGGTACTATTAGTGCTTCTAAAGGCCCGACCATTCCTCTCTTCTCACTTTCTCATAATCTTTGTACTAAGGATTGAGAAACCAAATGACTTTTTCCCATGTTTTTACACAAGAAAAAAAGGTATGAGGAGAGGAAACGGTTTACATTTAGGATTTTGCAATTTAGGACTCACCACAGATAATGAAAAATGGAGCACCAAGTTTTTAGATAGCTAAAGCCTTAGTCTATAGAAAGTCAATGACATCAAGGAAACTGAGGGGAACTTTTCAAACATCCTTTACTCAGGTAATACATCAACTTGGTGAAGCTTGTTCAAACAACTTCGAAGCTCATAAAATTAAGACATAAGATTCAAAGAATAACTAGATAGCTCTCGAGTAAAAATACAGGGAGCAAAACTGTAACCATGAAAAAAACTGGAGAGACTAATTACATCAACCTCTGTTAAATAATTCTCAGACAAAAACAAATAAGGCAAATATTTCTACTTGTTTTTCTTGGCCACCAATTATCCAAACGGTATTCATAAAACGGTATTCATAAGAAAAATACAAATATAAATGTAAAAGAAAAAATACAAATAGATAACACTTGAGAGTAAACCACGAAGGGAGAATCAAGCCCGATGGTTAATCCCTGAAAAGACCGAAAGGGCTAACTTCCATTTGCCTTTGGCAAAATTGCGAAAACAAATAAAACGTACAAAGCTGTTGCATCTTTCTTCGCTAATGTTTTTGCTTAGTTAACGAGTCAACGCTTATTGAAACTGTTTCCAAATCCTCAAAATATAAAAACGCACATAGAAACATCAAAATATAAATAAGTAGCTCTTGAACACAAAAGAAGAAAAGCAAAAAAATCAATCGTTGAAGAAGCTGAAAGGGTTCGTTTCGTTTGCCTTTGTTGAAGAATCCTCAGAAGCAAAAGCAAAGGAGAAAACCATTCCTTTTGTAGCAGCAGTCTCAGTCCGGGAACAGCATCTATTGAAAAAACTCTTTATGTACAACAGAATTTCAAAATTTAATATAGGACTAAAATAGTAAAAACACTTTAGAACTGTTAAAATAATCAACTTTACTTTTAGAAACAAAATTCCAAGGAATAATTAGATTTAGGAAGTCAGTACAGAAATCTTAGTCAAGAGAACTTTTCCACAAATTAACTTTGTTCCAGCTTAATTTGTCTGATTTTTAAACTACGTTCCTGCATAATTCAATATTAAGAAAGGGGGACAAAATTAAAAAAGCCAAGGGAAGTAAAAGAACCAACAACGTTAATAGATTGGATGGTAGATCTAAACTGCAAGTAGACAATTTAGAATATGTACACTAAAATTATGCACGAAAGATTCTAAATTAAGACTTTATGCTTAGAAAATGTACAATTGGTCGAGATTGATATTAAGTATTTTACATCTGTTCCAATTGGAGGAATTCAAGCTTTTTTTCTCTCTCTTAGAAGGCAGGAAGGCATAGGGAAGAGGAAAAAAAAAAAATCAGGAGAGCTATAAATAGAAAGGATTGCATTTTAGAAGAAAAAACAATAGCGGGAAAACAACCGATATAAAATAACACAACGTTTTGTTTAAAAATCACAACAGTGTTTTCTCCGTAGCTCCAAAAACTAATTTGCTACGTAATTTTTATTTCAAAAAATGGATTTATGGCTCAAAATATGTCCTGGGTAGCCGAAATAGTGTTCCGACTACCAGGCCCAACATAAAGGTAGGGGCTATAATCTTCACTTAACGAGTCTGTGTTTCCTGTCCTGATGGAGTTAGAATATATTCGGAACTCATCGTTTCGGAAACTGATCCGTGAATCCCTTGAGGGGTCTACAAGCAGCTCTCAAGGGGATCGTGAATAATATTGTACTTAATTACATACACACGCGATGGCGTATTTATATTGTTACTGACTACGGACCTATGAAATAAGTTAAAAACTAAAAGCAATATATACTAAAAAAATTTCCAGAAGTCATACGCTATAGTTTACAAACTAAAAATGTAACTGCGAAAGTGGGCAAGGGGATTGCTGTGTGCAGTTATTTGCTCTCAATCGGTGTTTCAGAGTGCATCACGATTTTAGTGTTTTAATTTTTTTTTCAAACGAACTGTAAGTAAGGAGCGACCCGGCTCAATAGTAACCGAAAATCTAAAAAACTAAATTTTTATATGTAAAACGGATCTACTTTTTATGCTGATTTCTAATATATAAGTTTCATTAAGTTTAGTCTTACTCATCAAAGGTTACGAGCCTAAGGTCAGTCTTGTTTGGGAGTTCATACCGTAAACACCTCTGTTGGATATAGTCTGGATATAATCTCATTATACAATAAGACCCAATTGTGATTCCCTACGGACTTATTATAGTCAACAGAATCAAGTCTGGATATAATCTCATTATACAGTAAGACTCAATTGTGATTCCCTATGGACTTAGCATAATCAACATTTTTGAACTTGAATTATTTATAGTTAATTGACCAAACCTGTTTGATGCATTGCCTGTAGGAGTCAAGAGCTGATTTAATCGTGCTATATTTGGTTAGCGGGGGGTATTCACACACCCCCCTTGCCAGTAAGTCCCTTTTGATGCTATTTCGAATGAATTGCTAATCCCCAATCCTCCCGAAGCGGATTTATAATCGAGATTTATCATGGCTAATGTTACGCAAAAATCGTTCGACGAGTTCAGAAAAGTTTTTGAGCGGAAAACTAGATTCTATTATTGCTACGCAGACAGAATTAAATAATAAGCTTGACGGAATTACTTCTGAGATCGCGTCGCTGAGAACGGAGGCTGCCGACCGAGATGTGAGGCTTAATAACTTTGAGAAAACTATCGACGAGTATGTCGACAAGTACCAGGCCCTGGAAAAACAGCTACTACTTATCGACGTGAAAGATCGCCGTCTGAACCTTATTGTGCATGGTTTACCGGCAGAAGAGCCTAACAAGAAAGTTGAAGATAGCGTCATTAAATTAGTTAGCGAAAAGCTGGGTGTAACTAGTGACATATCTATGACTAAGTGCTATCGGATTTCTTCACGGGCTGCAAACATCACAAATAGGCGCAGCAAGCAAAATAGCCGACGCAAGGAGTCCCCCGTATTTATTTCACTAAGCTCGGAGAGTGATGTCCAGTCGATCATGAACAATGTTAAAGCTAAAAGGTAGTGGGATTATAATCTCTACAGACCTGCCCCCTGCTCTCAACATGATTCGAAACTCCCTACTCTCGAAAGCACAAGAAATGAAAGAGTCGAAACATATCGTTTCATCCAGAGTGCGTCATAAGGGTATTAACTTATGGCTAGAAGTGAAAAAAAGTGATTCTTCTGACTGGGAAAAGATTAATTAGTTTGTTTGTAGTGTATACGAGGACCATTATTTGTTTAATGAAATACGTCCGCGATCGAGAGATGAAACAAGTTCATTTTGTTGGTGTGTGTCATGATTGGGAAAATGACCACCAGTCAGTGTTGTTTTTTTTCTTTTCGTTGTTTTTTTCTTTCTTATTGTGTTCAGTGCTCAATGCGACTTCGACTTGTTAAGTCTGCCATGCCAGATTATGCTTCATCGTCGCTATTCTTTTTTTCTATTTTCCATAGGCCTAGAAATCAGGTTCTGTTTTTGCTTCGTGTGTTTTTTTCAGTTGAAGATCAGATATTTCACAAGACGTGCCGTACTCTTCCACATCAAGGTTTGGTTGATGATTTATTGCCGCATCACTACAGACTCCCACCAGACGGTTTGGTAAGTCAAAATGATTATGATTAATTCTACTGGTGATGGGACATCGAGTAGGTTGAGAGATTTTGAGAGAGACCCATTAGATTTAATAAAAATTTCTGCAGATTGTGGTTTTTCGGATGATGAATATGATATTTCTATTAGATCCCTCCCTATTAACAAATATTTACTCCCTAATGAGATTAATGGACATGTTTCTCCTGGTAGTGTGAGGCTGGCGAGTTTAAACTGTTGCGGGTTGATGAGTAGTTTGGACCATTTATCTTCGTTCCTTCCATGCTACCGAGTTGATGTATTAGCTGTATGTGAGACTTTCTTAAATGAGTCAACTAGTCACCTAGCGAATATTAATGGTTACAATTTTATTTCTAAGACTAGGAATGACAGATCGAGAGGAGGCCTTGGTTTTTTTATTCATAATGATATTACTTACAGGATTGTTTCGGATTTTGATTCTATGTATGAAGAAATGTTGTTTGAATTTTTGGTTGTTGAGCTTGATTTTGGTAATGAAAAAGTGTTGTGTTGTTGTTTTACAGACCACCTAGCTCTTCGGTGCAACATTTCATAAGTAAGCTGGAAGCGTTTTCTTCGATCGCAATCGAGCGAAGTCGGAAGATTATGTACATTGGGGATTTTAATATTGATATAAGTAATGCTGGTCATGATCTTTCATCTACACAATATTCGCCTTCGGCTGTTGATTTTCTGACACTTTGTCTTTCGCTGGGGCTTCTCCCAGCTTGTCGTATTCCAACTCGAGTTGTAAGCTCGACAGCAACGGTAATCGACAATATTTTTCTGAATATGGAATTTGATTCGTGTCATGTTATTATCGATGACACGTCAGACCACTTTATGCTTTTGATGGAGATAAAAACTGGGCGACAAACGGCGACTCCGATCAAAACAACTAGAAGGCTTGATGCTACATCTGTTCAGCGGTTGAATGAACTGCTGCTTAAAATTGACCCCTCTCCGTGCTTAGACTGCGAGGATGTAAATCAAGCTTCACAGTATTTTGTCAACGAATTTACCACAGCACTTAATGTGGCTTGTCCGATGTCTTCGACCCGTCTAAGACGTTACAACAGACCTAAAAAGCCTTGGGTTACACGAGGACTACTAAGGTCGATCCAATCAAAGAACAGGCTGTATAAAATATATCTATCGAATCCCGATGAAACAAATCAAGCCTTTTTTAAAGCTTACAGAAATTGCTTAACCAAGGCTCTCAGGTCTGCTAAACAGCTCTACTATTTGAAGGCATTCAATAGCGCGCATGGATCTCCTAAGAAGGTATGGACATTAATAAACGATTGTATCGGCAAAAAAAAAGTTAAATTCTTTTCCGGACGAAATGATGCCCCCAGGTGGTGATACAGCTGTTAAAGGAAAACTTAACGTCGCCAACATGCTCAACACGCACTTCGCTAAAATAGGTGAAAAGACGTCGGAAGAGGCATCCCAAAAATCAACGCCAAATTCTGCTGATTTCAAAAGTTTTCTACCCTCTTCTACTGACCGATCCATATTCCTCACTCCAGTCTCGTCTGCTGAATTGATGCTTGTACTTCATCAACTCAAAAATGGACACTCAGAAGGAATCGACGGATCTTCTACGAACTTGCTTAAATCGATTATGCCTAGTATAGTAAATTTTCTTGTGCACATAATTAATCTTTGTTTCAAGAATGGTATCTTCCCTTCATGTATGAAGTCCGCCCGTGTCATTGCACTACACAAAGGGGGAGATATAAATGATCCGTCCAACTATAGGCCCATATATATTCTATCTGCTTTCGGAAAAATTATTGAACGTTGTTTGTACGAGAGGATTGTAAATTTTCTTGACAAGAATAGTTTTTTCAGTAAGTCCCAATTCGGGTTTCGAAAAGGACATTCTACTGAGCATGCTATTTTGGCAGTAACCCAGTTTATTCATGATGCCTTGGATAAGGGTGAAATTCCAGCTTCTATATTCGTGGATATACGGAAAGCGTTTGACACTATTTGTCACATGATTTTAAATGAAAAATTGTCTAATTGTGGTATACGTGGTCCGGCTAAATCGATAATATTGTCATATTTAAGCGATAGAGTCCAGTGTATTGATGGGGGCGATGTTATATCAACGTCTTCGAACCAGTCAAATAAAGTTGGAGTGCCCCAAGGTTCAATTCTCGGCCCTCTGTTGTTTCTAATTTATGTTAATGATATTAGTAATTCAGTTGAGGACCTAGGGCTGACCGTTCTCTTCGCAGATGACACAGCCTGTAGTGTCTCTGGAATCGATGAAGATCGTGTCAAACATAATTTAAGTCTAGTATTCGATAGACTAGTAGCATGGTTTACGGCAAATAGGCTAGCTCTGAACACTTCAAAAACAAAGTTTATGGTATTTTCGCGTACGTCACGGGCACTTCCATGTCTGAAGTTGATTAAGTCATCTGTTTCAGGTATGGATATATCACGTGTTGAAATTATTCGTTACCTTGGTGTGCTGGTTGACTCAAATTTGAGTTGGAAGCCGCATATAAATGGTATAAGATTGAAGCTTGGAAGGAATGTGGGTATTATGCAACGTATGAAATTCATTTTGCCGCTCGAAGCTATGCGTTCTATTTATTTCGCTCTTGTTCATTCTTATCTAAATTACTGCCCACTTATTTACTTGAATACTTTCAGATCCCATTTAAATCCGCTTCAGAGGCAACAAAATAAGGCGCTTCGTATTTTAAAAAAGTTATCTTCCTTCCCCAGCGTCTTTCCCCAGTAAGTCTTCTACAAAGAGTTTATATTGTTTATTGAATATTCTTCCTGTTGAACTTGCAGTTACTTTTAACTCGATTTTATTCAAGGTTAATCATAATCTCCTGTCACTGCCCAGTTATTTCTTTTCTTTTGATTTTGTTCCCAGTTGCTCCGCCATCTTCTCATCTAGCTCGCAGCATACGCAAACTACGCCAGCCGTTGATAATTTCAGAGAGGTCCCGGTTTTCTCTACAAAATAGTGTGGTTGCCGCGTGAAACCAATATGAATCTATTTTTGATTTTGATGTGTCGATTGGAATTTTAAAAAATAAAATAAAATCATTCCTTTTGGACATTTATTAGTCAAATATTATTTTATTTTTAATATATTCTCCTTATAATAATATTCTCTTGTTATTTTTCGATCTCTCTCGGATCTTGATATCCTTCTTCTTGTCCCATTGCTGGTTGAGAGTTGTTTATGTATCGTCGGGTGGGTGTCTGCCGTGGTGTGGTGAGTAATTAACCTTACATTTATTGATTTATTTATATTTGTTTGTGAAGTCTACCATTTTGAATGAAAATCCGTATATTTCTTTATTGTTTTTCTTTTTTATCTGTGCAAAACGAGCTTGTCTCACTGCCAGATATCTGTATATATTTAATGTCATTATGTATGATTGAATAATAAATGAACCTGAACCTGAACCTGAGAAATTTGCCTGATTTTCGAAAAAAGGTGGGAACACCCCTTAAAAGTCATAGAATCCCAATGAAAATCACACCAACAGATTCAGCATATCAGAGAACCCTACTGTAGAGGTTTCAAGCTCCTATCTGAAAAAATGTGAAATTTTGTATTTTTTGCCAGAAGAAAAATCACGGATGCTTGTTTATTTTTTTAATTTTATTTCCAGGGGTGATAGTATCGATCCAGTCACCCTAGAATATCAGGAAAGGGCTCATTTGAATGAAAATTAAGTTCTAGTGCCCTTTTTAAGTGACCAAAAAAATAGGAGGGCAAATAGTCCCCCCACGCCCCTTTTATCTCAAAATCGTCCGATCAAAATTTGGAGATAGTGATTTTGTTCTGCAAAGTTGAAAGGCCGAATAACTATGCCTTTGGAGATATTATGACCACCCATAGCCCCCGGGGAAGGGTCTTTAAGTTACAAAATTTTCCCATTGCTTACGTACAGTATTTGCTATTGGGAAGTATGCATACATTTTTCGGGTGGGGAAGGGGAAATTTTCTGCTGGTGGGATTTTCCACGGGCATGATTTTCCATGGAGAGGGAAATTTCCAGGGGGCGAATTTGTCAGGGAAAATTTTGCACTGTGGGAATTTCCCAGAATTCCTATACGAAATTCTTCTTATGTCTTGCTTTTTCTTTGCCAACACAATTTTACGCGTGGAGATGTTAAGGGTAATTGTCCGGGGTAAATTTTCACCGAAAATTGAATTGTCAAGAAAATAAATCCGTGGGGAAAAGGGATTTTTCCGTGGAGATTTAGTCAGATTTCCTGGCATTATTTAAAAAACGATTAGAAATCAAATAAAAAACCAAGTTTTTTTCAACTGAAAGTAAGGAGCAATATTAAAACTTAAAACAAAAAGAAATTATTACGTATATGAGGGGGATTGCTCCTCCTCAACATCTCGCTCTTTCCGCTAAAGTTTGAATTCTGTCGCAATGCTTTAAGAACAACTCCTGAAACACTATGTTTGTTTAATTAGAATAATAAGAAGCTTGTTCGAAAAGTACTAAAAAATTTTACCGTAAAGAGTGCGATATTGAGGAGGAGCAACCCCCCTTATATACGTAATAATTTCAGTTCGTTTTAAGTTTCAATATTACTCCTTACTTTCAGTTGAAATTTTTTTTTTATTTTTTATTTATGCCCGTGCCACATTATAGTCACACTTGTCGATAGAATCAAAATTACCCACGACTACAGCGCCAATTACGTTCGCCGTTCGTAATTTCTCGAGTTGAACATTGTTCAACTTTCAAGCATAAATTTCTTGACTAACCAATCAGAGTCAACGCTTAAGGCATACTTTTTGAAACTAGAAAAGATGGAAACTTATAACAGTGGTTTTTCTATCTGAGAGAGGAATCTGGCAAAAGTTAAAAAGACTTAGCATTACTAGAGAACAGTTGGATACAAATTACTGTTGGAGCAAACTCTTTAAACTAATTTCCTGCAATTTTAATTTTTGCTTTTTAAATACAAGTGTGACGCTAAAATCAAGAAAACTACCATGTCATTCATGATATTTGGCCTTTTTTATTGATAGATGTGACTATGATGTGGCACAGGCATTAATCCAAACAAGGAGGGAAGACAGTACACCTTAAAAAAGCAAAAAAAAAAAAAATACTTTTTGAGAACTCATGTACACAGAAGAGGGGAATATATCGTGCCTGTGTCCACCCTAACCCACTCCAAAAATTTCAAGACGCAAAAAATGTTCTACTAATTCCTTATATTTTCAATATAATACGTTTATCATTGTTATTTTTTAGCTTGTCCTTGGGCCACAACCTACATATACGAGGTGAAGTGGAGTTTCATACCCTAAATCAGGCGATTTTCTTCTTTTGAGCGGAAAAGCTTTGTCCTAGAAGGTAATCAGGTAAATATCAGTTTTAAGTTTTAAACTGAAGCTGGACAGAAATCTTAATCAAAAGAGAACTTTGTCACAAATTAAGTTTGTTCAAGAAAAGTTATTCAGACGTCAAACGGATTTCTGGCCCCACTGTTAAAATATCTTCTTATAATAGCAAATAGAATCATTTTGAGACTAAAACGTCTGGTACTTCCGGTATACCTACTGTTATTATTCATTTTTGTTCTCTATTTCGGTTGAGTATACCATCTCAATTTCCGCGCTTGAATTAAATCAGAAGTATGTTATCACAAATGCCTCCTGCACTTGAATGGGTCGCACATTTCTTCAAGAAATTTGAGTTTACCCACTGCACCTTTCATAGCGGTTATATTAGAAAGTTGGCCGGTGGGAATAAAATCAACTTATAAATCGAGACGGATAGATTTTTGATACAGTTAAGAGTAAGAAAAAAAGTACGGTCCCATGTCCATCACGGAGACGCCATAGTCAGGCCATAGGTATTTTGAATTTCAAGGGTACGAATGACCAGAAGAGGGATGTGCAAATAAGAATATGTTATTGGACCATAGTAATGGGGTGAAGATTAAGAAAAGGTAATGGGGTGAAGATTAAAAAAATTTGTGCAAATTATTCAACGTCTGGTTTATTTCTTATGCATTAAAGAAAAAGATAAATTTATTTCCATGGTCATTCACTAAAGTCTATAATCTTGAGCATCATTTACAAAGGGTCATATGACACAATGGTGTAATTTCTCTATAGCTTTTTGAGTGAGTATTCTAAAATATTTTGATTCTTAATAGTTAGGGATAATTTTATAAAATAATAAGTTCATATAGAACTATTTCAGTGTTCATCCGTCTAGGTAGTTACAATAGAAAAAAGATAAGTTATATCCCTCTACTAATTAATGTCCCGACCTTTGATGCAGTTCCCGAAGATTAGTTTTAGTTAGCTTTACACTATTTATTAAATAATAATGAAAAAAAGATTTTTCAACTGAAAGTAAGGAGCATCATTAAAACTTAAAACGAACAGAAATTATTCAATAGATGATGGGGGATGCCTCTCCTCAACCCTTGCTCTTTATGTTAAAGTCTTATAAAAATACTTCTCATTCAAATTCGATTACCCTTGTGTTTGAGCAGTCTTTCTTATAGAATTTTGACTAAAAGTCAAACCTTAGGGTAAAGATTGAGGTTTGAGAAATAGGCACCCCCCCCCCTCATATACGGAATAATTTATGTTGACTTTAAGTTTTAGTGTTCCTACTAACTTACAGTTGGAACAAATTTTTTTATTTAATTACAGACCGTTTTTCAAATCATGTCAGGAAACCCCTTCCTCTCCCCGTGTAGAATTTTGCTTTGAAAATTCCCTCAGTGGAAAATCGCAGAAAATTTACCCTCCCCCCCCACCAAAGAAAAATTCCATGTATTTCCCAATAACAATACTATATGAACAATGGGCAAATTGTGCAACATACAGCCCTTTCCCCAGGGACTATGGGGGTTCACATGATCCTAGAAGGTATAGTTATTCGACCTTTCAACTATACTGAATCAAATAAAAAGCTAAAAAAAAAAAAACTAAAAAAAACTTTTTCGCATGCTGACGAATAGTCTGCGTTGCGCATATATCGATCTCCTGATTCAATGCCTTTGGTCGGGAGTGCAATACATGGTTAGGGGCAAATCATCCGACGCATCCCGTGTTTTTCTCAAAATTTAATCAGATGCCTTTGGGGGGAAAAGGGGAAGAGAGGGAAATATTTGCCCTCCAATCTTTTTGGTCGCTTAAAAAGGGCAATGAGCTTTTGATTTCCGTTCCAATGAGCTCTTTCTTGACTTTCTAAGACCATTGCTTCGATACAATCACCCCAGGGAAAAAAACCCTGCAAGAAACACGCATCCGTTATCTTTCTTATGGCGAAAAATACAAAATTCCACATTTTTGTAGATACGAGCTGGGAAAATCTACATGAAGATTCTCTGACATGCTAAATCTGATGGTGTGATTTTCATTAACGTCACTTGACTTTTTGGGTGGTTTCTCCCCAATTTCGAAAAGTCAGACAAATTTTCTAAGACTCGTAGCTTTTCACGGGTAACATTAAACTTAATGAATTTTATATGTTCGAAATCAACATAAAAAGGTAATTCTTTTGATGTATTTATTGCTATCAAAATTCCGTTTTTTTAGATTTTCAGTTACTGAAACCTTTTTTTGAGTAAGCAGTTCGTTACCTCGAGCTGTTTGATAGCAGCATGATTAACGAAAATTTAAGGCTTCATAGTAAAAACTACGTTTACTAAGATTATATTGCAAGTTGTTATCATTCACGATGATGATAAACAACATAAAATTAAGATGGCTGCAAGGTCAATATACTTTTTCAATCCCTTTCGTTTTTATTCTAAAATTTTGCTCACTTCATTTCTCTCTTTTTTATGGCTTGGGATTGAGACTCAAGAACGGAATCATGTATGCTGCTAAAATTTAAAGGTTCTCTCAACAGTAAGCCAATTGAAGCTCAATCCTTGCTTCTGGGATTTTAAAAGTTTTCCTAGCAGAAAATGAATTTTTAAGCTAAGATAAATGGAGTTTTGCTTCAGCATTTAATGACGGCCTTTTTAAGGTGACGAAACTGTGAATATATTTATTTTTTGGTTGCCATGGGATTTACGATTTAAGATTCTGAGTTACGAACTTCAGTGTTATTGTACAAACTGAAAAAATAGATTTGGAGCAAAAGTGTGAGATAGTCGAAGGACTTGATAGTCATGTTTGGCAATAAAAGGCGTGAATTTTCAGCTAGTTTGTATATCTATTATGGGTAACCAATATCCATTTAAGGTAAATAAAAACCCCTTTCCGAAACCAAATTGTTTTTACCACCAAATAAACCGGAAACAAATGATATATTTAAAGTTTTAGGGCAAAGTCATATAGCATTAGAGTGTAGACACGGTGTATCTTTTAAATAAATTACATCGATTGGAAATAGATTGGAGATCGATTGAAAATAGTCAGGAAATAGATTATAATGTTGGTTGTAAGCGTCACATAGCGGATTTTGAGACCGCCTTAAAGGAACATGTCATTGGCTTTCTTGAAGAACCAAATTTCTTGGGACATACCATCTTAAAGTTTTCGAGGGATTGAGAGCTACAGCGCTTAATTGACAGCAAAGAAAAGAAACTGATTCTGCAATTAGGGTATCTTTCCTTTGTTTTGAAGTAAAAAAACTTTCTTGGGGAAAAAACAATTGGCAGTTAATAACAATCGGAAAAAAACCCTAATTGCATTTCATTCTTTTTGCTACCCTGTGCAGTTCAAAGTCAAGTTCAAGCATTTTCATACTACTTTCGCCAATCTGGTAGCCAACCAAGGATAGTTCGTAAAAACGGCTTTAAAGGGGATAAGTGAAATTGATCCAAACTATCTCGTTTACATACTGATTTATAATTAATTACTAACGTTATTATTTCAAACAATGGGAGTTAATATTACTGCCATTTTTCTCGATTTCCATGTACCTATGTATACTATATTTTATAAGTTTAGGTTGCGTTTTATTTTGCTTGCAAGCGCATCGGCTATTTTTTTTCTGACTTATTTTGTCTTTATTCCCCCTTCTATTTTGGGTCGCTGAAGTTATTTTGTTGCATTTGAACCGCCAAAATCTATTCCAAGCTTCGTATTCTCCCGTACAAAATTTTTTCTTCTATATTTTTAAGAAAACTGTTTATGTCCCTCACTCCTTTTGTTAAGATATGTCGTTAATATTACCTTTTGTAGATGTATCACTACCATTGCTTTTAAACATCTCAAAAAAGCTCGGACTTGAGTCAATATCCATTTTCTTCTCGGCGTTCGGCGATGCTAAAAAGACAAAAAAGATATAAAATATAAGTTGAAAAACAAACAGGTTGACTTATGCCCAGTTCAAATCCAATAACATAATAAGATAAATCATGTATCTAAGACTACAAAATAGTTATTATAGGGATTGAATTTAGGAAATGGTTTTCAAAGAAAAGCAAAGAGAAATATCAAAATGAAAAATGAGCAGAAACAGAAATATGATAAAGCGGAGTTCATAAGCAGGTCTAGCTAAAATTCCGTGCCTAAGCATGGGTGTCTGGCCAAACTTTTGCTTAGGATTGAACGCCTAGTCTTATGGACACTACTTTTATGCAGAGATGATGAGTGTAGTGAAAAAGATAGCTTCCTGATTAGCAGAATTTCAAATATTACACACAGTTTTTTAAAACTCAGTAGCTGGATGCTTGATTGTAGCTTGTCCAACTGACCAATAAGTTCTATTCGTGGACGGTAGCTGCATGGACAAAGATTTGTGCCCAGACACATGTCTAGATGTAGAAGTCTAGGTACACATGTATCTTTCGTGCAACTTTGCAGGAACAGTTGAATACTAAACTAGAGTTTAAAATTTGACAATTTAGAAGATGGATGGAATAATTTTAGAAAATTAGCTTATGAAATAGCTGACGGTGTGCCTTAGGGAGAAACTTACAAACAAAGCTAGGAATATTAGTGAAAATGCTATGCGTTTAATAGAGAGGAGAAGCCTGTACAATAATTTTGAGTGATAGAACATATATGAAATTAATGGGACGTAAGGAAAGCAGAGAAAAGATTAAATATGAATTCAGAAGGTGTGAAGTGGAGGCCATGGATAAAATTGCTATCGATCTAGAAGATGTCTGATTTCGTATTGAATTAGGACTTAAACGAGGTTGACTTTTACCTCTAATTATATGGATCATTTTGAATGACTTTGTCTTAAGGAGCACGACAAAGGCTATAGAAGAGCATGGAATCAAATTTGGAAAGTAAAATTCTCCTGGACTTAGTTTATACTGAGGCTATGACTGTCCTAGATGAAAATTTAGATAATTTCGGAGACCACACTTCCTTCCTATGACGATAAAATAAAAGTCCAAAATAGGGATAAAATCCTTTTTAATAGACAGTGTATAATAAATTTCACAAAAAATACCAGATATTTCGGTCACATATACAGTGACCGTCATCAGTAGTAAAAACTGTTTTACTACTGATGACGGTCTCTGTATATGTGACCGAAATATCTGGTATTTTTTGTGAAATTTATTATACACTGTCTATTAAAAAGGATTTTATCCCTAGTTTGGACTTTTATTTTATAGATGAAAATTATAGCAAAATGAATGATCTTTTGGATGTTTTGAGAGTCCAAAGGACAAGAATAGGTTTGAAAATTTACATTAGGAAGATTAAGTCGCTTAAGCTGAAATAAATGAAGGTAAACAGGTTGTTTTGGGAAACGAGAAGATCGATCAAGTGGCTAGCTTCACTTGCCTAGGTAGCATTAATAGTAAAGATGGTGGATATAGCGAGGATGTTAAAAGTAGAATAGGCGGGCCATGGTTTTTTGTTTCACAGTTCATTTTTTTCACATAAACCAAGTTCATATTCTTCAAAAGTCTTCTGAACCAAATTCCCACGAACCAAGTTCAGCGTAATAGAAGCTAGAGTTATGATAGTGGTCAGGTAAGAATCTGAAACACGGGCTCTCCCAATGCTGGAGGAGGATTTATTAGATCTTTTCCAGCGGAACTGTCAGCGAATTACTTTGGGTACCCATCTGACTGACCGTATTTCAAGCAATAAACTCTTCAAAAAATGTGGTTCTATCCTTTTTTTAGGGCTATAATCAGAGAAAGGTTTGGATGGCTAGGACACATATCGCGGATGAAGGGCGACAAATTGCCAAAGATCGTCCTATTCGGTCAACCGTATAGGACCAAACGAAACGCAGTTCGTCCACGAATGGGTTGAGACATAAAGAAGGATGAAATGGAAAATGGAATTTTTCGGGAGGGTGTAAAGAGGGAGACTTTGAATAGATTGGGATGCGGGAGGAGCGAGCGAGGAGAGGAGGAGCAAGGATTTTTTGACGTCAGGTGGCTTAGTGCTGCAGTGAGTTGTTAGTAGCAATAGTGCTGACAAAACTCCGTCAATTTTTATGTTTTTTTTTATCGCTCATTTTGCTTATTTCTCACCAACAATTGGATCATAATATCAATAATAATAAAAAAAACAAGAACAGCCATTGTCATTTTTCTATCAGAAGTAAATTATCTATTATAAAGTCAATAATTTTTCAAGCGTAGAACTACCATACATCTCAATAAATATATAAATGAAACCCGAAAGGAACAGAAATTAAATAAATAACAGAGTCAAACTCAAAACGAGCAGAAACTATGAGGAGTGGGGGCTGACACCATTGGTGCCTTCTAAAGACTAGAATAGAAGCTGCACTTTACTGAAAACATTACACATTTTAAATGTTTTCTCTTTTTGTTAATGTAATAAATCCAAAATTTTTAAGACTTTCAGGAATGAATATTAGCATATATGTTAAACTGTTCATCCCCATTCATTTTTTTTTTCATTAATCTTGGTTATGATGGTAATTTTTTTCGATATTATGACAAATAAAACACAAAGCTCGAAATAAGGATTGTACGGAAACGAAAAGAAACATAAAGGAAAGATAAGGAAACAAAACTATTTCCAGAGCGTTTTGAGCGGAAACCAACTCTTTCCTGATCATTCAAGACAATGTGCTTCGACTATGTACAAACATAGGAATCGCTTGAGAGAAGGTAGGATTTGACATGAGTTCATACCAAAACCCCTTATCTTAAAGGATTTCTCCAGGTAAGTATTCAAACTTGGAAGGAGTTCCAACTTTGACAGACTTGTCAAAATATCCTAAACTTTTATTTGATTACTGTATAAGCGTCCCATTAATAATGTATAAATTAATGGGACGTAAGGAAAGCAGAGAAAAGATTAAAATATGAATTCAGAAGGTGTGAAGTGGAGGCCATGGATAAAATTGCTATAGATCTAGAAGATGCAGTCATACGGGATAACAGTAAAATATTGTAATGGCATTTCGGAAAATTGAGAGGGAATGGTCAATCTCGACATGCCCCAATTATTTTTAGGGATAGCGCCATATTTTGTGATCAGGAAAGATTTGAAGTGAGATGGGCAGAACATTTTGAGAATGGGCTAAACCGTGATCAAGTTACAGGAAATAATATAGAAAAGAATAAAAAAAGTTTTGTCACACTTTGGAAGTGAAGGATGATTTATTTTGCGAGGAAGAAGTAGAGACAGTACTAAAAGGATTAAAAATTAATAAGCCCCCAGATGCTGAAAGTGAAGTAAATGAATTTCTTAAATATGGTGGTTGTTCAGTTGGAGTAAATTATTAAAGATTATGAATATGATTTTGAAAAGAGGGAACTACCTTGCGATTTAGGAAAACTTTAATAAAATATCAGTATCTGATTTCGTATTGAATTAGGGGTTAAGCGGGGTTGACTTTTACCTCTAATTATATGGATCATTTTGAATGACTTTGTCTTAAGGAGCACGACAAAGGCTATAGAAGAGCATGGAATCAAATTGGAAAGTAAAATTCTCCTGGACTTAGTTTATACTGAGGCTATGACTGTCCTAGATGAAAATTTAGATAATTTCGGAGACCACACTGCCTTTCTATGACGATAAAATAAAAGTCCAAAATAGGGATAAAATCCTTTTTAATAGACAGTGTATAATAAATTTCACAAAAAATACCAGATATTTCGGTCACATATACAGTGACCGTCATCAGTGACCTATTTTGGACTTTTATTTTATAGATGAAAATTATAGCAAAATGAATGATCTTTTGGATGTTTTGAGAGTCCAAAGGACAAGAATAGGTTTGAAAAATTTACATTAGGAAGATTAAGTCGCTTAAGCTGAAATAAATGAAGGTAAACAGGTTGTTTTGGGAAACGAGAAGATCGATCAAGTGGCTAGCTTCACTTGCCTAGGTAGCATTAATAGTAAAGATGGTGGATATAGCGAGGATGTTAAAAGTAGAATAGGTGGGCCAGGGGTTTTTGTTTCACAGTTCATTTTTTTCACATAAACCAAGTTCATATTCTTCAAAAGTCTTCTGAATCAAATTCCCACGAACCAAGTTCAGCGTAATAGAAGCTACAGTTATGATAGTGGTCAGGTAAGATTCTGAAATACGGGCGCTCCCAATGCTGGAGGAGGATTTATTAGATCTTTTCCAGCGGAACTGTCAGCGAATTACTTTGGGTACCCATCTGACTGACCGTATTTCAAGCAATAAACTCTTCGAAAAATGTGGTTCTATCCTTTTTTTAGGGCTATAATCAGAGAAAGGTTTGGATGGCTAGGACACATATCGCGGATGAAGGGCGACAAATTGCCAAAGATCGTCCTATTCGGTCAACCGTATGGACCAAACGAAACGCAGTTCGTCCACGAATGGGCTGAGACATAAAGAAGGATTAAATGGAAATTGGAATTTTTCGGGAGGGTGTAAAGAGGGAGACTTTGAATAGATTGGGATGCGGGAGGAGCGAGCGAGGAGGAGAGGAGGAGCGAGGAGAGATTTTTTGACGTCAGGTGGCTTAGTGCTGCAGTGAGTTGTTAGTAGCAATAGTGCTGACAAAACTCCGTCAATTTTTATGTTTTTATCGCTCATTTTGCTTATTTCTCACCAACAATTGGATCATAATATCAATAATAATAATAAAAAAAAACAAGAACAGCCATTGTCATTTTTTCTATCAGAAGTAAATTATCTATTATAAAGTCAATAATTTTTCAAGCGTAGAACTACCATACATCTCAATAAATATATAAATGAAACCCGAAAGGAACAGAAATTAAATAAATAACAGAGTCAAACTCAAAACGAGCAGAAACTATGAGGAGTGGGGGGCTGACACCCCTGGTGCCTTCTAAAGACTAGAATAGAAGGTGCACTTTACTGAAAACATAACACATTTTAAATGTTTTCTCTTTTTGTTAATGTAATAAATCCAAAATTTTTAAGACTTTCAGGAATGAATATTAGCATATATGTTAAACTGTTCATCCCCATTCATTTTTTTTTTTTCATTAATCTTGGTTATGATGGTAATTTTTTTCGATATTATGACAAATAAAACACAAAGCTCGAAATAAGGATTGTACGGAAACGAAAAGAAACATAAAGGAAAGATAAGGAAACAAAACTATATTTCCAGAGCGTTTTGAGCGGAAACCAACTCTTTCCTGATCATTCAAGACAATGTGCTTCGACTATATACAAACATAAGAATCAAACAGTTCGTGGTAACGAACTGTAAGTAAGGAGCGACCCGGCTCAATGGTAACCGAAACTCTAAAAAACGGAATTTTGATACCAATAGATACATCAAAAGAATCAGATTTTAATTCTGATTTCAAATATATAAGTATCATCAAGTTTAATTTTACCTGTCAAAAGTTACGCGCCTGAGAAAATTTGGCTGATTTTCGAGAAAAGGGGGAAAGACCCCCTAAAAGTTATAGAAACTTAATGCAAATCACACCATCATATTCAGTGTATCAGAGAACCCTACTGTAGAGGTTCCAAGCTCCTATCTACAAAAATGTGGAATTTTGCATTTTTTGCCAGAAGAAAGCTCACGGGTGCGTGTTTATTTGTTTTTTTTTTGTTTTTTTTTTTTCTTTTTCCCAGGGGTGATCGTATTGACCCAGTGGTCCTAGAATATTGTAGGAGGGCTCATTGGAACGGAAATTAAAAGTTCTAGTGCCCTTTTTAAGTGACCAAAAAAATGGAGGGCAACTAGGCCCCCTCCCAAGCTCATTTTTTCCCCAAAGTCACCCGATCAAAATTTTGAGATAGCCATTTTGTTCAGCATAGTCAAAAATCTAATAAATATGTCTTTTACGATGACTTAATCCCCCACGGTTCCCAGGGGAAGGGCTGCAAGTTATGAACTTTGCCCATTGCTTACATATTGTATTGGTTATTGGGAAGTATACAGACATTTTCAGGAAGAATTTTTTTCTGGTAGGGGGGGGGGGGGGGGGGGGGGGGGGGCTGAAAGAGGGGGTTACTCGGGAGAATCTTTCCGTGGAGGATGTTTCTTTGGGGTAAGGGACATTTCTATGAAGGGGGCGCCGGATTTCCAAGCATTATTTAAAATACGATCAGAAATTAAATTTAAAAAAACAAGTTTTTTCAACTGAAAGTAAGAAACAACATTAGAACTTAAAATGAACAGAAATTATTACGTATATGAGGGGGTTCTCCCCCAAGTCAATACCTCGCTCTTTACGCTATAGTTTTTTTTAATGCTTTCAAAAGAGCTATCTATTCTAATTAACGGCCTTTGTGATTAAGGGGTCATTTTTAAAGAATTGGGACAAAATTTGAACTTTAGCTTAAAGAGCAAGGTATTGACTAGGGGGCAAACCCCCTAATATACGTATATTTATTACTAATAAAAACGTTCGTAAATAAAATTCAACAAGTTTCGAGAAAGCCATTTAACCAAATAAAAGTAAAATTAATATGCAAATTTCGTTTTAATTATTCATGCACGGTAAGCCAAAATCAAAACCTGCATTAATTAAAAAACGTTCACAAATTAAATAAAAAAAAACAAGTTTTTTAAACTGAAAGTAAGGAGCGACATTAAAACTTAAAACGAACAGAAATTATTCCGTATATGGAAGGGGCTTTCTCCTCCTCAACGCCTCGCTCTTTACGCTAAAGTTTGACTCTGTCACAAAACTTTATTTTTTAAAACAATAAAAAACTTTAGCGTAAAGAGCGAGGCGTTGAGGAGGGGAAAGCCCCTTCCATATACGGAATAATTTCTGTTCGTTTTAGGTTTTAATGTCGCTCCTTACTTTCAGTTTAAAAAACTTGTTTTTTTTTATTTAATCGCTTGAGAGAAGGTAGGATTTGACATGAGTTCATGCCAAAACCCCTTATCTTAAAGGATTTCTCCAGGTAAGTGTTCAAACTTGGAAGGAGTTCCAACTTTGACAGACTTGTCAAAATATCCTAAACTTTTATTTTGATTACTGTATAAGCGGACGTAATTCAGCGACAAATAAAGCATAGGTAAAAATAAAATAAAATGTTTTTTTAGAAGAAAAAGTTCTGGCAAAACCTATCAGAGAAGAAAAGAAGAAGCCTTTCCACGTCTTGCCAACGTCTCTTATTAAGCGTTACCGCAGCTTCTTCCTGAAAATTTAGGTTCGGCACAAATACTATTTACGTCCTTGCACATTTATTGAAGTAAAAACGCTTGTTTTAGCTAAACAGATTAAATGTTAAAGGTGTAAATCCGATTTCGTCAGACTTGCAACTGAGATTAAAAGTAACACAGTTAAAAAGTCACATATCTCCTAACGATCAATCCACCCAAAATGGAGCTAGAAAGAAGATAAAGAAACTGTTAAAACAAAGTTAATAAATACGTTATGTTTGTATGCATGTTTGTTTATGCGTATGCATAAACAGACTGAAACAGGGAGTAGCAAAATTGGAAAGTCAAAGCTCTCTTAAGAACATATCGGGCCAAAATGATCCTGCAAGAGCTAGAGAGCAGATAAAAAATTGTATAAAGGGACTAATAAACATATACATACCGAAAAAGAAATCTTGAGCAAATTGGATTGGATTAGCCTTCTCCGCAAAATCAAAAACGAAGTCAGATGCTTTATCTGGCTGGATGCTAGAAGTAACGCCTTTCGCAGCAGCATTGCTGATATCATGGGAACTCTTCAAAGATTCTTCTTGTTTTCCTGTATAGACTTCTGGATTTTCAAATTCTTCAGGGAGACACGGACGGTCCACTTCTGACAACGTTGTAGGGTGAATTTTAGCGGGACTTTTAACAAAATTTGTGGCAACGACCTCCTTTTTCTTTTGATGATCCACTGACGACTGAATATTTTGCAACTGAACATTGGTTAAAGCATCTTCACCTAAGACTGCTTCTCTAGATATTGTCTGACGAGGATATTCAAAATGATTATCTGAGTTTGTTTTCTTGGCAAGGTCAATAGGAGCTGGTGATTCAGTATTAACTTTCTTTTTTGGAGTAATGATAATACTAGATAACACGTTTGCATCTTTCAAATTTGCAATGGTAGATTCGGGTTCTTTAAGAAGTGGGCTATCCTTGGACATGGTCTCATCTACATTGGCTTTGACTATTTCTTCGCCTTCGCCCATTTCATCATCACAAGATTTGTCTATGGCTTGATTGTTTGACTCATTACTTTTAAAATACTGAGATAACTGGCAAGTAGGTTTCATAGGAACAGTCTTTCTTGGAGTTAATACTCGTCCTGGTGATTGATTAGACACGGCTGGTCGAGGCGAATCTGTGAGAGCATTCCTTTTATAGTTATTCCACGGGCTGTTTGGAAAAATACCTGAGCTGTGAGCTATTGGTGATACTTCGTTAAAATGGTTGCGCAGTACACTAACTGAGAGAATCTTCTCTTTTTTAGTTGAGGCCTGAGAAGGAGTAGACGATTGAGAAGGCTTGGTAATAGGGGTTTCTGCATCGAAATCTTCCTCATTGGGATTTTTTAAATAATCATTTGCTTTCACAGGAATTCCATCGATGTCTTTCAGTATTTTGGGAGTAGTTTCGGCGTCCAGACAACTGTCGCTAGCTCGTTTCCCTTTTGGTGTCCAAAGCTGAAACTGATAGCGAGGGGTGTAAGGGGTGGTGCATACACTTCTACAATCTGGTTCCACACCACTATCTGCAATAGAGGCAGAGTCATCACCATTGCCGCATCCACTCACACCAACTACTTCCACAGCAACCGCTTCTCCTAAAAAGACTTTCTGATTTGATGAAAATGGTAAAACATATCGTCTTTCAGAAAATTTTGTTTTGCTTTTTAGGGGAAAACATGTTCCACCTGACGATAGCCGAGTAAACATCTGAATTACTTTTTCTTGATAAAAATTAAAAAATCTTAGTAGAAAGAGAGAGAGACAGGGTAAGAATGAGACTGAGAAAGAGGGAAATGTAGCACAAAATGTATTTTTTGGAGGAAAGTAAGCTAGATATTCTTTTTTAAAGACCAAACATGGTCCAGTAACATTAACGGAAGTTTGAAAAATATTGCGCGAACTAAAAGGTCTGAAAATTTTAAAAATAGATTTTACATATTTTTTTTTTCATCAGTATCGTCACTTATGGTACGAAAGATATTTCAAAATCATTTCACAATTCGTTTGCGAACGATATTGCACAATCATTTCACAATTCATTTGCGAACCAAAATCATTGCTAATTCTATAACCGCAACCACGTCTTTTGACTGCGTTACGTAACAATATGGCATTATGCAACAGTGCAAGGTCCTGATAAAGGTAAAAGTATACTTTGCATAAGGAATGAACCGAAGGTGTTATCAGAAAAATAAGGTCTAAGAATCGTAAGGTAAAAACACTTAATGATTAAAGGTATAAAACACTTAACTGAGATTAAACTTTTCTAAATACTCAAATCAATATGCTTCAACTTTTTATGAACACAGGTCACGCAAGTTAGCTTGCCTTTAGAAGAACTTGGCGTTTCAGAGAGTCTGAATGCGTAACCTTGGGCATTGCATACAAAATATTGAAAAGGAAATCATGTAAAAAAGAAAAGGATCTTAGAAATTAAAAGTACAAGGACGAATCTACAAGGTGCTCAGCATTCACTTTGATTTTATGTCTTTTCCCCTGTTCTCGTTCTCCTATAGCTGACAAGCAATGTAGGCTAAATATTTGTACTATTTCTCGATGTTCCAAAATATATAAAATAAGAATCATTAAAACATGAAAAATCAATTTCACAACATACTTAAAAAAAAAACCAACAAAAAGAACACCACAAACATCATCGTTACTTATGCCGCAACTTGCACAGTTACTTTATTTTTTTATTTTCTTTTTAATGAACAATAACTTTTTACGTGCATTAACCTAGGTTTGTCATTTCAAGTCTTATCGTTCCAGAGAAATGCCTTCTCAAAACTCGTGTGGCAATAAGATAGAAAAAAAAATCTCATTTTGATACTAGCACGCGTGCACACAAGGCATTTTATTGCTTCCTGAGCAACTTGGCGTTCCTACTAAGTGAGGTGTTCTCACAGCAGCCAATATACAACAAAAGATTACGTCACTGACATTCGATATATCACAAACAATGAACAGAAAAAGAAAATACCCTTTTCAAAGATTATCTCGAGTTTCTTCAACATTTAATTTCAATTCCCATCCCCGATAGTGGCTAGTTCTTACCTAAAAAAAGTTTGATGCCCATGACGCTTATGCAGTTTAGAGGAACAAGAATAAAAGAAAATGAACAAAGAAACAACGGAGCATTCAAAATACAATAACGGATAATGGTTAATGTTTTAATCACCGTAAGTTCATGAGCCGAAGCGGGGGGTCGACATATTCCGTAACCCTCCTGTTGATTCAAAGATTTGTAGCAATCGTCATTTGGTTGTTTCTCTTCTTCTTCAACAGCTCTCCGCTCTCTTTTTTCAGGAGTAACATTTTCTTTAGGTACTAAAAGTAATAAAATATTTTAAATTCAATGGATGTTGACGACACGCCCTTTCAAAAGGGTTGCAACACTGAGACTACACAGTTTGAAAAAGTCTTCATACTCCAAAAAACTGTACTCAAATGACGCATTTACTACGACATAGCTCATAAGCAGATTTAGGTAAGAAGACAGCTTGTTGCCACAAAGCCGCCTAGAGTTGTCAAATAATTCAACTAACTTCTGAAAATTAAAATGTTCTCTCTGAAATCCATCCACGATCAACGGTATAATCTTCATTTTAAATTTAGGCCAAGACGATTCCACTGGTGTAGTTTTTTTTTCGATCCGGCGCTATTTTTGAAGTTTTCAGACTATATTTTTTAGTTACTATGGGTCGTGTTTTTCTCATTACTAGGTTGCAGCTACCTCCAAGTTAGAAACTCCGAACGAAGCGAGAAATATATTTGAGCTTCTAATCAGTACTAGTTCAAATTTATTCTTAGACCTTGGGTTGAGTTCAGTGAAACAAGGCTTATTATAAAGATGGGTGGTTGACATAAGGGTTAAGTCAAAAGAGGGTCGATTAACTGGGGGTCCAGTTGAACGTAGGTTTAGTTAAATGGGACTGAGTTTCACAGGGGCTCATACAAACGAGTGTTCAGTTAAATGGGATGGAGTTACGCGGAAGCTCAGTTACAAGGGTTCAGTTTTATAAACATTTTTTCATATGAATGGCGTCAAATTCAAATGCATTTAAAAAGTACAAAAAACATGATAGTTCTGCAATCACGTTGTATAAAAGGAGTGTACGTGCAACTGAACCCGTGTAACTGAGCTTCTGCACAATTCAACCCCATTTAACTGAACCTTCGCGCAACTGAGCTCCCGTTTAACTGGACCCACGTACAACTCAACCCTATTTAACTGAACCCCCGAGAAACTAGACCCCTTTGTAACTCATCCCACGTGCAACTCAACCGCATTTGATTGAACCCTCGAGCAACTGAACCCCACTTAACTTGACCCCGTTCAACTCAACCCAGGTGCAACTCCACCCCATTTAACTAAATACTAATTTGAATGAGCCCCTGTACAAGTCAATCCTATTTAACTAAACCTTCGTTCAGCTGGACCCCGTTTCAATCGATCCTCTTATAACTTAACCCTTATGTAAACAGCCCATCTTTATATTAAGCCTTGTTTCACTGAACTCAACTCAAGGTCTAAGAATAAGTTTGAACTAGAACTGATTAGAAGCTCAAATATGCTTCTCGCTTCGTTCAGAGTTCCTAACTTATATTACCCATTTGGGCAAGCTAAACTAGTTTGGACCAAAGACAAAGAACTAGCAGATCCGCAATTGCAACTAATTTATGTCACTGGCAGAAATTAAACGTTTCTCTTTCAGGGGGCTGCTGTGTGTATCTTTTCGTGCATGGAAAAGTTGTTAATTGCTCCATTCAAGTAGGACTTTATCCAGTTTCCATCTAAATAACCAGATTTTCATTTCTTTTCCCGTACTTCAAATATTATAATCAATATCCCCGGTCAAAATATTATAACTATTTTTTAATGTGTGAATGGGGAGGAGGGAGGATAATTGAATTTGGGCCTCAGTTCTAAGATTAGAAAAAGCTTTTACTCTGGTCGGACTTAAATTTTAATAGGATGTAGTCTCTAGTCTGGGACTACAAAAAGTCAGGAAGAATTTGAAAAAAAAAGTTGGGAGGTATTTGGAAGAGACCAAAGTTTTATAGGCTTAATAATTTCTACTAAAAATAAATTATAAAAGAATATTGTGTCGGTAGCGATTATTATGCTTGCAATTAGGTTTGAATAGTGAATAAATCGTCTTTTAATTTGGAAATTTCGGGTGAAGTATGCTATTTAACATTAAACCAGTCACCAGTTAATGCACACACCTTTATGGGGCGGGGAATAAAACACTAATTCCAAGAAATGAATATGAAATGGATAACTCAGAAGGTTATCCATTTCCGTGCCCTAAGATGTTCCAGAGACCCTCTAGTGCTGAGAAACAGAGAAAGAAAAAGAAGATATGTCCAGGTATTAAGTACTCTTTCGTAATTTCCAACAATTTCTTTCATAATAAATTTTAGCGTTGGAATGAAAATAAATAGCTTCTATCATTAACGAATCAGCTTTGTCTTCGGATGAATTTTTCTTTACTCGGTGGTTTTTTTTTCAAAACTTTTTTTGCTTTCCCGTTTTTGTTTGCTTGCCGTGACGGGGAAGGGGAGTATTCAAGAGGGCGATTTTAAACACCAGTATGAGGATTTTCGATCATGGACTTTTTATGGTTTGAAGCCTTTACATTCCAGAAATGGCACTAAAATTGTATTTTGGTGGCATTTTATGATGGCGCTCTCACGAGGAAATTATAAAACGCGTGCAAATTAGAATATTAGATTTTAAATAACATTAAACAACTCTCTACGATATTCTACTGCCCTATCAGTATTGGTGAAATAAAACACTTACCAGTGTCTCCGGATCTTTTTAAAAGTTCCGAGAATTTGTTTTTCTGAAATGCACTTTTAGTAATAATTTAAATAGTAGCCATCATTCCTGGATCACCATTAACAACAAGTTTTTCTTGTGATATAGTGGTTTTTTAATGTGTCTTTAAGATTTTGGCTACTATGGGCTTTCTCTGTACAAGGGTACAGCTATTGCAGCAACCATGACCTTCAAGTGTGTTCGGGCCCTGGGCATGAAAAGCTATGCTAAAATTCAAATATATAGGACAAAAGGATACATTGTTGTTTTTTAGATGGGGGGAATAGTTTTACATTGAAGCGGCATAAAAGAAAAGACACAAAAGAATTAGCCAGCAAATAAAGACCATTTCATTCGAGTCAGCTTTTGTCACCTCCGACAAAACGGGCTGAATTGCATTTTCTAGTTATAATATTGATTTGAGGAGGGTTGAACTGAATGTGGTTGATTTGAATGGGGTTGAGTCAGACATTTCTGGGTGAAACGGGGGTTGAGTTGAATGAGGACTGAGTTAAATGAGGGTTGAAATGCACAGAAGGTGAGTAGAATGGGGGTAGAAATAATGGGAGAGGCAGTCGAGTCGCACAAGGATTGAATTACACGCAGGTTGAGTTGAAGGAGGGTTGAGCTGAATGTGATTAAGTGAGGGTTGAGTTGAATGGGGGTTGAGTTGCGCGATGGTTTTGTTCCACGGGGTTCAGTTACACAAGGGGTCAATTAAACGGGGGTTAAGTTGCATGAGGGTTCAGTTAAACGGGGTGGAGCTTGACAAGGGTTCAGTTGCACGGGGGCTTAGTTACACAGAGGTTCAGTAGCACGCTGGTTCAATCGCATCTGGGATTAGATGCACAGGGTTCACTTACACGAAGGTTCAGTTGCAATGGAGCCTGTAAAAAGTGTTGTGTTCAGACAATATTTTTCATTAATATAAAAAAAGCCTAGATGACGACCCCAACAAATATTACGTTAATGGCCCCACCACGAGGTGGGGCGTCAAAATTTTAGAAATATCTTGGTGTGTCATGGCCTGAAATTGGTTGGAAACCACTGTTTTAAGCAGAAGCAGCGAGTTTTGAGATGCTCTTTAGCGAAAAAGTCAACATTTTCACCACAAGACAAAAAACATTCTGGTTCTGAAGGCCATCTAAGGATTATAAGGACGTAATAAGGAAAGAGGGAGGAGTCTAAGTTGTCATTTGTTTTTCTTTGACTTTTATCTAGTTTTCTATATTTTTTAATCAATTGTAATAGAGCATAGTGAAAACGAAACGTTAGCCAAACATTAACAATTTTTAATATGATTTGGCAATTTGATTTTTTTTTTTTTGCAAAGAGATACAGTAATAAGCCGAAAATAAAAGTGAAAAAAAAAAAAAAAAAAATCAAAATAGAAGAAATTGGAGAAAGTATACTAAATTAAACCAAGACTAGGTTGGTTCAATTTTCTATTAATGGCTTAGAACGCTTTAACATCAGAGCTTTATAAGATAAACACTGGATTTTTCTTGAATAGCGATCATTTCTGAAAAAAGATTACGTCCTAACTGAATTTTTACTTAATTTTAAGGTTAGATACCTTTCACATAATTTCGGTCATATATGAAGTAGCAATGTTACCTTCAGATGTGGCTGCAGATATTTCACTCTTCTTTTGGAGCCACATTTTCAATAGTTGAGAACCTTCATTGAGATTACCAGACTGTTTCACAGGTACGATCCGAATTTTCTTCTCCTTAGGCCTATCATTTTCCTTGTTTTCTCTTTTCCGTAAATTGGGAGAAGGAACACTTTTAGCAATCATCTTAGGAACTGGCTCCACATTCGTGCTTCTATTCTGAGGTGTCAAATTGGCAGTAAACTGTAGGTCATACTTTTTTAGAACGTTGGCGGACCCTTCCATTGTGTCAGGAGTAACAAGGGTAACAGGCCTGGGTAGCACTGGGGGTTGAAGCTTGGAGTTTGCGATCTCGTCACACTGACTGAAACTACTATCTTTCAGAGGCTCTATTTTGCTTTGAATTGCTCGTGGAGTTGAGGATAGGCCTGTTTTCAGTTTTTCTTTATCGGACTCTGTGAACGAGTGAACTCTGTGAACGAGGGGCTGGGAAACAGATGAATTTCCTACTGCACGGTGAGACATCTCTAGCTCTATCACACGAGTTGGCCGTCTTGCTTTGTTAACATTCTCTTTCAAGGACTCGTGCAAGGGTGGGGCACCCAGATAAGTGGATTCACTCTGTGTAGAGCGTTGACATAATTCTAACGTTTGCATCCAATTAGGCCTTCCAATGGGGTCTGAGTTCTCCTTCAAAGAATGCAATGACGGTGAGCTGTCTTTACAAGCTCTTCTACTTTCTACTGAGTTCAGTACAATGGGACACTTAGTGGTCCTTGATGATTTACGAGCTGAATAGGGCGTCAAGGTGAAAATATTGTCTTCTTTGTCTTTTTGTTTATATTTTGAGCTAATTTCAGGAACCTAAAAAGAGAAAAACACATCGAAACAAATGATTCGGAAAGGTCAAAACTCAGATTAGTAGCTTCAAATACAAGTAGGCCAACGAAAAACCTTGCTCTCTGAGACCAGTGCCATATAAGGTGTTCACCAAACAGTACGGGTAACTTAGTAAGAGTGGAAACTGGCACCAGTGGGAAAAATAACTAATCCACCTAGCGTTTGGAGTTGTGCAAAATTAGTGCAGTCACAAGCGTTTGATCTCAGTTTCTAAAGAAAAACTATATATACAAATTTTGGAAAGAATACAAAGAGACACCACCCTTAAAGTCACCCATACTCTATGGTGTTCACTAAGAAAATACCTAGAAAATTACTAAAGATAATAAAAAAAAAGACTTTCTACGAAGAGACTTATTTATGGTTAGGAATTTTCATGGGTAAAATAAAGGCACGCCTTTAATGGAACATATGAGACGCTTTGAGGGAAAGAATGAGAGACGCAAGTAAAATATCCGATTTTTCCCACTTTTGGGGAGTTAAGCATCTTCGCCTCCAAAACTTGTCTCAACGATTTTTGCAGATGAAAATGGGGATTAGACCATAGTTTGATGGTTTATTTACCCAAGGACATATTACCATGTTATCGGTTTTTGAATAACTTTCTTCTAGCTGGTCGTAGCTTAATTTCGATTTCTATTTACTTCACTTTTAAACCAGCACGTAAATATCTCCACGGTTATCATAGCCTCAAGCAAACGTGATTTAGCACCGGAGGACACGTTTTTGGGTAAAGCTAAGACTAGTAAAAAAAAACAAAAAGAACAGAGCCTTTTTACACTTAGGGTTTCGTTCTTTGTTTGGACAATAAACTTGATCCAAAGCGTCATAAATTAACTTGCATCGTAATTAAAATTGTTCTGAAACTGATTTTTCAATTTGGAACTCTGGAAAAATTAATGACTTAGCAGATTCTCATTTTGTGAGCGCTAGGATCAATGTCTCGTCCTTAATTTATGAACTGGCGCACATTTGTGAATTTTAAGCATCCAACAAATCACAAGTTTTCAATTCTAATTTTATTTAGACCACTCATCGACCTCAAATTATCATTCTCCAGCCAAATTATGAGGGACTAAAATTTGCCATTATCTGGGGGCGGGGGGGAAAAACGATGAATAAAGGGTATAAGCTGACAAAAAATAGCAAATAACGAAAAAACATCGATGGAAGGGGCTTAACTCAAAGTTACGTCCGTGTGCATACCGAACATCTATTACTTAAAATTGTATTATCGGTTGCTTGTTATTGAAAACATTTAATAAATACAAAACGTGAAGTCTTTCCTTCGTGAAATATTGCTGAGAAATAATTATTAACACTAGCTTACATTTCAGAATTTTTCAACAAAGTGTAATAACTGATTTTTAACGCTATTCCTGCAATCGAATTCATTCCGAATTTTGCCGTCACTTTCTGGAAACGACTGGAGTTATTTACAAGAAATCTGGTCGTTTCTAGATAAAGACCTTTACAAGATACCAGTGTCTACAAAATAAAAGCTAAAAAGAACAAAATAAAACAATATTATTCTTTTCAATTACAGTTTTAAAAAGTAGAAAATAATTTTCAGTAGTTTTTGAAAGAGAAATAACAATTTCCGAGTGTCATATTTTACCATAAACTGGAAAATATAGGTGTACAAGAAGAAAAACACAATGAGCGAGAGAAAAAGAGAGACAAGGATCGATTGAGAGAGGAAGAGATCCGAATAAAACCGAACACATGCGAAATTCAAACCCTACTATGGACATAGCTAAACATGACGCAGAGATGGACGAAGTTCCAAAAGGTTGGGGGGGGGGGGAGGGGTAAGATGAGTACTGCTACGAAGGAAGTTTTAAAATCATTATATATTGATGATGACAATAAACAACGACGAAGTTACCCATGTTTAAGAAGGCAACAACGACAATGTTATGGTAACAGCAATGCCGGAAACGATGGCACTGACAATCGAATTCATTGTCAATGTCATTATTGAAATCAACTCCAGGAAAAGTTACGCCATCAACGATATTGTTCTTACCATTGGCGTTATTGTCTTCATATTTGACTTCACTGTAACCATCACGACTACCATCATCACCCTTTTTATTTCCTGCGTTATTTACACAGTTGTCGTATACCCTATACCATCATTTGAACACCTCATTAATTTCCAACAAAATTTTGTCCACCAGTATCCTATCATCACCTCCCGGGAAGCATTCATCAATCAGTCATTACAAGTTGTTGTATTGACACGTTTCATTATGGATTTTGCATGGGTTTAATGTTGTGTGAACCCAGGTAAACTCATTACTTTGGTTAAGATTTTTTGGCGAAGTTGGCTTGGGTTGAGTTTAGATTGAGCTTGAGTGGGGTTTTTGTATTTTACTTTTACTAACTACGTTGAAATATGCCTTGATTAAACTTGCAAGGGTTGAGATTTGCTAATCATAGGTTAAGCTTCTTTGGGCTAAATTTTGCATGCTGCATTTAGCAGATTAGCCGATGCTTCGTATGAGAAATACCATTTAGGAATATATTTTTCAGAAGTTCATTAGACTTTCAAAGGTTACATTGTTCGACGTAGCTCGACAAACTGAGCCAGTCAGTCAATAAAAACTAGCTGCTTCCGCCCCCTTCCTTCAGAAAATTTTGGCAAGTGATGATTATCCTAGTGAGGACAGTTAGGGAGAAAAGCTTTACCATTGCACTCGTTAAAGTCTCCTTGGTTCTAATAGAATACTGAATACTGCTGTCTTGCTCTTCTGCTCTCATCTTATTTTTCTTTGAGCTGCTGCATATTCAACGGCCATTTCAATGACATACTGAACTTCTGGAAGACCTTAAATATAAAATATGCAAATTTAAAACACATTTTGCAACTTCTTACCACTAAAACCCTCAAGGCTCAGCAAAGAAAAAGGTTAAGGACAAGTATAAAAAAATAAAAAATTACAACAAAAACGTCTGGTATTTAGTAATGACTCATTCTCAGCCACCTACAAGGGAAAAATTTATTTGGGTTTTCGGATCCATGCCAACTTTTTTCGAATATTTCTCACATATTTCACCTCATTTTTTCATTTTAGAAATTTATATTTCAACTATTACCCCCCCCCCCCAACGCCCCTAAAATGAATTTCTTCATTTTAAAAAGTTTTTTTTAAAAATCAAAGAAAAGGCGTTACTAAAACCTAAAACGAGAAGAAATAAAGTCATATAATAAATCAAACTTAAAACGAAATAAACTAAATTTACGGTGCTAGGACAAATTGAAGAGATGTGGCAATTCTTTAATCGGCTCTGCCAACAAAAGCAGTACTGGGGAAAAACCTTAATTTCGTTTCCTCACCATCGATTTAATACTGAAGTTGTCAACACTTTATTATTTTAGAAATGATATGACCCCAGAAGAATTTTTCTTACAGAAAGTTAAATAAAAATTACACGCTCCTTAAAACGGTCTCAAAATACGTTGTATTCTTAAAAAAACACGTTTCAATCTCTATTTCGTAATAAACAACCAATTTTTTAATTAATAAGTCCACACCACGTATCAATGGCGCCATGAATATAAGCCAATGCTTTATCACTTTGCTCCACAGCATAAAATCTAACACAATCTAAATTGTTGTTTCTAAAACTGTATGAATTACTTTAACTGTACATTACTAACTGTACATGTACAAAACTGTACATTACTTTAACTAAAACATAAACCCCTATTAACTGCCTTCAATTCATTTGATGCTGAAACAACTTGACTCTATGTCTATCACCGAGTGATCGCCATACGTCCAATTACTAGTAACTGAGATAATATGCCACTGCATTACAATATTATTTTTAATCCTTATGTTACCACTTCCATGAAGAAAATTTCCCTACCCAAAGATGTGTCGGAAAAAAAAGTAAAAGGTAGACCAATTGGCACCAGTGTGTAACTCCTTGTACCTGAAGATGGATAAGTTTTACTATTCTTGCTTACAAGTCAGGAATCTGCCAACTAGGACCCGACCGATATATCAGCCGAACGATATTATCGGGCCGATAAAAGGCTCAGTGTCATTATTGGATATAGGGGGAAAAATATCGGTTACCGGCGGATGTTTTTTTTTTATGCGCAACTTGTTCAGAAGAAAGCACTAGATTTCCTCAGGTAATTTTGGGCTTGTCCAGTCCTTGGGGGCGAAGCCACCAGCTAAATCTGACCATAGTCGAGAGAGCAGCCGAGGCGAGTCAAATGAAATCAAAGTTTATTTGTTGTCAATACTTGTGAATACAAACCTGGTGCAGAAATGTTCTAAATTTATGGTGACTTCAAGAACATGCATCTTTTACTAAAACAACCAAAGAATACAATAAACCATACAATTCTGTTTAATGAATGTTCACTTGCGTGGGTGAAAGAACCAAGATTCAATCGGATAAAACCATGATATCTAGTCAGTGGCGAAACTAAGAGGGGGGGGGGGGAATTCTCCCCTCCGAGTTGTCACCGCCACGTTTCAGCACCTCAGAAAATTTACCTATTTACCTTGGAAATTTAGCTTCTGTGTCTGCATTTGTCGGCATACTGGAAGCTTTTGTCGACACATTTTTTAAATCTCTCCTCCAAGCTTAAAACTCCAGCTGCATCCCTGTATCCAGTGTGCCTTGCGTGGATTAGTTTGTAAGAGACCATATCATATGAATGTAAAGTATTCACGTTAATATGTGAATGATTAAAATTCAAAGTCCCGCTATTGAAATTTGGGGTTTGAATATTCAATTTAAATAAATACCTTACGCTTCTTTCAATCATATTTTCACGTATTCGCGTTTATGTAATCAAACTGGCTTCTTTGATTAATTTGTTTTTCTTATTTGTCACTTCTGCAAACATCCGCCATTTCGTTTGTGTGGTCAGAAGCTGCCACTGGGAGATCCGGGGGGTGTGGGGGCGGGCTCCCCAAGATTTTTTCTGGCCCCCTCTTATGTTGTATTTTTTCTTCTTTTTTTTACTCTTTTTTTAGAATAAATTTGTAAATTTGGTAAAGTATTGGCACCTTTGTCACATTGCCCAACCCCCCAAGGATTTTGCTCATTGGCGCTCTTGTCACATTAGGCCTTCTCCAAGATTTTGCTCTAGATCCGCCCCTGGTAGCTGCTGATCAGAAAAGGTAAAGAAAATCATACAATTCTTGCAAATGGCCTAATTTTTGGAATCCACAGTGAAATATTGAGGCTGTTCTTTGGTGCATAATAAGACCAGGGAGAAACATGTAAGCATGAATATGGGCAGAGAATAGGGGATTTAAAATTTAAGTGAACTTTTTTCCCGGAGGGGACTCCTGGTTAACGTCTCTTTGGCTGTAGGTACCCCCCCCCCCCCTACCAAATTTTAAGTGTTTGTGGACACTTGTATGCTTAAATAAGGTGAGACTCAAAAGGGACAAACACCTCTAAAATCCATCCGCTATAGGTTTCAAGCGGACTCGAAGCCAGTGAAGAGAGCACGCTTCTGAAAACCATCATTGCTATGTCCCATTGGTACAAGGTACTTCCCCATAAATGTCAAGCCAATCAGTGAGTAAACAGATGCCTGGCTGCCTTTTCATTGTTGAGTGGCGATGGGACGCGGCCTTGAAGGGGCAAAATCCAGTTTTGTGAATTTAATCCTTCAGATACAAATATCTTGTATGATTATGTTTCACGCAGGGAAAAATATGCGTACATTGCTGCAAAAAGCCGGCTATGAGAGAGAGAAGAGTTTTCGAGGGGCTAAGGATCCACTTTTGTTTCGAACCATACGGATAGAAAAAACACTGCACGTTTTTGATTTGAAAAAGGTGCAAGTACCTTCAATTACACCTAAAAACTGGAACCAGGAGGGGTATGAAGGTGTTGAAGGGACCACTGTTCCACTTTGGTTCTATAGCCATGCAGATAGAAATTACTTGCGGGATTCCGGTTCGAACAAGGTGCTATATTCATGCCCATCTACTAGAAAGTTGGTGGTGGGATGATAATGCATGGGGCATAGGCTCAGCCAATATTGATAATTCTTGCGCGATTCTGCTTCAAAAAAGGCGAAATATTGCTACCCCTCTTAAAAACAATTGTTTACCTTGCTACTATAAAGTCGGTAGTAGGATGGCGAAGGAGGAGAGCGGCCATATAAATCACAGGCCCAATTTTTGCCTCCAACTTGCTTTTACAGCGAATCAGGGCTTAGCTCGTTTTTTAACAGTCATTATCCTATTCTTTTCGATGTACACCAAAACAGCCCCTCAATATTTTCCAGATGATGGATCTCATGAACGATCCCCCCCCCCCCCACACACACAAAAAAAAAGAAAAGATTGATGCAGTAAAGATTAAACGACTCTTCAGTGAGTATTAGTAAGGGTTAAAAAAAGATAGCAACTCTCTTAGTTCAAAAGTTTACGGTGAACAAAAATCTGTTAAAGTTTAGGAGGCATAGGTAATACCATTCCCCTGCATCAGTCCCAAACACAGAAAATGTAATCCCAAATTCAACCAAAATCGTAAACAGAAGCGACTTGTAAAAGTAGAGGACAGCACTTTCGAACCGGTGAGAGTGTTCTTTCTTTGGATCAGTGAATTTTCTATTTATTTTCAAAACATTTTCCAAGAAAACATTTTGGCAATGGGGCCAGGGAATAAACTCACATCTTAAGCACTTTTGGATTCTAGTCTACCTTCAGTTTTAAACTGCTGCCTGCTACATATGTCTCAAGTACATTGCAAACAGTATAGTTGTCAAACACGGCACTTGATGGCCATTAACTTTTTTACACTGAAAAATGTGCTCTTTCAACGAATAAGGATACTTTGGTGCAAGAGCATAAGTTAAGAGAACTAAGAGCTACGAACGCCATTGACAGGTCAGTGTTCGCACCACAGCTTGAGAATTTAAAACAAATTTAATTCCAGTTTGTTAAAATTTGGATTTCGATAAAGCCTAATTAAAAGAGTAACAATAAATACCCCTAATATTTTTTTTAGGGTTTTATACTTTAAGTTCATGATTTTCTGGGTAACTCCAAATGACATTGGATGTTTTTTTTTTTTTTTTTTTTTTTTTTTTTTTTTTTTTTTTTTTTTTTTTTTTTTTTTTTTTTTTTTTTTTTTTTTCAGAGACAAGCTAGAGCTTCCTCTTTTACGGTTTCCAATAACAGCTAAAAAAATTACCATTTTTATGAGAGTTTCCCAAATGTTTAGCATGAAAGTACCAAGGACACCAAAACGAAAACCTTTCGTGCCCCCCAGGGCGAAGCTAGGGTTTTGATTTTAGTGGGGGGGGGGGAGAAACAAACAATGTACTTACAAACTTGTCCAGTTTGCCGACAAATATGGACACATAAGCTAAATTAGGACGCCACAGACGTCCAAAGTTCCAAGGCATCAGCGCTACGTGCCGACATCTTGAAACTTTGGGGTTCGTCAGTGTTGCCACGTTGAACAGTAAAAATAAAATAAACAAACTAATTTGTTGAATTGGCAACGCTTTTCATCTATAAAGATTTGAATATGAACAATCGGTTCATTCTTAAACAGAAATAAATTTCAAAGAGAAATTACTAGCTATAAGATGCAAGTAGAAATAAATAGCTCTAGCTTCAGAATTTTCACCCACATTTTTTTCTTTTTTACTTCTTTTTTATTGGCACCTTTACTTCCAAAAAAACTGCATACCTGCATATGGAGATCTTTTTAATTAAAAATCCGATTCCGAATTTTTGTTAATCTTAAAGATATATATGGATGATACTAAGTTTCACTTTGCCAACTCAAGCAAACAGATTTCATTTCCACTGCTCTTGCTACGTTAATAATTCGTCAGAGCAGGTCAGTTTATCAGAGCAGAAATTCAAATGACAGCAACGATTAGAATATTATATTGTTGTAAATGTTTCTGTCAGTTTAAAAAATTGCCCTTGAAGATTGTTTAGCCACCCTGTATATACTGCTTATGAAGCAAGGAAGAGAGAAAAAAAACGTATACGTACACTTCTGTTTATTCTTAGCAAAAACAACCTCCCAAGTCATCGAAACTCTTCTGTCCTGTTCCTTCATCACAGCCAATTCTGGGCGTTCCTTTTTTATTGTTTTCTAAAAAAAAAATATTTCTTAAAAAAAGATAATGATGCAGCTTATTTGAACAAAAAAATAGATGTCTACTTCCCTTTTGTACAAACCTCATCAGTACATAAGCAAAACAAGAGAGAAGGAAGAGAGAATTGGAGAGAGATATCGAAGAAGAGAAAGAGAAAGACACAAAGAGAGAGAGAGAAATATAAATGGAGTTTAGCTAGAAGTTATTCGGCGCATTATGACCATCTGATCCTTTCTCTATCAGGTCTGCGCCCATTTTTTAATGTTCAAGATATGCGAGACCTGCGAGCTTTGTCTTTCATTATTGCAAGTACTTTTTGTTTTTGCCTAGGTGACATAGCAACCAGATTGTTTGTATGTTTGGTGTAACTGATATTGTGATGTCTTATAAAGTGTCAAGCTTAGTTCTGACAGAACTTAAGTGTTGCTTCACCTAGCGAAAATTGCTTCGCCGACCCACAAAGGCCTTCCGAAGCGAAAAAAATCGCTTGGCCACGCTTCAACTTTAAGTTGGAAAAAAATGTGCAGCAAGCCATATTTTAAGAAAAAAAAAAAAAAAATAGATGCTGAAAAATCAATAACAAGCATTAGATTATATCTTGTAATTTATGATATACACTGCAAAGAAAAAGAAAAATACAAGGACCTGGGAATAAAAATAATGCATGGAAGGAGGTGGCAAGAATGCTTGATGAATTAGGTAAAAATATGTTAGTTATGTATTCAATCTTTGAAATGAGTAGCCTAGCTCTTAATAAATAAAGGAAAAAAAATAATGCATGGAAGGACAAGAATGCTTGATGAATTAGGTAAAAATATGTTAGTTATGTATTCAATCTTTGAAATGAGTAGCCTAGCTCTTAATAAATAAAGGAAACAAAATATCACAAGCTGTTTGCTGAAAATCCCGTGAAAACTCTGTTTATAACAGTATGTGTTCTAGAATGCTAATTCTATATAAAGAATTCTCAAGTATACGTTTCAGAATATTCATTCTTATATAAAAGAATCGACATTTTTTATACCAAAACATTTTTAATACCAAGTATATGTGGCTTGTCTTACATAATTATATTTAATTATATATACTTATATTATATCCTACTTATAAAAACTCGAATTCAATGCAAATTGTAAAGCGAATTTCGTTTCCTCGCGAACTATTTTTTTTTCACAAGCAATTTTTGTTGGGCTCTGTCAGAACTCAGCTTCAGACGTTAAGTCAAAAGAAGAGGCATGTGCGGCTAGATCCTTATTTTCCTCTTGTTCGATTGTTTTGATTGCTTTTGCATTGTAGCTTTGTCGTAGGGAGTGTTTATTTAATTTATGTCTTTCTTTTTTTTGTTACTCCATTTCTTTTGTGTATATAGTAAGTTATAAGTCATTATTATTATTAATAATTGTTATTATCATAATGATCATTTTATGAATATTTCGTAAAAGTAAACAAACTAGCTGTAAATTAGTTTTAGCAATTTTTTTTTCATAGTGCGAAGCACGCCATTTTTACTGATTATGTTTTCTATGAAGAATAAAAAATAAAAGTGAAACACACAAGTATAAAATAGTAGCTCCCAATATTAAACAAATATCAAAGCTTAGCTATTAACTAAGTACGAACAGTTCTTAGTTTAGACCATAGAGCGGTCAGGTTAATGAATATTTAATGGTTTCAGAGTCTGTTTCGATACCCTTCAATAATTTGCCCTCAATATAGGCCTGGCAAGCATTTCTTTGCATGAAAGAATAACAATTTATATGCAATTGGAATCTGCATACCAAAGGTAGTGCAATAGCGCTGCCTAAGTAAAGAGCGATATGGGTACAAATGTATTATTTATTATTATTATTTATTTTTTTATACCAGGGCACTTCATAAAGAAGGAGTTGTCGTAGAAACTTTGAAAGGGAATCATTCAATTGGAAATTGAAAGTTCTAGTGCCCTTTTTAATAGTCAACAGCAATTGGAGGGCAGCCAGCCCTCCCCCTCCCTCCACGCGCATCATTTCCCTAAACACATCCAACCAAAATTTTGAGATATTTTTTTCAGCGTAGTTGAAAGGTCCGGAAATTATGTCTTTGAGGATGACATCCCCCCCAATACTCTCAGGGCAGGGGTTGTAAGTTATGCGCTGAGGGCATATAAGGTTGAACTTATCTGAATGTCATTTTGTATGGAATCTGAAAAAAAAATATAGCGTCCCAGTAGTTCAAATCAACATTGTTGCTATTCGGAGATCAGCTTACTTAGTAAAACGCAAAATCTCATTTAAAAACTATTTCAAAGCACTAACAAAACAAAGAAACATCTAAAAAAAGGGCAGTAGGTAATTAGCAAAATAAACGTATCACATTGATGATTTCTTTTTGACAAAATACGCCCACTTCTTACCGGTTACCCACAATAAGGATATGTGCTTAACGAATTAGGCATGTCCCATTTACATAAATTAAAATGCTTTTAACTACTTATTTACACATACAGAGTAATGGAAAACAGCTAACTGGTGCAAATTTAAACTTTGCAGTTAATAAAAGAAGCTAAAATTAACACTAAACAATAAAAACAAAATGCAAAAATGCTTGACAACATAACTAGATGTGGGAGGGGGTAATTTTTTTTTCATACACATTTTGAAAAACTACATCAAAAACGTGCTTTCTTATTCGTTTTTATACGTATTAAAAAGTTGACTTCCAATTTGTTTCTTTTTTACCTGAATCTTTTCCTCGGTACGAATGCACGCTGAAAGTCGAGCTTGAATTTGTGATCGCAAAGAATCAGCGTGGAACTTTTTGACGGCATCTTGCTGCTGCTTCAGTTTATTAAGCTCCATTTTATTTTGAATAGCCCGACGTAAGCTAAAACGAATCAAAAAATTATCTGAATGTAAAACAGCAAGCATTAATCCAAAAAATTTCGTTGCAAAAAAATTCACCTTTTTACTTTCAATTAATTTTTAAAAAGTCCGAATATAGGTTTTTCAAAAAAAAAAGAAAAAAAGTAAAGAACAAAATTAAGACCTAAAACGATAAGAAATACCATCACATAACTGTCAAAGTTGAAACCGACAGAAAGTACCATGATGGAATAGGTGAAATAAAAAAAAGAAAACAAACTAAAAATAATAATGAAGTCAAACTAGAAACAAAACAGAAATTACAACAAAACAGAGTGGGCTACCGCCCCTCAAACTCTCTAAAAGCTGAAGTGTAAGATCTTAACTCAAAGATTCTTTTCATGTTTTGTTTTGTTGTAAATGCTAGTGTGTTTGAATAAATATATATCAAGGTCAGTTAGTTCTGTCTTGTTGTCTTCAGTAAAATTATTTCTTGTCTTTTGATAGAATAATATATGTTTCTTTGAGAAGGGTTTCGTTGATAAAATTTTTTTTAAGTATATCAAAAACAAAAATTATTCTTTTAGAAGATAAGACATTTGATTATTTCATTCTTAGATGCGAATTAAATTCTTATTCATATCTTCCGCAAGGACAAGTTTTTCGTCTAAGATAAAAATACAACTATTGTGGAGAAATGAATCAAGAAACGCCATTTCTCGTGTCAAGATGAGTAGGGGTCAGAGGAGTCACTCTATGAACAGCAAAATCGTGAGGACATCCAGTCACAAGAATACACATGAGCTATCAAGGGACAGTTTTGGGCTAAGGTCCGAGGAATCGAAGCTGCTGGGTCATCGGGCGGTCAACTTTAGCATGGTCAACAAATGGAGAATCGAAGAAATTTTATTAGTTTACTTGGGACTAATAGCCTGACATCAGCCTGATATTGGTGGCCTCCGAGGTAGCTTGCTGACGGAGCGACCAAAAAGCAGAAGTACTGAAATTCAACTGAATTTTGGTATGCGGGTACATATTACCGAAGAGACTTCTCAAAGAAATTTTTAGATCGCTTACAGTCACATTCCAGGCATTAGCAAGCATCAAAATTTCACAGTTCGTAGAATCCCTGACTTTTCCAAATTTGAGCCTTTCTAGCGCTTCAACCAATAAAAGCAGTGATATGAAACTCCATGTAAGCAATCTACTTAACTGTAGCTATGTGCTGATTAATTTTCAAACATATTCGACGATTTCCTTTGAAAAATAGGCCGACCTTGGAGGTCAAGTGTGCCTCTGAGAGTGGGTCTTTTCGATCTCCTTGTCCCTTAAGTTTTAAACAGAGAAACGCACTTTCATAAAATTATTGGATCAGATTCTATACCTCTGTAAACCCTAATTATTTTGTTCCATTTATCTAAGGCACTTGCCCCGTAAATCTCACATTGATCAGAATAAAAACCTGCCGGTCTTTCTACTAAAAAGTCGGTGTTGGAGTGGTGTTGGACGGGCCACAAGCCCATTTTTGCCTCGATCAGACAGATTGAAATTTCTTGTACAATTTAAGGTCAAACAAATTGCAACGTACCTACCACGTTCAGCCAAAATTTGGCAGTGGCTTGGGGATTGCAGGTCTTAGAAGGGCAACTGGTGGCCTAATTTACCACTTTATTTGTAGAGACTGAAAATCCTTACGTGATTCTGGCTTAAGGTACATTTTAACCTATATTAGTGATGAGATCATTGTCGGGACCAATGGCTCAATTTTGTTATCTACTCATGTAGATTGGAAATTCTTGGATAAGTTCCGTCCAAACAAGGTGAGCCACGACTACATTTCTGCTAAAAGGTGACAGTGGGATGGAGTTTGGAGAAGATGCTAGAGAGGCCACTAGCCATTTCCGCGGTTCATTCTAATGATTATAAATTTTTGTGTGATTCCAGATCAAACAAGATATAAACATGCCCTAACTTTCTGGTGACCACCGAGTCAGGTCTGCAGGTTGGAATCGCTCAAATTTTTGCACTCAGTCAAGATACGATTCGTTTTTTGGACAGCTTCACCGAAATTCCACAGCATTATACTGGTTGGAAACTCAGGAGGCCTAAGGGGGGTGGTTTCAACTTTACCTGTTTTTTTTAAACTTTAAGGCGCGAGGAATCAAGAGTCATATAGCTGAGGAGTCAGAAGAGCAAGCACTTTCCGACTGTTGCTAATCTCATTTTGTTCAATTTGCGCTCCAACGATACCCGATATTTTATCTATGGTAGCTAGAGATTACCTGGACACACTTGCAAAGAACAAAACTGGCACTGAAAAGCAAAAACAAGGACCAAACAATATAGACAAAACAGGGGATGGGAGGTTGGGATGAACTAAGAAAGCTGTTTGATAAAGTGAATATTTAAAGTTTTAATACAATCTTTTAAGGTCTTTTGTGGGGAGCTTCAACCTGCAAAGGAGCATTTTGGGGGTAGTCCCGATTCCCGATCCCTGTTTGAGCGAAGTAGTCCGACGGCTAGCAGCGGTTCTGTGAAAGAGGGTCAATGTCAAGGTTTTGAATAATTTAATAGATTTAAAACCCTTTGAACCAAAATTTGGTTGTGCTTTTAGGATCCCCTGACCCATGGTACATGCCGCTTAAGTTTAAAAACCGATCAAATAAAAGCAAAATACTTGTCTAATTTAACCCTTTTGCCAAAACTACCTCGCACTGAAGTTCAGGTGGGCCAGGGTATATCTTCTATAAGTTTCAAGCCGATTAGACATTCAAATTGTATGTCGTGCATTAACACCCGTTTGAAAAATATACATACCTGATCCAAAAAAAGAAAACGATTGAGAAAAGATGTAAATCATCGAATATGTTCCAAGTCCCGAAACTTCTTCTGTCCAAGGGTGTGTCTCACGATGAATATGACCCTCCTAAGTTCAGTAGCTCCTTTTGGTCTAGGACTATCGAAAATTTCTCAAGTGTAGTAGCTGCTTTTGGTCAAGGCTGGTTGAAAATGGTTCCAGTGAGGTATCTACTTGGATCTGGGCATATTAAAAACATTCCAAGTCTGAAAGCTCCTCTAGATACTTAGAACCCTTTACTAACCAACACAGTAAACAAGACACCAACTTTTAACAAAGATAGGCAGTGAGTTAGTACCCTACACATCTCCTGTATTGCAAAAAAAAAGAAAAAAAAAAAGACTGGGGTGAGAATCCCCAAATAATTTACAAAATACTAGAATAGTCCACTACAAGAAGTTGAATGAACTTTCTTCTTTAAATTATTTTTATATGGGAATAACGACGATAATTCACTGACTAACTCAGATAACTTGTAATTATTCACAATAAGAGGAAATACACTAATTACAGGGACCAAACTAACGCACTAATTTACTACTCTAATTTCATGAAAAAATTGCTGTCTTCGGAGTTGAGCCGAAAAATCACCGTGCCTAGCTGGAAAATTCAACAGACAAACATGGCAATCCTTTCATAATTATTTATTGCAGATTATACCGTTCCATACAAATCAAATAACTTGAAATAAAAATCAAACACGCAATTTGATATATACGGTAAAGGAATAAAATTATATACAAAGAACATACAGAATTGGCATATCTTCAAGCAAACGAAGTGGCCTAACTAGCTTCAAGCTGGCCTATTTTTTCAAGCAATTATCTTTAATTAGTGAATAAAAAGCCATGGTGGGTTGGTAGTCATGCATACTTTATGCTCAGTTATGGCTGTCCAATGTGCAGTGCTGGTGGGCAAACTCTCACCCAAATCCCGGAATCAAAATGTAATTTATACCTTAAGGCAAAACAAAAAGTACCTTTTGTAAGTTGATTGGACTTCTTTCAATGCATTTTCTTCGTCTTGCACGTGCGCTAACGTAACTTCCAACAACTTCGAGGTCTGCTCAATTTGATTCGTCAGTTCTGATATACGCGATTCTAAGCCTAAAAAAAACAAATAACCGTTGAATAAAGATGGATTATAAGAGTTTCGTTGGTCTAAATTAATGAATAACTTTACTAGGCTGAAATTTCTAATTGTTAATTTTTTTCCAGGTTAGAAGAAAACTGATAACAAACGTTAACAAACGCAAAAAACGTGCCAGCATTGCAAGCACGCAAAGTGGGAGGTTGAGCGTTCGGGACCGCTTTCTCCCAAAAATTCACCGTTTTTACGATTCTCTCAATGTATCTTATGCAGATTGCTTTTTGCCGAAGCCCCAAACAGATTCCTGCGTTTGTGTCTGGTCATTGTATAATTCAAGAAAACCAAATGCAGGATACGCAGCGTGCAGGAGGAGAGGGTCATCTTGCATGACAATGAATCAAACCATGGACACATTTTCTTCAAAACCAACGAAAGCATAGTTTACACTTTTAGTCAATCGTCGTAAAACCCAGACTTACAATAGAAAAACAGGAGCTAAGACAAGATAGGGCTCAATAAGAAATTAAATATTACTAAACAATAATTATGAGCTATAAGGCGCACTTCAGTTTTTCAATTGTTTACATCTGTGACGTAGTTTCGCAAGCCATTTACATTATTCTATAAGCGTATGTTAGTAATGGAAGCTGAATAACACTGCCTTTTTAAAACCTAACTAGTTCTTCTATGTTCGTTTGAGAATTTTAAGCCAATCAGAAGAATAAAATGTAAGATTTCACCTAATTGGTTCTCCTTTGTGAAATTAAAAGCCAGTAAAGAGAATGAAAAGCTGTTTCTCTCACAACATTTTTACAAGTAGTCCCTCTATTGGCCTGTGCATTTTCATTAATTTATAAAACATAAAATCGCGAAGAAAGGAAAAAGGAAGAAAACGAGGACAACTAACAGCCAGTGAAAAAATTGAAAAATTATGCAAGTATTTCGGTCAAGACCTCCGCTTGACCGTCCTCAGTACAGAATAAAACTGATAAAAATATAAAAAACCAAACCTTAAAACAAAAACATCAAACTAAAATTGGACTACCCTTTCTCAGTAACGGTGAAAGAGTAACTGAATAAAAAACACCAGTCTAAATGGCATTTCACAAATTCATTTTACGTAAAGCACTCATAAAGGCTAATCGCTTTCCAGTTAGATTAATATAAGAGACTCTATTTGATTGTGCAACATAATTTTGTGGATGTATGCAAAAACGATCAGAATTAATAATTTCATCATAAATTGGACTTAGAAAAGTTTCTCCAGTGTCTCTATTGAGAGCTACCTTTTGGTGAATGTGCTTTTTTATCTCAACTTCCTGACTTGTAAAAAAATATGCCATTGTAATTGTAAAAATAATTTAATCTCGAGATATTCCTTACAACTAAAAAAAAAATGTTGCGTCTTAATTAATTATAACAGATTGTTATTAAAAAAAGCTGAAAGGGCTTACGCGAATGCAATTGCATAGTCTTGACAAAAAAAAGAGGGTAAACGGAGACAAAGAAAGAAAAGAATCTAATAGTAGAATGGAAAAAATTTAATAAAAGAAAAATGAAAAAGGCAAAGAACTGCTTCCTTTATTGATACTGACGCAATCACTCGCTTAAATGAGAGAATACCTTGTTGTCTAGCATCAAGGAAAAACAGCCAAAATTGAGACACTGTCCGCAGAACAGCCGAGGGCGTGAAAAGTAGTCCGCAATGTACAAACTTTGAACAGTAGAAATATATAGCACGCATGCAAAAAAAAAAAAAAAAAACTTTGTCTGCTGAATATGTGCAGAAAGATTGATAGAAAGAATAATTGTAACTCTTTCTAATTCACTTCTTTTCTCCTTGGTTTCCCGTAAGTCGGTTTCATGACAAAAGAAAAGAGCCAGAGCGACTAACTTAAGCGAAGGGAAAATATCTATTGTAATCCTAAGAAAAGCTTTCAAAACGTGTGCCTTTGAAAATACTCATTTGAAGAATTATGGAATTCAGTTATATTAATGATTAGAAATCATTACCTTAATTAAAGTTGCAATTGAGCATATAGCCTAGAAATGATAAAGTATCTTACTATGCCTTTTTTTGGGGGGGGGGGAATAAAATTACATTCAAAAGCGAAAAAAAATACTCTTGGTGCCTTTCCTAATACACTATTCAAGATCAAATTAACATTGGATAGGATGATTTTAATTAGATGCAGTAGCATTAGTTGCTTTTAGAGAGAGAGAGAAATTCATTTTTATTAAAGACCAATATTCACAAAAAAAAATCATATCAAACAGACCTACCATGTGAAAATCTATACAGATTTGTTTGTGGCAGGACTCAATATTTTACTCACTTACTACATATATCAGCGTTCGGGGAACCGGGGTAAATTACCCCAAATGGGGTAAAAATGAAATTTTTGGGGGTAAAAATGAAACTTTTGTGAGTAAAAAGTGTGTATTTCTAATTTTGCTATTTTGTAAGCAGTTAGTATTTTCTCGACTTAAACAATTTATCGACATATGCACGCTACGCCATCTTACTCCCTATCTCACTAGTGTTCTCGAATCAAATCTTTGACTCGGCTACAGTCCCAGGGTTGCCAACTGGACATATTTTATGTCCAAAGGACATATTCCTGTGTGTCGGGACACAATGCCATAATAGGGCAAAAAAGGGACATATTTTAGAAATTTGGGACATAAAAGGGACATATTTTGCAAATTTATGACAGAAAATAGAATATTTCCCCGTTGGATACATATTTTTGAAAAAAAAAAAATGCATTTTTTCAGCAAATCAGTATTAAAACTACTTGTCTAGCACTAAATTTACTTAAATTATTATTTTCTACTAATTTTTTACAAACGTTATTTTTTTTTACAACCGTTATTATTTTTCGGAGTTGCTTGCTCTTTCCCGCAGACAACTATTTGCAAATACTTTTGAAATCTTTACAAGTTTGCATTCTTTCATCTATAAGCGATTTTATTTCTCCTTGCTTTTACGCTACAGTCAAGATAATAGGCAAGCAGGCACCTTCTTAGTTAACAATGGCATCCGGCTTCTAATAGTCAGGCAAAAACATCTATCTATTTATCAAGTATTACTAACTGAAAATGAAAAGTTAGCAAGAGAAAAAATTAGATTCTTGATGTTCTGGAATCAATTTTGATATCAATATATGTACCAAAAATTAGCTTATTATGCTGATTCCAAATATAATATATTTTTTAAGTATAGTGTTACCCATTAGTGGGCCTGAGAAAATTTGCCAAATTTTCGAAAAAAGGTGAAAAACACCCCATAAAAGTGAAAGAATTTTAATGGAAATCACGCCATCAGATTCAGCGTATAAGAGAACCCCACTGCAGAGGTTCCAAGCTCCTATCTAAAAATGAAATTTCATAGTGTTTGCCAGAAGAAGCATCACGGATTCGTGTTAATTTGTTGTTTTTTGCTTTTCCAGGGGTGATCATATCGAACCAATGGTACTAGAATTTCGCAAGAAGGATCGTTCAAACAAAAATTAAAAGATCCAGTATCCTTTTTAAGTGACCAAAAAATTGGAGGACAACTAGCCCCCGTCCCACGCCCTTTTTTCCTGAAAGTCGTCTGATCAAAATTTTGATATAGCCATTTTGTTCAGTATTGTTGAAAAGTACAATTGATATGTCTTTGGAGATGACATAACCCCTCAAGTCCACCAGAGAAGGGCCGCAAGTTATGAAATTTTCCCATTGTTTACATATAGTATTTGTTATAGGGAAGTATACCGACATTTTCCAAGGGAGGAAGGAGATCTTCTGGGGATGGATTTTCTATGGGGAGAATTTCCCATTGGGATGGAAGTTTCTGGGGGCGAAATTTTCAGGAGAATTCTTACAGGGGGAGAATTTACCAGAATTTATATACAGAATGTTTGTTATTTGTCTTTTTTCTCGTTGTTGATCCCATGGTACATCTAGAGACACTCTGAGGGAACTCTCAGGGGGAAGTTTTCAGCGGAGTTGGAATTCTCTTGGGATTTTTTTTTTTTTGGGGGGGGGAGGGTTTCTACAGGAGAAAACTTCCATGGGGAAATTATCACCAGGAGAAATTCTCCATGGAAAATTTCTGGGGGATAAACTTTCCAGGGGGGGTATTTTCCAAACAGGAATATTCCCCAATGACCTTAAAACAGGATCAGAAACTAAATGAATACAAGTCTTCCTTCAAATAAAAGTATGGTAAGGAGTATTTTTCAGGCAGAATCGTAAGCAAAAAATTTTCTGGGAAGGATTCGCAGCAGGGATGGAATTGTCCGGTAGTAATTTCCCGGCGCGGAAGAATTTTACATGGGAGGAAATTTATATAGAGGAATTTTTCGTGGGGAAATTTTCCACAGAGGGGGTGGATTTCCTGGGATTATCTGAAAAACGATCAGAAATAAATACAAAAACTAGTTTTTCCTACCGAAAGTAAGGAGTGACATTAAAACTTAAAAAGTACAGAAATTATTCCGCATATGACGGGGGCTACTCCCTCCTCAATACCCTCCTCTCTACGCTGATGTTCGACCTTTTGTCTATTTTTTAAGAACGATTCTTGAAACACAAGGGCCGTGAAACCCTTGGAGTAACCCTCCCCCCCTCCACCCTTGGTGGAGAGGGGTGGAGCCACCTCCCTCCACACACGTATTCTTTTCCCTAGATGCATCCAACATAAATTTTGAGATAGAAATTTTGTTAAAAATAGGCCAAAGAACATATAACAATACCCTCAGCATTTACACAACCCATAGGAGTCCTGGGACAAAGGTTGTAAGTTATGCCCCAGGGGCATATAAGATTTTATGGAATGAGTAGTCGTATAAAATTCAGATGGGGCTCATTTGATTTAAGTTTAGTGCCCTTTAAAAGAGTCAAAAGTGATTTGAGGGCAACCCCCCCCCCGTGCCTGTCAGTTCCAAAAAACCAGCATCCAATCAGAATTTGTAGACATCTATTTTGTTCAGCATTGTTAAAAGGTCCACTAATTGTGCCTTTGGGGATGTCACCCAACTGATTGAAGGGCAACCCAGCTTACCTAGCGCTCCGCAACGTTGCTTGACTCCTGGATTGTACCTTATGATATGCGCAAGAAATACTCTGATTGGCAAAAACCTACAAAAAGAAGTGAAAATGCTGACCCTCATGCCAACCATATCTTTCAAGTGGAACTTTCGTAGGAAGATGAGCCTTAAGCTCCAACAATTAGTTTTTTACTGTTTCCATGTTTTTATGACTTTTGTGCTTTCACACTAGTTCATTTTTTATGGATGAACTAAATGAATCTTTTTCGTTTTCATTATATTCGATGTTAACTGACCACTTTGAAAGAGGTTTACAAGTCGTAAAAAACTAGTTTCTGAGATTTCAAAATGGACATATTATAGACAAAATATGGACATAATTTGGCTGAAAAGGACACATTTCTGGATGCTCAAGGGACATATTCATTGACCAAAAAGTTGGCAACCCTTTTCAGTCCGTGCCATGCCGTCAAGATACAAATACATTGGCGAGTCAGAGAACCTGGTTTTGTAGTTAGTTGCTGACAAGACCAGCATTTTATCGTTAATCATCAATATATCAATAAAGGTGAGCCGCAATTTGAAAATTTAATTCAATTATTTTAATTATTTAGAATACTTATATAATTAATGTTTTAAAATTAAAATTAGTATTTAAATTATTTTTTATTTTCTTGGTGGGTGCATATTATTTTCTGGTAATTCTCAAGAACATGTTAATTTAATGAGGTATCTAGGTTTTTACCTAGACTGCAATATGTCATGGAAACGTCACAGTGATCTTGTGGCATCACATTTTGCAAGAGGCCTGGGAATTATATGTCGACTGAAGCACTTCGTACCAGGTCGGGTGATGTTGCTTCTCTATCATGCGATTATTTAGCCTCTATATATCGTACGGCTGTGTTATGGGCTAGCAATTTTTTTGGTAATTTTAGGCGTTGTACAGGTATTACAGAATACGGCAGTCCGTTCGATATGGGGCTACGTTAAAGAAACTAACAATTCAGTAACGTGTTTTAGGAAATTAAAGGTGATGAATGTGGGACAAGTTCGTGACTACCAGGCTGCGGTTCTTACTTACCAGTGTTTGCATGAAGTGTATCCATCGGTGTTTTTAGATTTTTTTGACAAAAATAATGATTTGCATGATTATTATACAAGGAATGGTAATAATCTGGTGACGGAATATAAGAGTGGAAGTCGAACTGGATTTCCAATGATACATCTGGGCCAGGGGGTATGGGATTCCCTACTAAATAGTGTCAAGGCGGCTGAACACCAGCATTTGTTTAAAAAAAAGAGTAAAGAATTTCTTGTTAGGGAGGTGAGGAGCCATGATTCAGAGATTGAAGATACAAGTTATCATTTATTTTCTTTTGTTATTATCTTCGTTTTTTTTTTTCTTTCTTTCTGTGTTTTATGAGAATATTCATAAGTATGTGTTAAAAAGAAATTTATAATTTATTTAGAAACTTAAAAGTTATTTTTAAGTAAGTTGAAATAGTTTGTGGTAACCGTCCAGTGCCTGTTTATTAATGTCTTCCCATGGGCGGTTACTTATTGATTATGTTTAACTAGGTCGTTTTGAAATAAATTAATCTAATATAATCCAATATTATTTTCTGTCTCCCTTCAGATGGCAACAAATAGAAAAAGAACATACCAAGCCGAATTCCTTAATTACGGTTTTACACAAATAGAAGACAATGGTACAATGAAACCACAGTGTGTTGTATGTATGAAGAAACTGACTTCAGAATCTTAAAAAAAAAAGTCAGTTGAAGAAACATTTAGATAATTTGCATTCACAACTGTCTTCCAAACCATGAGAATACTTTGCAAATTTAGAAATATCTGTTCAAACAGTTCGTGGTAGCGAACTGTAAGTAAGGAGCGACCCGGCTCAATGGCGACCGAAACTCTAAAAAACGGAATTTTGATACCAATAGATACATCAAAAGGATCAAATTTTAATGCTGATTTCAAATATATAAGTTTCATTAAGTTTAGTCTTACCAATCAAAAGTTACGCGCCTGAGAAAATTTGGCTGATTTCAGAAAAAAAAAGGGGGAAAGACCCTCTAAAAGGTATATAATCTTAATGAAAATCACACCATCATATTCAGCGTATCAGAGAACCCTACTGTAAAGGTTTCGAGCACCTATCTACAAAAATGTGGAATTTTGCATTTTTTGCCAGAAGAAAGATCACGGATGCGTGTTTATTTATTTATTTTTTTAATCCCAAGGGTGATCGTATCGACACAGTGGTCCTAGAATATCGGGGGAGGGCTCATCAGAATGGAAATTAAAAGTTCTAGTGCCCTTTTTAAGTGACCAAAAAAATGGAGGGCAACTAGGCCCCCTCCCACGCTCATTTTTTCCCAAAGTCACCCGATCAAAATTTTGAGATAGCCATTTTGTCAGCATGGTCGAAAATATGATAACTATGTCTTTTAGGATGACTTAATCCGCCGAAGTTCCAGGGGGAGAGCTGAAAGTTATGAACTTTACCCAATGTAAACATATATTATTGGTTATTGGGAAGTATACAGACGTTTTCAGGGGGAATTTTTTTTTGGTAGGTGGGGGGGGGGGGGGGGGATCGGGGGTTACATGGGAGGATCTTTCCATGAAGGAAGTTTTCATGAGGGAAGGGACATTGTTATGAAGGGGGCGCCGGATTTCCCAGCATTATCAAAGAAAAAGATCAGAAATTAAATTAAAACAACAATTTTTTCAACTGAAAGTAAGGAGCAACATCAAAACTTAAAACGAACAGAAAATATTGCGTATATGATTTGGTTCACCCCCAAGTCAATACCTCGCTCTTTAAGCCAAAATTTTTTTGGTACTTTCATAAGAACTATTTACGGCCTTTGTGATTAAGGGGTCATTTTTAAAGAATTGGAACAAAATTCGAACTTTAGCTTAAGGAGCAAGGTATTGACTAGGGGGCGAACCCCTAATATACGTACTAAAAATCTATGAATATAGAAGTTTTTTTTTTTTTTATTCCAATATTCACGGCGCCAGGTACTTCAAAGTATCTGATATGCCGCTATTCATTTACCTCGTTCAATGGCCTCGAGGTTTTTAAATATCTATTGAACCTTCTTTTGAAGGTGTCAACAGAGGGATTTGCAGGGATAATATCCCCAGGAAGATCGTTCCAGATAGAAGTGCAACGCCGGATGAAGCTGTTCCTCAAGTAATCGGTTTTCGGCGTATCCTCCTTTAGATAATTGGACCGAGCTGTGTGCCTTCGTGTCTGCCTTGTCGCTGAACAAAGGGGGGCACAATTCGAGAGAGCTCGTCTGAGGGAGGCGAATTCATGTACTTGTAAAAAACAGCCATCGACGCTACATCAAACCTTTCATTTAGAGGCTGGAGTGATTCTTGTGTAGAGGCGCAGCCCGCCCTAATTGCTCTATTCTGGATCTTCTGAAGTGGTGCCAACAGCGTTTTCGGAGCACCAGCATATAGCGGGCATCCATATTCAGCTATGGGTCTGATGCAAGACTTGTAGAGTGGGATGATCGAGCTTGATGGAAGAAGGTTTTTGCAGCGAAGAGTAACTCCCAGCTTTCTTGCGCAGGAGGTTCTCACCCGATCAAGGTGGTTTTTCCAAGAGAGATCGGTGGAGAAATGAATCCCCAGTAGACGAAGCTCGTCGACTCTCTTTATAGCTTCATTTTTGAAGATGAAAACTGGGGTGTTCACGTGGCACCTTTGATCGGGTATTTAGAAGCTCCTTTGTTTTCGATGCATTGAAGTTGATCATCCATGCATCAGACCACTTTTCAATTTTCGAAAGATCCATCTGTAGGAAAAGGGAGGCTTGTGTTGGGTCTTCGTGTTTAGGGACGGCTGAGTGTGTCGTGGTATCGTCGGCAAAGTGATGCAGAGGGTTTGCGAGGTGTGTCTCCCATGTCGTTTATGTAGATAAGAAAAGCGTAGGTCCCAAGACACTGCCCTGGGGCACCCTGCTTTCACTGGATATTTGCGGGAAATAAACCCGTCAAGAACAACCCGCAGTGAACGATCGGAAAGAAAGCTCTCAACCACTTTTAACAGACATCCACGAGCACCATACACATAGTTTCTTTAGCAGGCCATGGTGCCATACTCTGTCAAAAGCTTTCCCAATGTCGAAGGATAATAGCCTGATGTCGTATCCCATTGCCAGAAGTTCTATCCACTCCTGATACTGGGCCACTAGGCAGTCTAATGTTGAGCGTTTCCGGCGGAATCCATATTGGCGATCGCCTAGAAGGTCATTTGATTCCAGGTACTGATGAAGTGTTTTATTGGAGGCGTTCTCGTAGACTTTGCCCAACACAGGAGAGAAGGCTAATAGGCCTGTAGGAGCCCACGCTCGTTGGATCGCCTTCTGGCTTTAGAGTAGGTATAACATGGGCGGACTTCCATGTTCGTGGGAAGGTTCCGGAGCGAAAGCACAGCCGGAAAAGCAATGACAAGGGTCCAGCTAGTTCGGCACTGCAGGACTTGAGGACAACATTTGGTATGTTGTCAGGACCCGTGGCTTTGGTCACTTCAAGATGCTGCAGAATGCGAAGGATCTTGGGAGCAGAAAAATTCACGCGTTCCAGGACAGTGTCGGTTCAGTCGGAGAAATTTGGCACTTCTCTACCGTCGTCGTCTAGATTCGAGAATTCGGCAAAAGCCTTAGCAAGAGCTTCACCCTTTGCCTGTGGATCTTGTACTACTGTCCCGTTAGTCTGGAGAGAAGGAATTTGCGGTCCCCTTGGACGACGGTAAAGCCTCCTTGACAATTTTCCACAAACTCTTTGCCGAAGCAAGTTGAAGCTTGGTGGCGAATTTCTCCTTATACTGAACCCGGGACTGCCGAATCACTCGAACTGCATCTTTGCGCGCATTTATGAATGCAATTCTGTCCTCTTCGCTCTTCGAAAGTAGCCATCGCTTGTGTGCCTTTTGCTTTGCTCGGATTGTCTTCTTACACTGGGCGTTGAACCAAGGTTTGTCCTTACTGGACACCTGGATCCGCTTTGAAAGGATATGCTTTTCGACAGAGTCAACTATGACCTGCTGGTACTTATCTGCAGCTTTCTCTGGGCCTTCCAGGAGGAAGGCTCTCGACTGCTGAGAAAAAAGTGTTTCTCAAACCGTCCCAATCACCTCTTTTGTATAGCCAGATTGTTCGCTCATGCTTTACTGGAGGCGGAATACGTAGGTTTCCACGTGCAACGACAGGCAACGTGGTCACTGGTGAAAGCATGAGTGTCTACCTTCAAGGAGTCAGGGTGATCTGTAAGGAAGAGGTCCAGACGAGATGATCCGTTTGGGCCGTGATACGTGTCGAAATCGACAAGCTGTTCCAGCCCGTAAGAGAGAGATAGATCATACAAGTCCGACCCTTCCTTATCATTATTTTTGCTGCGAAGCCACAAGCTATGATGGACGTTGAAGTCTCCATGAAGGATAATGGCAGACTTAGCGTACTTGCCCCGAATATATTCGAGGGAGGCTTAAAGGTAGCTGGTAATCTGGTAAGTTGGAGGGTTATACACGGTACCGACAATCACGGATTTACTGGGAGGGTCACCCTAACCCACAGAGCTTCTTCACCTGCTGAATCTGGTATGTTCAGGCATGAATAAGGTATATGGCTCTGTATATAAACAGCGACACCTCCTCCTCCGTATTTAGCGCCGTCAGTACGCTCTCGATCCCGCCTGAGGAGCGTGTATCCCTGTATGGCAACCTCACTGCTCTGTATTTCTTGGTTTAGATTGGTCTCAGTAATGCACATGATATATGGCTTGAGTTCACTAAATGTAGGAGCTGGTCAAACTTAGATCTGAGACCTCGTACATTGCAGTGGGCTACCGTAAACAGGTCCGTTTGGATGGTCGGTGGACGTGCTACAGGTCGTCGTCGAAATGGCTGTTTGGTCCGAGGATTTTTGTTGTCAATCATAACCAGGTAAAAGAAGCTTTGCGGGTGGTTAGCCCAACAAAGCCCGTAAATCCATTGCCATGCATCATTAGACGGGCAACGGTGCCACCTGCCACGCACCTCATTACCGCATCTTCAACATGGAGGTGGTACCCCACAATGGGTTAGGATTCGGCACAAGTGCCCCCCCACCTTGCATTCGTTAGTTCGTTACGTAAGTTAATTCGTAAGTTACGTATATTCATTACTAATAAAAACGTTCGTAAATAAAATTAAACAAGTTTCGAGAAAGCCATTTAACCAAATAAAAGTAAAATTAATATGCAAATTTTGTTTTAATTATTCATGTACGGCGAGCCAAAATCAAAACCTGCATTAATTCAAAAACGTTCAAAATTAAATTAAAAAAAAAAACAATTTTTTTAACTGAAAGTAAGGAACGACATTAAAACATAAAACGAACAGAAATTATTCCGTATATGAAAGAGGTTGTCCCCTCCTTAATGCCTCGCTCTTTACGCTAAAGTTTGATTGTCTCACAGCTCTATTTTTTTTTTAAACAATAAAAAACTTTAGCGTAAAGAGCGAGGCGTTGAAGAGGGACAGCCCCTTTCATATACGGAATAATTTCTGTTCGTTTTAAGTTTTAACGTCATTCCTTAATTTCAGTTAAAAAAACTTGTTTTTTTTTATTTAATAAAAGACAAAGATTGAATAGCAACTTGTTTGGTACATTTGATCAGCGTTCAGCAGCAAGGGCTAGCTTTGAAGTAGCATGGTTGATTGCTCGAAATAAGAAACCATACACTATTGGTGAAGATTTTGTTAAACCAGGTGCTGTAAAAATGGCAAAGATTATGTGTGGTCAAAAAGAAACGAAAGAAGAAACTGAATTCAGTGCCCTTATCTGCGAGAATTGTAAAAGAACGAATTTTGATATTAGCAGAAAATGTGAAGGAACAGGTTATTTTCTCACTAAAACAGGCTAAATATTTTGCTATTCAGCTTGATGAGACAACTGATTTTAGTAGCAATTCACAGTTAATGGTATATGTTCGCTACAAAGGTACTGATAATTTTGAAGAGGAATTGCTGTTTTGTTCTACTCTCGAGTTGAGATCTCTTGGAATTGATGTCTATAATAAAGTAAATGAATACTTCGATGCCCAAAGTTTCAAATGGGAAAACTGTATTTCTGTATCTTTGGATGGAGCTCCAGCTATGCTGGGTCATATAAATGGTTTTTCAGCTTTCGTAAAAAAAAATAACCCAAACATTGAAGTTACTCATTGTATGATCCATCGCCAGGCCCTTATGGTCAAATATTAGAACCTACACTGGAAGCTGTCATGCATGATGTCATCAAGATCGTAAATTTTATCAAGGGACATGCACTAAACACGCGGCTATTTCGTGAATTGTCAGGACAGTGAAGCTGAATATACGGACCTACTTTATTATACAGAAGTAAGGTGGCTCTCTCGCGGAAATGTTCTAAATCGAGTATGGACTCTCAAAACTGAAGTCGAAATTTTTATGGTTGATCAAAAAAAAACAATCTCGCAGATAAGTTTAAAAACTCTTCCTGGGTTGCATATCTTGCATATTTAGCGGACATTTTTGAGGGTATAAATAAATTACACAAAGAATTGCAAGGAAAGAATATTAATATCATTTCTTCGAGAGAAATAGTGTCAGCGTTTGGATTAAAGCTGCAATATTGGAGACAGAAAGTAGAAAAGAACAAGATAGCTTCTTTTTCAAGGTTAGCTTTGTTTTTGGAAGATTGCAAAAATATTACTTTGCTGACAGCAAAGATACAATTGTAAGACATCTTATCGAACTTAGAAAGCGGTTTTCAGATTACTTTCCAAATCTTGATACACGCACTGTCAGTTGGATTGTAGATCCTTTTAAATGTGAAATTGAGGTGATACCAGAAGAACCTTCAGGTTTGGCAGAAGCAATTCTTAAACTTTGATCTAATACTGAAGCACGTATTCAATTTGAGAGTAAACCAAACCTATCGTCTTTTTGGATGTCAAAAGCTGCAAAGGCTTTCAAAATTATGCATGAAGAGGCGGTTAAAAAATTGCTGCCATTTGGAACAACATATTTGTGCGAACAATGCTTTTCAACTCTAATGAACATAAAAACAAAGAACAGAAATCGATTAAACACCGAAGACTGTATTTAAATCACTCTTAAATCAAAAAGTACCAATTTTGAAGTAATTGTATCGAACATGAAACAACATAATTTCTCCAAAACGTGAAGGAAGAATGTTTTCCATTATTCTTTTTTTCTAATCTTTTCAATTCTAATTTCTGTTTGTACCTCCATTATTATTATAATTTGTTACAGTACCCCAAAATGTCAACCTCAATTGTACCCCAATAGTTTTTAATTATTATATATATTACTGATATTACTAGCATTACCCTTATGTATTACTAGTACTAGGTATTATCATTGATAAATTGAATAAATAATGTTTAAATTAAAATTTTAGTTACTGTTTTCTTTTCAAAATTATCATGAGGGGCTATAATATGAAAGATGCTAAGAAGAGGCGATTTCGTTTTTTTGCTCTTCGCCATGGGGTAACATCAACTTACACAAAAATATTTTGGGATAATGATTAAAAAAGTTCCCCGACCCTGACATATATAATGAAAAAAACAGAGAAAAAATGCAATTAAAAAAAAACTCGTGGGAACTACGAACCAATACTTGCAGAAGACAACCCCCCCCCCTCACCCATCCTTACTCATCAAGAAATTCTTTATCTTATTTTTAAAAGAGGGAACACTCTCAGCCATCTTAGTGCTTTCTGGAAGACTGTTCCAAACCGAAACACTCACATGCCTAAATAAAAAACTAGACCTAGCAGTGTGTGTCGTCTCTCATGTACTAGGTCCACGGAATTCCTTGTATCATAAAAATGGTACGCAGAATTCGATGATAAAACATCGGAAAAGTTCTTAGGTGCTAGTTTATTTAAACACTGATACACGAAAATACCGGTCTGATAATCTCTCAACTGCCCAACAGTTAAAACATTAAAATGGCGATAACAATCCATTGTACGTTCACAATTTTCAAAATCACCGAGCAGGCGCAGCACTTTATTCTGCACAATTTGTATCCGTTAAAATTTTCAGTAAAATTACTAGCCCACACAGAACAAACAGTATAAAAATGTAAGGATGAATGAATGTATTATATAAAATTTTCAAAATTGAAACTGGAAAAACATGTTTAAATCTACGAATCAGCCCTAAACACACGCGCAACTTTCACCGATACAATTTCACTATGTTTTTCCAATTTAAATTACAATCTATCTGAAAACCAAGATACCTTGTATCAAATATCTGCTTAATCTCCGTACCATTAAGATTAATTAAACCGAGACATTATCAATAACTCCAGTGCGACTAAAAATTATGTAATTAGTTTTACTCGCGTTCATTGCTAAGCAACTAAGACTAGTAAAAACATGCAGGTTATGTAGCACTTTATTTGCTTTTGAAACAAGCTCACTCAAAGCCTTTCCAGCAATCGTTATAGCTGTACCCTCCGCAAAGGATGTTATGGCGGCATCGGGAATGTAGAACCGTAATGTGTCGACGTAAATTAAATATAAAAATGGACCTAAAACAGAACCTTGCAGTACCCCACATAGTACAGGAAGAGACAAACTGACAATATCCCCCACTACTTCACGCATTGATCTACCATACAAATAGGAACGAAACCAATCAATCCGATTTCCTTGTATCCCTAAAGGTGAAATCCTATCTAACAATTTTCTTCATTCAAATGATTTTGAATCTGCTAAATGCGTGAATCCGCTTTGACTGATACATGACTCTAAGGTCCAAGAAAACAACTTATAGTTTGATTTCAATTTCATTGATTTAGCTGACGAAATTTGCGAAATTTGAAAACCATCCAAGCCAGCTAGAAACCTCCTCTCCATAATTTTTGCTTATGGCAAGATTTTCTATCCCGTAAACATTTTTGCGCATTGCTTTGCTGTCTGAAGCTCAACAGACTCGGACCATCTCGGTTTTTCTGTGCCAATCTTGACACTCCTCGTAGGGACTGCTATTGACTCGGCAGCTTTCAATTCATGAACAATCTGATGGTAATAAGTGCTAAGATCAATTGTGGTAGTACTTCAGGAGGGCTGGAGCATAGCAAGTGGAACGACATTTTGATGCGGGAAAGAATAAAGGAGACAGAGGTCATACACAAATCAGCATCGCATTTATTCCGGTTCTTCTTCTGCACCGTCTTCCTGTCTTTTGAATATTAATGTTCTGTGATGGCTGTAGATGAAAAGATAGTCCAAGATGATCACTAACTGGATCATCTGTGTATATTGTGACAGGGAGACAAGGAATGGATCTAGACGACAGATCGTGGTCAATATTGGATGTATGTCCACTAGAATAGATATATGTAAAATCCAAAGACTTTGGCAAAGCTTGAAACGATGGCAATTTAGAAAAATATCAGAGTGGGATATTGTCTTTGGCTGGATCGCAGTTGAAGTCGCCAGTCATAACCCATTTTATCCCAATATACTCGAGAAATTCCAAATGTCGCCGAACTGCAGCCGATGCTTTTGAAAACTTTGTCAGCGAGATAACGTTTTTATAATTAGTAGGCATATATATATTTACCAACTCAGTACCCATAGCAAATACAGTCAACAAGTTACTGTTTTTAATTGAAAACTTTGTTGATAATTCCTTTCTTGTGTATGTTGCAAGGCCTCTAGACGGACGCCCTGTCGTTAATTTTGCAGGCTATATGAAAATATCGTGGGATACGGATCTATTAAAAAAAATATACAAATGAATGTGCATTGTCAGTTTAATATACATATACTGATATTTAGTAGTAAAAATGATAATATTGTTTGATTTATTAAAGTTATAAAAGTAAAAACATTCAATTTTTTTCAGTAAAGTGCACATTCATTTGTATTTTTTTCAGTAAAGTGCAAATTATGTTCTGGCCTTGGGAAGGCATAGGCGTTTGAGCCCAACTTATGTTAATTTCTGCTCGTTTTGAGTTTGACTCGGTTATTTATTGTAATTTCTGTTCGTTTTGGGTTTCATTTATTTATCGATGCTGATTTGTGGTAGTTTCACGCTTAGTAGATTATTTGATTTTATTTTTGCTCATTTTTTGTTTAATGGAGTAAAACAAAAATTTACTTTTCTTTGAAAAACTTATTTTGTAGAAAGTTTTTTTAATTAATTTCTGTTCGTTTTATATTGACATAGTTTTTTCGGGGAAAAAGAAAATAATACTTTAAATCTTTTCGTTTTTTAAGACTTTATAGTCTGGCCTGCTATTTGTATGCTGGAGAAAATTTTTCAGCAATTTTTAACAACATACACCCTTTTAAAAATCTGGAAACAAATAGTAGTGTTTAATTTAGTTTCAAACCTCCTATAGATGACCTGAAATGGAAAACTTAATACCATTCGCAAAAAAAAATCTGTTTACTTCCTTTGATAGCTTGGATACACTTACGCTATTTTGATTTGGTTAAATTTTAAGAGCAGAAGTAGTCCCAAAAGTTGAACATAATACCCTCAGTCGTTCTTGGGATACTGCTGAGATGCCTAATTGGGAATTATCATTAACACAGTGAATTTTGATTTAATCTTAAGGCAACATTTAGTTTCAAACATAATGGGAAAATGGGAGGGTGGGCGTGGAGAGGGGATTAGTTGCCCTCTAATCACTTTCTACTATTAAAACGGGCATCAGCCCTTTCTTTTTTCAATCGAATGAGCCCTTTTCGAAGTTGCTACGACAACTCTTTCGATACGAAGTGCCCTGGACTAAAAAAAAAAAAAAAAAAAAAAAAAAAAAAAAAAAAAAAAAAAAAAAAAAAAAAAAAAAGAAATACATTATACCCACATCGATCTTTACTATAAAAATGTCAAGCCTTCCAATCACTTTTGACTATTAAAAAGGGCACTAGGCCTTTCAATTTTCAATCGAAAGAGCCCTTTCTGAGTTTCTACGACAACGCTTTCTAAAAACACCTTATATGCCCCAGGGCATAAATTAAAACCCCCTAACCTAAACGCTGTTAGGGAGGTTGTCATCCTCTAAGACCAATTTCCAGAACTTTCAACTACGTTAAACAAAATGGCTATCTCAAAATTTTGATTGGATGTCTTTGGGGAAATGGTGGGTGTGAGAGGGGCGTTAGTAGCTCTCGAATCACTTTCAACTATTAAAAAAGGCACTAGCCCTTTCAATTTCCAATCAAATGAGCCCTTTTGAAGTTTCTACGACAACGCTTTCAATAAAAACCTTATATGCCCTCAGGGCATAACTTACAACCCTTGCCCTGAGGGCTGGGGGGGGGTTGTCATCCTCAAAGACCTAATTTCCAGAACTTTCTACCAATTAAACAAAATGGCTATCTGAAATTTTGATTGGATGTGTTTGGGGGAATGGTGGGCGTGAGAGGGGGGTTAGTTACCCTCCAATCACTTTCGACTATTAAAAAGGGCACTAGCCCTCTCAATTTCCAATTGAATGAGCCCCTTTTGAAGTTTCTGCGACAACTCTATCTATAAAAACCTTATATGCCCCCAGGGCATAACTTACAACTTTTGCCCTGGGGGCTCTGAGGGGTTTGTCATCCTTAAATACATAATTTCCAGAACTTTCAACTACGTTGAAAAAATGGCTATCTATAAATGGCTATCTTTGATTGAATGTTCTTGGGGAAATGGTGGGCGTGAGAGGGGGGTTAATTACTCTCCACTCACTTTCGACTATTCAAAAGGGCAATTTCAATTTCCAATCAAATGAGCCCTTTTTGAAATTTCAACAGCAACTTTCTATATAAACCTTATGTGCCCCCAGGGCATAACTTACAGCCTTTGCACTGAGGGCTCTGAGGGGTTTATCATCCTAAAAGACCTAATTTCCAGGACTTTCAACTACGTTGAACAAAATCAATATCTCAAAATTCGCTCTCCAATCACTTTCAACTATTAAAAAAGGCACTAGCCCTTTCAATTTCCAATTGAATGAGCCCTTGTGAAGTTTCTACGACACCGCTTTCAATAAAATCCTGATATGCCCCCAGGGCATAACTTACAACCCTTGCCCTGAGAGCTGTGGGGGGATGGGTTGTCATCCTTAAAGACCTAATTTTCCAAAACTTTCAACCACGTTGAATAAAATGGCTATCTAAAAATTTTGATTGGATGTGTTTGGGAAAAAGGTGGGCGTGAGAGGGGGGTTAGTTGCCCTCAATCCCTTTCGACTGTTAAAAAGGGCACTAGCCCTTTGAACTTCCAATCGAATGAGCCCCCTTTTCAAGTTTCTGCAACACAGATTTCAGTAAAAACCTTATATGCCCCCCAGGGCATAACTTATAACCCTTGCCCTGAAGACTGTGGGGGAGTGTCCTGCTCAAAGGTATAATTTCCTGAACTTTAAACTGCGTGGAACAAAATGGCTATCTCAAAATTTTGATTGGATATATTTGGGGCAATGGTGGGCGTGAAAGGGGTGTTGGTTGCCTTCCAATCACTTTCGACTATTTAAAAAGGGCACTAGACATTTTAATTTCCAATCGAATGAGCCCTTTTTTTTCTACGACGAATGAGCCCTTTTTTTCTACGACAACGCGTTCTATAAAAACCTTATATGCCCCCAGGGCATAACTTACAACCCTTGCCCTGAAGGCTGTGGGGGAGTGTCCTCCTCAGAAACATCTGGAAATCAACAACGCTGAACAAAATGGCTATCTCAAAATTTTGATTGGATGTGTGTCGAGAAATGGTGGGCGTGGAAGGGGTGTTAGTTGCCTCCCATCACTTTCGACTATTAAAAAGGGCACAAGTCACTCCAATTTTCAATTGAATGAGCTCTTTTCGAAGTTTCTACGACAACTTCTTCGATACGAAGTGTCCTGCTCTAAAGGAAAAAAAAAATAAATAATACATTGTACCAACATCGTTCTTATATGCCCCCAGGGCATTAACATAGGCGTTCTTATATGCCCCTTGGAAAATCATAGGCAGCGCTATTGTGCTGCCTATGATTTGAATCCAATCCAGAGAGTATATGTTCCTGAATGAATAGAACATCGTACAGTTGAAGGAGGTCATCCAGAGCTTTTTCTTTATTGTAGCATCCGTTAATATTCAGGCTTAGAGCTTATATTTAAGTAAAAAAAAAAAAAAAAAAAAAAAAAAAAAAAAAAAAAAAAAAAAAAAAAAAATAATAATAAAAAAAAAAAAAAAAAAAAAAAAAAAAAAAAAAAAAAAAAAATTATAGAAACGGATCAAGGTAGATTATGAGGTAACCTTACGAATCTGCCGTCCATATTTTAGGTTAATTAAAGTGGATTTCCTGGCACTCAGATTATCTAAGCAATTTCTTCAATTGCATAAAATTCGCTGAATCTAATTGTAATCTACCCATCACCTGCTAATGGCTTCAGTTTATGAAAATTAGGGCAGGAGTAAAAGTATATTTAAAAATCTAGGGGTGTGTGACAGTTTTTTTTCCATTTTTTAATGAAAATACCGTAAAAAGGTCATTTTCAGTAATAGTACTAAAAAGGTACCTTTCAAGATCTAGGGGGAAGGAAACAAAAATCTTGGAAGGGGGATGCCAAGCCCCCTCCAACTGACACCACTGTCAGAAGCATCAATAGACGAGCCCATAGTAGCAAACTAATCACTGGATTTTGCAGATTTATTTCCCCGGCTTCCAATAGCATCAATATTTAAAATAGCCGGATAAGTGTATCGCTCAATTTCGCTGGGCTTGATTTAACTTTAGTTTATTTATTCTTCAAATTAAGTACAAATTTATACAATTATCAGAAGTTTTAAATGATTTTCTCCCTGTAATCCCGGCCATGGAACCTTGCGGGGGGGGGGGGGGCATTTGATGCTGTTGTTGTTAATGTTATACAATAATATGTAAGATTAAAATTTATTATTGAATAAATCTATCTATCGTTGAATAAATATATTTTTCACTAAATTTCAAAGTCTAAACTAGGTGACTCTTGAAGTTTTAAGACCATCTAATATTGGCCAGATGGAAAAAAAAACTTCCATAACTTAAATACGATCCTTTTCAATGAATATACTTAAAATAGATTTTGTATACCAATGCCCTTTTTTGGACGGTAGTTTTTTGCAACCCTTCTTTACGTACGGACGCAATCAATCAAAAACAACCATTCAAAATAGAATAAAATTGATTTAAGAGACAGCTGAGCAATCCCAATGCATCGCAGAGCACTAATTATCACCTTCAAACCATTCCTTAAGTTTGAATAACTTGTTCTTGACAACAGCAATGGGAAATTATTCTCAATAAAAACGTTATTAAAAAAAAAATAAGAAATAAATATGAAGGGGTCTGGCATATCATCAGTGATAACGAAAGTGTTAATACATCTAAAAGTAAACAATTGGTGAAAATCAAACAAAACAACTCATTAATGTATAACTTAAAAGGCGTCTCAAAAGTTGTAGTGAAGAAATAATCTTCTAAAGATGAGGACATCTTATTTTTTACTCAGATATCTCAACCACATGGTTTTGAAAAACTTTTGCAAAAATGAAAGAATTAAAGCTATTAAAGTTTATGATTCATGCTCAATCGTTGTCAAGGACTATTTCACACATAAACATTTGTAGGATTTTAGGCAATTCCAAAACATATCCGTTTAAAACTCTTTTTTGTTCTGTATAATATTGTTCAAAACTGCACATTTATCCATTGGAAACTCAAAATCGAATATTTAATCAATAGGTGCAAAAAACTTTTGCAAAAAATGAAACAATTAAAACTATTAAAGTTTATGATTCATGCTCAATCGTTATCAAGGAACATTTCACACATAGACATTTGTAGGATTTTACGCAATTCCAAAACATCTCCGTTTTAAACTCTTTTGTTCTGATTAATATTGTTCAAAACTACCCATTTACCCATTGGAAACTCAAAATCGAATATTTAATGAATAGATTGCTTGATTTGAACTAATATCCATAAAAAAATCCAATATAAAACAAAAGACAAAGTAGGTAATACTCAATAAAGCAAAAAAGACATTTACACATCTACCCTTAAATTATTATAAGGTTTATACTGTTTTAAAATTTTACAGAGAGTACAATGAACTTTTCAGATAACTGAAACTTTGTTAAGAGAAGGAGAGGCAGGGAGGAATTACAAACCTTTTTTCTTCTCAAATGCAACAAAATTTCCTTCTTTCAAGTTGAGCTTGCTCCAAGACAATCTTGTCAAAAGTTTGCAGAACATCATCAACACATTTGTCATTTTTGATATTTCTGTCGTGAACTGCTTGACGAATACATTTTGTTTCAATGACGTAGCGCTCAGTGCAGAATAAAAATAGGCTCCTAAAACAATATATGTAAAACAAATGACTATTTCACAAGTACGTGGGTGCATACAGGTCTATTACCTCTACAGATAGAAGATCTGGAGACAGCTTACACACATGTCTGACCCTTAGGGAGAAACTACATGGGTACCATGATTACTAATATTAAGATAGAGATCTTCCACCCTGTACACAATTGTGCATACATATTGTCTGAGCCTAAAAGCAGAATAAAAAGGTAATTATTTTTTAATAAGCCAAAGAGCTCGTCCGAGCACAAGCATAAAAAAGAAAAACAAATCATTGCAAGTGCTGTTTTGTGGGAAGCAGAGAAAAAGTAGTATGCATCAAACTGTAGAGAAAACAGGGCATACTCTCCAAACGACTTATAAACTACTAATCAATCCCCACCCCCACCCCCTTTTCATGGAAGAAAAAAACAGCCAGTTCGTTAAAATCGTGTTATAACATTGTCAAAAAGGATACTGAACCATTTGGTGGTTTCCAGAAACATGATCACAAATGGGACAAGGTGAGACTTAAGTTTATAAGTGTATTTTGGTTTAGAACAGTCATACAGCTTAGTGCATTTTTGGTTTAATTATTTCTAATGAAACACATTTAATAGTCAATGAAATTGTCCTGAAAAATTAATTTTATAAATATTTCCCTAAGAACAATGACTCTTTTTTACTTATATAGCCTATATGTCTATACTGGACAAACATGCAAGTAGACATGCTTATGCACAGCCCCCCCCCCAAAAAAAAAAATATTGGTCCAAAAATTACACTTGAAAAATCCAAATTATAGGCCTAAAAATTCACTTTACATAGGTTTTGATCCTCCTACCCAGCACAAATACTTAATACCCCCCCTCCTAAGGGTCAGACTTATGTGTACCTATACAAGGAAAGATTTTCAATAAATATAACTATTAGTATCTAGCTAATAAAAATGTTAGATTTGCAAGTTAAAAATCATTGTGATATTTTGTTTGTTTTCTTCACATACGTTTTTTTTTTACCTTTTACTATTTTTTAAACATTATTTTTCTAAAAAAAAAAAATAAAATAAAACTTACAGTTTAAAGACCTGTAAAAAGGCAGCAGAAAAATGCAGAATCTTGCTCAAACTTGAACAGCCTGGTGAACATTTACAGGTTAGAAGCAAAGGAATGCAGCTACCTTTTTTGCTGCTATTGACCAGCTAACAGTCTAAACAGCCTGTTAAACCTTCAGTAATCTTTTTTCTCTATTAACTGCCCACAAGTCAGACAGTTAAGAGTTTTCTCGTGAAAACAATTAACTTGAAAAGCAGTTTAACAGACACAAAATAGTATTAGAAAAAAAAGCCCTCAAAATGATTGTCATTAACTGGTTAGATTTCCATGCAAGCAAGAGCAAATTCTTTTAAAGCTAAAAAGTTTTCCTTCTGCTCTTTTTTCAATCTAAAACTTTTTTTCTATATGGGCGGCATATAAGAACTTGAATCCATAGCATTAGATTGACGAGCAGAGCAGGTTGGTGAACTTTGGAATGTTTCATCATTGTTGCCCAAATAAGAAATAAGCCAAAGTACAAACAAGCTATTTTTGATGAAGTCAAGAAAAACTGAAGCAGTATAATGAACTGCATTAAATTCTCTATAAACAAGAACAAAACTTTTCAACAAATTTCATCAGAATTCAAAAAGAGAACTACATTTTCAGAAGGAAAATTAGAGTTGAACAAAAACTACTCACATTTAACAAAACTTCTATCTAGCCTACAAAGTATCACAAAGAAACAAATTCCTGAAAATTTCTTTATGCAGGAAACTGTTCAAGCTAAGGTATCAGGGCTAGATTCGGGATTCTATCAAGGGTAGATGGTTAGAATTTTGAATGACTTTTGTTTTGCTTGGTGAACCTATCTTGTCCCTTTTCTATACCTGCCCCTTGGGCAAAATAATCTGTTTTAATCAAGGCAGTTTGGCTTATTTACTGTTTTTGACAACAGTAGCTAAACAGTCAATAGTTGACAATAGATATTTTTCTCGTCAATCTACTTTCTATAGAAGCAAGTTCTTAAATGTTGTTTTTGTGGTAAAAGTTACATTTTACATTGCTGAAATTTACAATTGTAAGAGCAAAAGAAAAGTTTTGTTCTTGTTTATAGAGAATTTAATGCAGTTCATTATACTGCTTCAGCTTTTCTTGGCTTCATCAAAAATAGCTTGTTTGTACTTTGGCTTATTTCTTATTTGGGCAACAATGATGGAACATTCCACAGTTCACCAACCTGCTCTGCTCGTCAATCTAAATGCTATGGATTCAAGTTCTTATATGCCGCCCATATAGAAAAAAAGTTTTAGATTGAAAAAAGAGCAGAAGGAAAACTTTTTAGCTTTAAAAGAATTTGCTCTTGCTTGCATGGAAATCTAACCAGTTAATGACAATCATTTTGAGGGCTTTTTTTTCTAATACTATTTTGTGTCTGTTAAACTGCTTTTCAAGTTAATTGTTTTCACGAGAAAACTCTTAACTGTCTGACTTGTGGGCAGTTAATAGAGAAAAAGATTACTGAAGGTTTAACAGGCTGTTTAGACTGTTAGCTGGTCAATAGCAGCAAAAAAGGTAGCTGCATTCCTTTGCTTCTAACCTGTAAATGTTCACCAGGCTGTTCAAGTTTGAGCAAGATTCTGCATTTTTCTGCTGCCTTTTTACAGGTCTTTAAACTGTAAGTTTTATTTATTTTTTTTTTAGAAAAATAATGTTTAAAAAATAGTAAAAGGTAAAAAAAAACGTATGTGAAGAAAACAAACAAAATATCACAATGATTTTTAACTTGCAAATCTAACATTTTTATTAGCTAGATACTAATAGTTATATTTATTGAAAATCTTTCCTTGTATAGGTACACATAAGTCTGACCCTTAGGAGGGGGGGTATTAAGTATTTGTGCTGGGTAGGAGGATCAAAACCTATGTAAAGTGAATTTTTAGGCCTATAATTTGGATTTTTCAAGTGTAATTTTTGGACCAATCTATTTTTTTTGGGGGGGGGGGGCTGTGCATAAGCATGTCTACTTGCATGTTTGTCCAGTATAGACATATAGGCTATATAAGTAAAAAAGAGTCATTGTTCTTAGGGAAATATTTATAAAATTAATTTTTCAGGACAATTTCATTGACTATTAAATGTGTTTCATTAGAAATAATTAAACCAAAAATGCACTAAGCTGTATGACTGTTCTAAACCAAAATACACTTATAAACTTAAGTCTCACCTTGTCCCATTTGTGATCATGTTCTTAAACTTTCCAGGAACAGTTGAATACTAAACTTCAGAGTTTAAATTTAATAATGTGGAGGATGATTGAAATAATTTTAGAAAAATAATTTGTTAAGTTGCCGAAGGTGTCTTAGGGAAGAAAGCTAGGACTGCAGCTAAGAATATCAGAGGCAACGCTATAGCGTTGCCAATAGTAAATGCCATACGGCTCCAATGTTTTATTATTTATTAATTTTTTCCCCCAGAGGCACTTCATATGGAAGGGGTCATCATAAAAACTTCAAAGGGGTCCCATTCGATTGGAAATCGAGAGCTCTATTGCCTTTTTTAAGGGTCAAAAGTGATTGGAAGGCAACGAACACCCCTTCCACACCCACCATTTCCCCAAACACATCCAATCAAAATTTTGAGATAGCCATTTTGTTTTACATAGTTGATTTCCAAATAGAAATTATGTTTTTTTGAGGAGGATACTACCCCACAGTCCTCAGGGCCAGGATTGTAAGTTATGCCCTGGAGTTATATAAGCTTTTTAAAGAAAGCTATATTGTAGAAACTTCAAAAAGGGCTCATTCGATAGGAAATTCATAAGGGCTAGTGCCCTTTTTCAACAGTCAAAAGAGATTTGAGGGCAACTAACTGCCCCCCCTCTCACACCCACCTTTTCCCCAAACACACCCAATAAAAATTTTTTGATAGTCATTTTGTTCAACGTGGTTGAAAATTCTGAAAATTAGGTCTTTGAGGATGACACCCCCCACAGCCCTCAGGGCAAGGGTTGTAAGTTATGCCCCAGGGGCATATAAGGTTTCTGTAGAAAACATTGCCGTTAAAACTTCAAAAAGGGCTCATTCAATTGGCAATTTAAATGGCTAGTGTTCTTTTTAATAGTTGAAAGTGTTTTGAAGGCAACTAACACCCCTTCCACGCCCACCATTTTCCCAAACACATCCAACCAAAATTTTTAGATATCCATTTTTTCAACGTAATTGGAAGTTCTGGCAGGCTAGGGCACATTGCGTGGATGAAAGATGACAGATTGCCGAAGATTGTCTTGTCGGCCAACCATCTAGGGCTAAACAGAAAGTAGGTCTTCCTCAAATGGGGTGGGAGGACGTCATAAAGAAAGATTTAAAGGAAATCGGAACTTCCTGGGAGGGTGTAAAAGGGGAGGCTTTAAATAGATTGGGATGGAGGAGGAGCGTGCGTAGCTGTGTTGGCCTCAGGGGGCTTGGTGCTGTGGCGAGTTGTTAGTAGTAGTAGTTTCTTTATGACATCCTTCCACCCCAACTGTGGACGGCCTACTGGATAAAATCCAGAAGGACCTCTCTACAGCTCCAGTAGGACAACCTCTTTACAACTTGATAAAATTCAGTAATAAAGGCCCTACTGGATAAAATCCAGCACTCCATCCAACCTGTCAAATCCTTACTAGTTTCTGTTGCCAGAAAATACCAGCTTTTGGGATATGCCATCTCCTTGGTTCTCACAACAATGGGAACTATGAGCTGTTAATTTTCTTTATAGTAGATATAGCCTCTAAACCAATATTTGGATTTATCCAAGTCACAAGTTGCAGCTAATAGAATGCATTCTTACTATCAAATGAATCATCAGACAACCTGTTTACCAAATTCGAAGATATCTTTAATGACACAGTATTGGAAAATTAAAAGGCAAATGTAATATTGTTCTAAAAGAAGGGGTACAGTCAGCAATTCAACCAATAAAACCCATCCCCGAGGCAGTCTTACCAAGTTTCAAGGAAGAGCTTGAGCACATTGAAAGCTTAGATGTCATCAACCACAGACTGGGTAAATTCAAAGGTAGTTGTTAAAAAGCCTGACAAGTCACCTTGGATTTGTGCAGATCCACATGACCTTAACAAAGCCATAAAAAGGCCACACCAACCTATGCTAACCTCTAATGAGACTATTCAAAAACATGAAGGATTCTTTACTACACTTGATGCAAGACATGGTTATTGGTCTCTATGTCTTGATAAAGAATCATCTGATTTCACAACTTTTGCAGCACCATTTCAAAGATTGAAATTCCAGCAATGCTCTTTGGCCTTGAATCCACTCAGGATGAGTTTCAGAGGTAAATGGAGGATACATTTGAGGGTATACCTAGATATTCTGTCATTGATAATGACATTATTATTTCAGGAAAACCTGACACTGAACACGATGCAAACATGACAACTGCAATAACTAGAGCCAGGGAACAGAATACAAAGTTAAGCAAAGCAGAGTACATACTCAAGTTGGAGTCCATGCCTTACTTTGGACATGTGGTCTCTAAGGATGTTGTCCATCCTAACCCAGAGACAGTTAAAGCTCTGAAAGAAATACCCTCACTATGCAACTGCGAAGAACTTCAAACTTTATTAGGGATGCTGAGCTAGGCCTACATGTCACATTACATTCCAAATCTGTCATCCCATATACACCTCTTTAATCCTTAACATAGAGCAACATGTTGATGCATCCAACCAGTTGTTGATGGAGTTATACTCAAAGAAAACTGTTTGGAAATCCCCAAGAGCTTTCGTTTCAACACTCTCAAAAGTATACATGCTTCTCACCTTAGCATTGAAAAAACTAAGCAAAGAGCTAGGACAACTGTCTATTAGCCGGGCATGACCAAGAACATTTAAGAATATGTCAAAAGTTGCTCATTCTGCCAAACATTCCAAAGGAAGAACCAGACAGAATCTCTCACAAAACTTGATATACCTAACCACCCATAGGAACATGTTGGAGTAGACCTGTTCTGCTTGGAAGGAAGCCACTTTATTATAGTCAATTGTGATCATCTAGGAAAAAAACCATATCATCCCAGCAGATCATATCCCAGCTAAAAGACCATTTTGCAAGATACGGCATCCCTTGCATTGTTACTTCAGATAATGACCCATCCATCCACATCCAGATTTTTTACAAGGATATATGGACTACCATAGTCCTTTTGCCCCCTTTACTTCAAAATAGTATCTTCTTCTTCTTCTTCAATTATAGGCTTCAGATGAATCCATTTAACCTTTTTCGTATTGTCTGATTATGTCAGGGGTGTCCTGACTTGACTTGACTTAAGGCTCCTGCTGAGGGTTCGGCGTAGAGAACGATGAGACTAGGCGCCTCCAGGTTGACCTATCGCTTGCCAGGATTGCAGCTTCTTCCACCGGGATGTGGGCTTGGGTGAGGAATTCATCGGCTTTGTCTTTCACCTAGTGTGTGGGCGTCCTCTGGGTCGTTTCCATCCGTGTAGGGTGGGATCGAAGTCAAATGCGACCCGTGCTGGGGCGTCGCGTGGCATGCGAAGGAGGTGGCCGTACCACCGAACAGTACGCTGGGCAAGCTGCGTTGAGAAAGGAGTTTGAGCCGTACGTGATAGGAGAGTCTGGTTGCTAACGAGGTCAGTCCAGTGAAGTCTTTCGATTCTTCGGAGATGTTTCGTCTGAAAGGGGTGTCCTGGGAAATCAAATATAGAAAATATACTATTATTATTCAATAATAGAATTTATACATCATTGATGAAACCACCTATATTTAGGCAGTTAAAGACAGCTTTGAACAATTCAGCATCATCAGTTGAAGAGTGTCTCCTTTGTGTTAGTTGGTCAATATTAGGGGTTAGCTTAAGGCGCTTGAATAAGCAGATAAAGTTAGCCATCTTTTTTATGGTTGAGAGTTGCCACAGGGCAACCAAAAAGAACATGGTTGATGGTCTCATCATAGGTTTGGCATAGGCGGCAAAGAGGGCTCATTACTGTTGGAATGGTTGTGTTTTGATAGTGATAAGTTTGGCTGTTAAGACCAGTAGCATTTGATTGTATTCTGTGGTACATCTTTGAGTCTTTCCGGGATGTAAATGGAGAAAGGTTTGGTGGGCATTGGTTTGCTAGATAAATTTTTAGGTGCCAATGGTTTACATCTCTTACTGGGATAGGTCTTTCAGAAATTATTTCAAACTGAAGGGCAGATTTAGCTATTTCATCTGCCTTGTGGTTCCCTTTAATACCCATATGACTTGGGATGTACTGGAATTTTGTGGATATACCTTGTTTAAGTAGTTGGTTCAATAGTACAAGAGTGGTGGAGGTATCATTGTCTGGGTAGTCTGAATGTTCTGGTGATATTGAGGCAGGGCTGATTTTGAGTCTGAATAAATTATAAGAGGGGTGTTTCTTGGGGGGGTTTGGCATCTTTATAATGGTTTCCAATGTAATGTTGATGGCAGCTATTTCAGCTGTCATGATACTCACATCATTTTGGAGCCTTTCTGCCTAAAGATGGGAAGTGGACTGCAAAAGCAGTCCTGGATTCTGTTTTTGAGCCATCCACAAAAATTGGGAGGTGGTGGATATATCTCTGAGACCCAAATTCATGGAATAATGATTTTACATAGGCAAGGGAAAGGTCTGCTTTAATAGCTGGCGCAAACAAAAGGTTCACTTCTGGGTAGTGGTTAGCCCAGGAAGGTATATGGGGGTATATTTGAAATAAAGAAGATGAAGGTATGAGGTAGGTCATTTGGGTGGTTGCAAATTCCTGTGCAAGGCCCCTAAAAGCTCCAGGATTTCTTAGCCAGTCATGTAATCTATGGGAACTGTTACCTTTCAATTTTTGTAAAGTAGCAGGCAAGTAGGATGTCTCTACTCATGGCAATAGAGGTGAGACCACTTTCACTGAGGAGGAAGTTGGTTTTGGTGTGATTCCTGAGGCCAAGTATAGCACAGATCATAGTATTCTGGACAGTCTCCAGACTGCATAGTAGGGTATTTGAGCATGAGCCATAGACAATTAGTCCATAATCAATCTGAGATCTGATATAAGTCTTATAGAAATTTATTAGAGTTTTTTCATGGCAACCCCAAGGCATATTGAGTAGCCTTTGTAAGATGCGCATTTTATTCTCACATTTTCAATGTGGAGCCTGAAAGTTAGTTTTTGGTCTAGAGTGAGGCCAAGATATTAGATGTGTTGTTGCTCTTGGATGACAACACCATTTAGGGTTAGTAGGGCAGATTGGGGATTTCTGTTATTATGAAACTGTACTATAGCTGATTTTGATGGGGTGTGGTGGGTAGGCATGAATTGTTGGAGAAACATTCAAAGGCATAAAGCAACTTTTGTAACTTGGATTGAGCTAGTTCAAAATTATTTGAGGTAGACCATAGGACTATATCATCTGCAAACTGAATATTTGTTTGGGGTAGGTTCAAATCCCATAAATATAGTGAAAACAGGAGACAGCCGAGGACAGCACCTTGGGGAAGGCCTTTGGAGACAGACTTTTTAGAAGTGATGTAGGATGTTACTTGGAGAACAAAAGAGCATTTGGATAGGTAACTTTTAAAGAAATTCACTACAGGTATTGGAAAACCTATTTTTGATGATTGTTGCAGTAGAAGTGGATGTTGGATATTATCATATGCGTTTTGGAAGTCCAAGAAGGCTGCAACTAGGATTTGGTTGTCTTTCAGACACTCAGATATGGCATTGGTTAAGTGAAGAAATGCATCAATGGAAGAATGATATTTCCTAAATGCTGTTTGGGTATGTGGGATGAGGTGGTTAGACTCAGCAAACCAATACAATTGGGAGTGAATTATCTTCTCATATAATTTTCCCAGAACTGGGGTAATCATAATGGGTCTGAAGGAATTGGGGTCCTCTTTGGGTTTATTTTGTTTTAATATAGGGATGATGAGTGATGTTTTCCAAGCAGATGGGAAGAAGGAATTGCTCCAGGCATTGTTGAAGAGAGATAAGAGTACTTTTTTAAACTCTATTGGAAGGTGTTGGAGCAAAGATGGATGGATCTGGTCATGGCTGCAAGATGTTTTGGGTTTGATTGAATTGATTGCTTTATTCAGCTCAATCATTGTAAAATTTTGGAGTAGATACTGGGACCCAAGCAAGTCAAAATGGGATGTTAGGCTGATCTAAGGTGGATTATGAGGGATGTTTTTGAAATTCTTCTCAAAAAAATCTGCTAAAAATTCAGCTTTTTCTTTGTTGGTTTCCAGCTGCTGACTGTTTAGAGTTAGCTGGTAATGGAAGGGGTTCTGTGTGGAGAATTTGCCACACATCTTGTCTAGGAATTTATGAATCTTTGACTCTTGCATTTTGTGGGACACTGATAAGAGAAAGTTTTTGATGCCTCTTCTTTTGCAAATTTGATTATTCTCTTAAGTTTTGCCTCTGCTTGTAGCTTTGCTATATATTTTCCAGCGGAAGGATTTCTCTTGAAGAATCTGATGGCATTCCTTTTATTGTGCCAAGCCTCTTGGCAAGAGGATGTCCACAATGGCTTAGGGGGTTTGTTATTCTTCAGTGTTTTTGGGTGTTGGGACTGGGGTATGGTAAGTTTTGCAGCATCAAGAAGTAGTGATGTGAGATTTTTGGAGAGTGGTTTGGGTCAGTGGACAGTGAAGAGTAGTCATGGTTTGAGAGAATGTGGGAGAAGTTTGGCCAGTCTGCTTTTTGCCACACATAGTGGGAAATGAAATTATCAATGATGGCTGGGTCACCAATTTTTGTGCATATGGCAAAATGGTCACTTAGGAGGTTGTCTATTCTGTTGACAGTAGTTTTATTTATTAAACTTGATGAGACTAATTGAAGATCAATAGTTGAATAACTCCCACTTCTTTTGCTGAAGTAGGCATTTAGGTGTCTAGGAGTCACTAGTACTATATTGGTAAAATTGGTGAGGAATTCCTTTATGTATTTTCCAGCATTACTTTGAGGTGAATAGCCCCAGATAGGACTATGGGCATTGAAGTCCCCAACAACCACTAGATTTGAATTTGAGAAGTTATTAGAAATAAAATTGAAAAAATCATGTCCATTGTTATTACCATTTGGATTATGCAAATTAATAACAGTGACCTCCATGTTTGCCAGCCACAACTTTACACCAATTGCATCAATGTCATGACTGAAATCAGGGAGGCTTATACCACAGAATTTGAGGTGTGATTGTACAAGGGTGGCAACTCCACCACCAATTCTATTGGAAGATCTGTCTTTTCTTAGGACATCATAACCAGGAATTTTTAGATTAACTGATGAGTTTAAATGGGTTTCTTGGAGGCATAGTATGTCTATGTTGTGTGAAGAAGTATACTTAAGAAGGTCAGTAATTTCATAATCATATAATGATCTCACATTCCATTGCAAAATTGTGGTGGATAGAGGTAACTGAGGGTTAGCTGTTGATAGATATAGTTTATTGAGTATAGTGCTAAAATTTGTGTTGGCTGTGTCCTTAAGATTTTTTGGGAAGTAGGTATTAGCCATCTCTTCTAGAATTGAGGATTTTTGATCTTCTGTGAGGGATGTTCTGGAGAGTGAGTTGAAGTTGAATATGTAGAGGCATAAGTTTGCAAGTAGATTTTGATCTTCTTCTGATGTTGCCTTTGGTGATTTTGATGAGGTTGGTTTTGCAGGTTTACTTATAGAAGATTCAGGGCCTTGGTCTCTGGCTGGAAGGGGGGGAAAGTCTAAGTCTTGATTCCAGGGAATGTTTTTTGTGGTTGGGTCCTTGTAGCTTTTTGCTGTAGAGTTTTTTGACTAGGTTGTGTGTTTGATTCAGAGAATTTGGGTGTATCTGTATTGTGCACCATGAGTTTAATTTTTGCAAACTGAAGTGGGATGTTTTCTTTTTCAGACAACCTGAGAGCCATTGATCTTGCCTTGTATTTTGGACATACAGATCTGTTGTCAGAAGAATGGGGACCTTTGCAATTAATGCATGTTAATTTCTTGTTTGCTGTGTTTTGAGGATGGATATTTTGGCATAGGTTGCACCTTTTCAGGTTTGTTTTGCAGTGTTGTTTTGTGTGACCCATTATCAGACATATTTCACACTGTATTGGCTTAGCCTTGTACTCTTTGTAGGGCTTTATCTGGCCAAAGGGATATAGGTTCACTGAAGTTCTCTAGGGTGGAGTCCAGGGTGAAAAGGTAGGATTTAGATGTGTATATGCCATCACTGTTGGGTTTTCCAAGTCTGGTGACTTTTGATACTGATTATTTTTGGCCTTTGCAGCTTATAAGGCCATCCTTTAAGTCAGTTTCAGGAATAGGCCTACCATTAGGGATATTGTATATGACAATTTTTGTTTGGGCAGGGCAAATCCATTGCTTTGAATGGACCTTAATGCCTCCAAGGGAGTTAAGTGACAAAAGAGTTGTTTTTGCATTTTCAAAGCCTGCTTGAATAGATACTAAGATTGAACCATCTCTGTTGATGTTGAGGTTGAAATTAATTTTCAGAATTTTAAAGAGCTCAAGTCGAATTGTTTGGATGTTTTTTATTTGGAACATGGTTTCAGGAGAGGTAGGCAGAATGTGGATGAAGTGCTCTTCTTCCAAAAAAGATGGGGGTGTAGTAGAAACTGTCTTTAATGGAGAGAAACTGGTGTACTGTTTTCTCTTGAATCTTTCAGGAGTGACTGTTTTGAAGCCATCATCATGGTGATTTAAGTCCTCAGAGTGGACAGTGACCATGGTTTCATTGGAGTCTGAGTCCTCAAAAAGGTCACTTGGTAATGGGGCCTAATATTTGGTTATTGGTATCTCCCTTCTTAGGGGGTAATTTCATTGGGATCATGGTTGAGATAAATTCCCCACTTTATATAAATAAAAATAATCAAGAAAACTTCACTTGATAGTCCTGTTTTCACAAATTTTTCAAATTCTCTAACACAATTATTTTTAATATTTTTCTTCTTTTCTTTTTTGAGTATCTTCTTCTTCTCTTCTTCTTCTATTTAACAGCAGGCGGGCTTTTCAGTGATACTATTTAGCCCTTTTCCTTTTGCTTCACTCTGTGGGCTACAGAGCTACTGGCTTGATTGCCTCATATTCATTAGATAATTTCAGATATCTTTCAGTAGATCTTTCGACTCTAGGAGTTCAATTATGAGATGATAGATGTCGATTTCTATGCTCTGTGTGCAGGTATAGTTGGCTAGGCTCTTGGCTGATAGTGAGATTTTGTGGTTTGAAGCATTGTAGCAGTTTACAAAGCAAGGTTTGTTGTGCAGACGTCAGCATATTACATTCAAATAGGCAATGGTCAATTGTTTCATTATTCATATTACAATCCCTGCAAAGAGGGGACAGGGGAATTGAACCACTTGAATTAGAAAACTTATACGAGAATGCCAGAAAATTTAATCCATTTGTTCCAGAACGAATTCTATGATAAATTTTAGAAAGATACATATTGGGAAAGGAGGAAAGGATAGGATTAATCTTATTAAAATTAATAACTGATAGCCTCCATCGGTAAATATCTCAGATTGGTAAATATCTTCAAATGGTGAGCAATCTAATCCTTCTTTGTCTTCTGAAAAACAGCACTGGAAATAAAATGATCTCCTTTCGGCAAATACCTGGTTCTCACTATCAAATATATTATTACTGATGATGGGTTGTGGGAACTGCAAGTACTTGAGCTTGCTGTCCCCAGCATTTTGAGGTTTACAGGCCAGCTGGCACCAATACGGCTCTTTCTATTCACTCTCGCTCTCTTTTGCACTGTAGAACTGTTGCCACATGCTGCCACATGCGGCAACAGTTTTGCTTTGTTGCCGCATGGCTGAAAAATATCTTTTGAAAGTAACTGATCAAAAGCAATTGGGTAACATCCCTAAGTGTTCGACAGTTCATTACCTCGTTAATTTAATTGATTTTATTTTAAAACACCTGAATGAACCTGGAAAATGGATAAATTTAATTGCAATTGATTTCAGAAAAGCATTTGACCTTGTTGATCACAAAATCCTTTTAAAAAAAATGGCGGAAAAAAATATACCCAGCTTTATGACTTATTAGCTTCTGAGCTAATAAGTCATAAAATAACTTTACTTGGTGTGGTGATTTCTCTGACCTCTTTTGGCGGGAGAATACAAAGACAATCGTAAAAAAAGCTAACGGCGCAATCCAAATGCTAAAAACACTGAAAAATTATGGGTTCCTAAGGACAAACTGAAACTAATATTTTGCATTTTCATCCGCCCCTCATTTGAATATACTTGTCCGGTTTGGCACTTTGCCCTTACCCAGGATGAAACTGATAAAATAGAACGAGTTCAGAAGACATCAACTTGAATCCCAGTCTTACCGCCGAGAAAAATTACGCCAAAGATTTGGCTCCTCCCTCCTCCAACATCCCATTTACCGATCATTCCTTCCCCTGCCTCTTGTTCCTACAAGATCACCCTCCCCCCCAGGGAGGTGGCTGAGAAGGTTCCGAAACTGACCCCAGTCCACTGTTACACCATGCATTCCGAAACTGACCCCAGTCCATTGTGTTACACCATGCATTTTTCACCATGCATGTTTTAACACCAACACATTTTTCATTATCTTCTTCATGATTTTGTAATCAATTTGTCTCTTCTTTTAGAATCGACAATCGACACCTTAAATGTCTTTCTATAATCATGAGGAGGGAGGTTAGAATTCAGGATTGCAATGAAAGTGTTAGGTATTTTAGCTATGGAGCAGAGGTGCTTGAGGGTAATAGTCTCCTCACACTGTGACTGGCAACCAAATAAGACATGCTGGATGTTTTCATCTGTTGAGAGGCAGACACAGCATAGAGGGGAATGATGTAACTTCCAAATAAATAAAAAACTGTTAAAAAGAACGGCATCTCATTTCAGTTGGTAACATAGTACAGTATGCAGTCTAGTATAGAAGGGTGATGAAATTAATTTACAGGGACTAATTTTAGATAAAATCAAAAGGGTGATGAAATCAATTTACAATGATTAACTTTAGGTCTTTGCCTAATAATGTCTCCTGTACTGAGGTCAGAGGAAGGGCTTGGATTTAAGGAGGAAGCCTTGGTTGCTAGTAAATCAGCAGAATCATTACATTAGATACCTTTATGACTTAGAACATGCTGAGAATATATCTAATTGTCTTTGGCCTGAAGTTTCAGAAGCTGTCTTCTAATATTGTATAAGTCTTTATCATTGGCAATTCTATTAATATTTTTGAGCAAAAACTATTGCCAATTTGGAGTCACAAAGGCAAAAGATATTTTGAGCTCCAATGCAATAATTTATATGGACATCAAAGGCCAGGCAAATGGCACATATTTCGACAGACAAAATGGAAGATCCCAATGGAAGGGGAGAATAATGGTTAAGGTCCAGGAATGGGATACATGCTCCTGCTCCAACCCTCTCGCCCTGGATAGATCCATCTAATAATTTTTTCTATGATTAGGATGCAGTTTTGTTCAGAAGAAATAGTATGGACCTCATATTTGGGAATCAGGTTTTTATTTATTGGAATAAGTTCTGCTTGACAAATTGGTGGGCTCATTTCTTAAGGCGGGTTTCAGTAAAAGGATTTGCATAAGGTGACTAAGATGAGTAGAGATGACACCCATGCCTTCTAAAAGACCAGCATATAATTTGCACTTTACTGAAGACAATACTTATTTTTGAGCTGAATATTTCTATTTCTCATAATATACCAAAAAATAATACAAATAAAAGAACACCATCATAACAAAGAAGACCCTAATAGAGAAAATAAAATATATAAAACAAACCCTTCTTCAGAATCAAGTACCAAGCCAAATGATCTTTAAAAGTTCCAGCTATAGAGAAGCAGATAAAGCAGTCAAAAAAGCACAAGAAATGACCATCATTGTCAAATTGAAAGACAGGCGAAACTTACAGAAGAAGCTGCCAAAAGAGGTGACTCTAGAGCCCTTTACAGGATAACAAATGAAATAGTTGGAAAGAAACGCTCCAAAGATGGCCCTGTTAGGGACCCTTCTGGTGCTTTACAGACAGAGTCAGATGTTGTAATGAAATATGGGTGTCACACTTTGAGAAAATTCTGAATAGACCTCCACCAGAAAACCCCTTGAATATTCCAATGATACCACGCTTTCTCTGAATATCAGTGATAAGCCACCAAGTGTGATGAAGATAACTAGTGTAGCAAGGCAATTGAAAAACGGAAAATTGCCAGGTGAAGACCAAATAACAGCAGAAATGATTAAGGGATCAATCCCAGGACAAATCTCATACTGGGCCAAGTTCTTCACCAAAATCTGGGAGAATAGAGACGTGCCAGCTGAATGGAAGAGAAGCTCACTGGTCAGACTTTTCAAAAAGGGTGATGCTATTGTTCCTGGAAACTGGCAAGGAATCAGCTTACTGTCAGTGCCGGGAAAGTGCTTTGTCATGTTATTTTGGAAAGGATACAGACCAAACTAGATAAACACCTGAGAGATGAACAATTTGGGTTCCATGCAGGATGTTCCTGTTCGGATCTTATTTTCACTTTACAAATGCTCAAAGGGGAAAGTCAAGAGTCAAAATATAGATGGCTTTCATCAACTTTGAAAAGGCTATTGTTTGGTCGACCGCGAAACTTTGTGGCAAATTCTGAACTATTACAGCTTTCTGGATTGAATAATTATACAACAGCAAAACTTAAAGAAATTTATAATAAATTTTTTTGCTGATATATTTTTCTCAATTTATCAGCAGTCAACCCAACCAATTGTGCTCAAAACCCTCCTCTGGACCACACTGTGGTGTTTTTTGTTTTTGTTTTTTTTTGTGGATGGTGAAGTCTTCCCTTCACTAGAGTGCAGACAGTCTGGAATTTTCATTTTGATGTTTAGCATAAAGCTTATTCTAATAGACAATGCAAAGAACACCCCCTAAAAAAGTCCCCCCAGACCCCACCCCAAATACTAACGAAATCGTTCCACTTAAGCCCCATCCTGGCAGGTCAAGCTCACTATTTCAAAGCTCAATTGATAGTTCAAACTCAATGAATAGGACAATGATTAGCGTGAAGGCCAACGTCACTATCAATGAAGAAAATGAAAATGAATTTACAGAGGTCCTTTCCACCCTTGCCCTGAGGGCTGGGGGGGGGGTCATCCTCAAAGACCTAATTTCCAGAACTTTCTGCAACGTTAAACAAAACATATATCTGAAAATTTTGATTGGATGTTTGGAGGAATGGTGGGCATTAGAGGGGGTTAGTTCCCTCTAATCCCTTTCAACTACTAAAAAGGGCACTAGCCATCTCGATTTCCAATTGAATGAGCCCCTTTTGAATTTTTTACGACAACTCTATCCATAAAAACCTTATACCCCCAGGGCATAACTTACATCCTTTGCCCTGGGGGCTCTGGGGGGTTTGTCATCTTTAAATACATAATTTCCAGAACTTTCAACTGCGTTGAACAAAATGGCTATCTCTAAACTTTGATTTAATGCGTTTAGGGAAATGGTGGGCGTGAGAGGGGGGGTTAATTACTCTCCACTCACTTTCGACTATTAAAAAGGGCAATTTCAATTTCCAATCAAATGAGCCCCTTTTGAAATTTCTACGCCAACTTTCTATATAAACCTTATATGCCCCAGCAAAACTTACAACCTTGCACTGGGGGCTCTGATGGGATTATCATCCTAAAAGACCTAATTTCCAGAACTTTCGACTACGTTGAACAAAATGGATATCTCAAAATTTTGATTGGATGTGTTTGGGGAAATGGTGGGCGTGACAGGGGAATTAGTTGCCCTTCAATTACTTTCGACTATTAAAAAGTCAATAGCAATTTCAATTTCCAATTGAATGAGCCCTTTCAATTTCCAATTGAATGAACCTTTCAATTGCCAATTGCATGAGCCCTTTTTGAAGTTTCTACAACATCACCTTCTATAAAAACCTTATATACTCCCAGGGCATAACTTACGACCCTTGCCCTGAGGGCTGTGGGGATGGAGGGGTTGTTATCCTTAAACACCTAATTTCTAAAACTTTCAACAACGTTGAATAAAATGGCTATCTAAAAATTTTGATTGGATGTGTTTGGGGAACAGGTGGGCGTGAGAGGGGGGTAAGTTGTCCTCAAATCACTTTCCAGACTATTAAAAAGGGCATTAGCCCTTTGAATTTCCAATCAAATGAGCCCTTTTTCAAGTTTCTATGACAAAGATTTCAATAAAAACTTCTATGCCCCCAGGGAATAACTTATAACCCTTGCCCTGAAGACTGTGGGGGGGGGGGGGGAATGTTCTAATAAAAGGTATAATTTCGTGAACTTTAAACTGCGTGAAACAAAATGGCTATCTCAAAACTTTTATTGGATATTTCTGGGGAAAAGGTGGGTGTGGAACGGGTGTTAATTACCTTCTAATCACTTTTGACTATTAAAAAGGGCACTTGCCATTTCAACTTCCAATCGAATGAGCCATTTCTGAAGTTTCTACAACAACGCGTTCTATAAAAACCTTATATGCCCCAAGGGCATAACTTACAACCCTTGCCCTATGGGCTGTGGGGGGGGGGTGTCATCCTCAAAGATCTAATTTCCAGAACTTTCGACTACGTTGAACAAAATGGCTATCTTAAAATTTTGATTGGATGTGTTTGGGGAAAAGGTGGGCGTGAGAGGGGGGTTAGTTGCCCTCCAATCACTCTCGACTATTAAAAAGGGCACTAGCTCTTTGAATTTCCAATCGAATGAACCTTTTTTGAAGTTTCTACGACAACGATTTCTATAAAAACCATATATGCCCCCAGGGCATAACTTACAACCCTTGCCCAAAGGGCTGTGGGGTAGTTTCCTCCTCAAAAAACATAATTTCTATCTGGAAATCAACTATGCTGAACAAAATTGCTATCTAAAAATTTTGATTGGATGTGTTTGGAGAAAGGTGGGCGTGGGCGTGAGAGGGGGGTTAATTGCCCTCAAATCCCTCAATTGCCCTCAAAAGGGCACTAGAACTTTGAATTTCCGATCGAATGAGCCCTTTTTCAAGTTTCTACGACAAAGATTTCGATAAAAACTTATATGCCCCCAGGGTATAACTTATAACCCTTTGCCCTGAAGACTGTGAGGGGAGTGCCTTGCTCAAATGTATAATTACCTGAACTTTAAACTGCGCGGAACAAAAAGATTATCTCAAAATTTTGATTGGAAGAGTTTGGGGAAATGGTGGGAATGGAAGGGTTGTTAGTTGCCTTCCAATCACTTTCGACTGTTAAAAAGGGTACTAGCCATTTCAATTTCCAATTGAATGAGCCCTTTTTGCAGTTTCTACAACAACGAGTTCTATAAAAACCTTATATGCCCCCAGGGCATAACTTACAACCCTTGCCCTGAGGCTTGTGGGGGGGGGGTTGTCATCCTCAACGAACTAATTTCCAGGACTTTCAACTACGTTGAACAAAATGGCTATCTTAAAATTTTGATTGAATGTGTTTGGGGAAAAGGTGGGCGTGAGAGGGGGTTAGTTGCCATCCAATCACTTTCGACTATTAAAAAGGGCACTAGCCCTTTGAATTTCCAATCGAATGAGCCTTTTTTGAAGTTTCTACGACAACACTTTCTATAAAAACCTTATATGCCCCCAGGGCATAGCTTACAACCCTTGCCCTGAGGGCTGTGGGGGAGTGTCCTCCTCAAAAACATAATTTCTATCTGGAAATCAACTACGCTGAACAAAAGATGGCTATCTCAAAATTTTGATTGGATGTGTTTCGGGAAATGGGGGGCATGGAAGGGGTGTTAGTTGCCTTCCATTCACTTTCCACTATTAAAAAGGGCACAAGCCACTCCGATTTCCAATTGAATGAGCCCTTTTCGAAGTTTCTACGGCAACTTCTTCGATATAAAGTGCCCTGGTCTAAAGGGAAAAAAAAATAATACATTGTGCCAACATCGTTCTTATATGCCCCCAAGGCATAACTTAAAACCCTCGCCCTGATGGTTGTGGGGGAGTGACCTCCTCAAAAACATATTTTCTCTCTTGAAATCAGCTACGCTGAACAAAATGGCTATCTCAAAATTTTGATTGGATGTGTTTCGGGAAATGGTGGGCGTAGAAGGGGTGTTTTTGCCTTCCAATCACTTTAGACTATTAAAAAGGGCACAAGCCACTCCAATTTCCAATTGAATGAGCCCTTTTCGAAGTTTCTACAGCAACTTCTTCGATACGAAGTGCCCTGGTCTAAAGGAAAAAAATAAATAAATAATACATTGTGCAAACATCGTTCTTATATGCCCCCAGAGCATAACTTAAAACCCTTGCCCTGAGGGTTTTGGGGGAGTGACCTCTTCAAAAACATATTTTCTATCTAGAAATCAACTACACTGAACAAAATGGATGTCTCAAAATTTTGATTGGATGTGTTTGGAGGAATGATGGGCGTGGGGGGGGGGGGGGGGGGGGGTAGTTGCCCTCCAATCCCTTTTGACTTTTAAAATGGGCACTATCCACTCTAATTTCCAATCGAATGAACCCTTTTCGAAGTTTCTACAACAGCTGCTTTGATACGAGTGCCCTGGTCTAAGACCAAGAAAAAAAAATACATTGTGCAACATCGTTCTTTACTTAGGCAGCGCTATTGTGCTGCCTATGATAAGTTAAACAAAAATATATATTTTATGAATAATAATTCCATTGATATGGCATGCCTTCAGGAAACTCATTTAAGCCAAAATCAACAAACTAAGTCCCCGGGAAATACTATCCTGAGAAAGGACAGATCATCAGAGAGAAAAGAAGGTGGCGTAGCTTTGATAACAAATAATAATATAAATTTTGCGGCATCAATCTTCCAGATTTTGTAAATGATGTTGATACAATTGGTATCAATGTTTGGCTGAATAATACCAGAACTTACATAATATGCTTTTATAACCCTAATGGCCAAACTACAGATGCCATGGATTTCTTCAGTTACGTAAGTAATTCTAATATGTTAAAAAATATTATTATTTGTGGAGATTTTAATGCCCACAGTCTTTTGTGGGGGGACAAGCCAGCAAATAAAGCTGGTAATTTTATTGAGCATTTGATTTCAAATAATAATGAAATAGCAGTTGCTACCCCTTCAAATCTAAATACATATTTTAACCCCAAAAGTGGCAATTTCTCCACAATTGATCTACAAATTGTGTCAGTAAATGTTTTGAATGAAATTTATATAAATAAAATAGACAACCTCTGCATAGACCACTTTGCCATAGTTTCTTCTCTAAATGAACCTAATGAAATTCAGCCACGTACCTCCAAATATATTAACACCAAAGCAAATTGGACTATGTTCCAAAATAAGCTTAATGATGAAATTACAAGTCTCTCCCAAAAATCATTTATGTCAAATGTAACAGCTGACACACATGCTGAAGTTTTGGCATCCACATTAATAAACACTGCTAATCATGCTATCTCCAAGAAAACACCAGGAAAACAATCCCCAAACACACTCCCAAAGCATGGTGGACCAATGAATGCCAAATTAACTGGAGAACAAAAAAGGCAGCTAGAAGAACAGTCCTAAAAAAAACCGCCCCTCTGCCATGTATTTAAAGAAATTATAAGCAGAGTCTAATCTCAAAATGACTATAATAAATGCTAAATATAATTACTGGCATAATTTTGCAAATAATCTTTCCAGAAAAAAACACGTGAGCCAATTATACATAAGCTCATAAGCCACATCTGTGGGAAAAAACTTCCCCCAACCCACTCCAGTATGAGCTAATACATAATAATACCCATTATGACTATGATAATGAAAAGGCAAATTTATTTGCAACTCTTTTTGCAAATAAGCTAATATCAAATAATTGCAGCATCACTCCCCCAATTCTGATAAATCCAAGTTATCACCCTCGCCCAGGATCAGAGAATATAACTGGCCCATTTTCAATCCATGGAATGACAAATGCAATACAACATATTAGGGCCAAGGCTACCAGTAGCTATGATAAGATAAACCCTACATGGATAAAGAAATCATGCTTGGGCTACATCCACATTCCCAATATTTGGAAATGTTTATCCCTCTTACCAATTTTAAAGAAAAATAAACCCAAATATAACCCTGAGTCATATAGGCCTATAATGATTACGCCTGTGATGGGAAAAGTAATGGAGAAAATGACCTACCATCAACTCCTCTGATTTGTTGAAAAAAATAATGTGATACCTCATACTCAAAAATGGTTTCAGGAAACACCACTCCTCAACAGATGCTTTTATATTGTTAACAAATGCAATAAATGACTCCCTACCTAAAAAGAATGTCCTAGTTGCAGCTTTCCTAGACTTTGAAGGGGCATATGACAATGTGAACCACCAGATCCTTTTAACTAAACTTGCAAACCTTGGATTACCCCCCTAGATTGTATCTTTTATAAAAAATCATTCATAGAAAATCGAATTTTTATTGTTTGTGTAGGCTCAGCCTCCTTATGCAAAAATACAATAACCAAAGGTCTTCCACAGGGTGCAGTCCTGAGCTGCCTCCTCTTTGCCCTATATCTCTGGGACATGAACCTCCCTCACAGCAATATACAATATGTTGATGATCTGGTACTATGGTCAACTGGCAACACCTTTGAGATTGCACATTCAAAGTTGCAAAAGTCACTTTTCCAATTTGAAAATTTTTTCTCAATATTCAAATTTACCCATTGCACCCACCAAGTCGATAATAGTCCAATTTCACCATAAGCGGAATTGTGTTACTGCAAGACTAACTCTAAACAAAACAGCTATTCCAGAAAATAAGCAAATTAATTACCTAGGTCCAATACTTGACCAAAAACTTAACTTTCACCTTCACATCTCAAACACAATAAAAAAAAATGCTATAGAAAAATAAGAATAATAAAAAGACTTCTTTCCACACCCTGGGGTTGTAAGGAGAAAACCTTACTCCAATTTATATGTCACGTACATATATTTATATGTCCCATATTGATTATGGGCTCATTGTTTATGGTGCCTGGGCAAAGACACAGATACAAAAATTGAAACAACACAAAACAATATAATCCATCTCATATTTGGCCTTAGGAAACCCACAAGCACTAAGTTTCTGCTCACTGCGAGTGGATTAACAATAATAAATGAAAGACAAAGCTTTCTTTTGATAAATTATCTTACAAAAATTGAAGCAAATAGCTCACATACCCTGCCTGCATAATTGGTTAAGAAAATCCAACCATGTATAGAGGCATCGCAAATGAATATGCCAACACTCAGAAGAAGTTCCCAGTACCAGCAAAATATATTGCATCTACTTTCCCCCAAACCCCTCCATGGAGTTGGGCAATTCCTATAATAAATACTAATTTCTCAAAGTGGCAAAGAAATCACCCCCATTGCTTTTATCCAGAAAAAATTTGCTGAACTTATTACAATCACATATAATAGTCATTTCCAAATTTTTTTTGATGGGTCCAAAATGAATGAGAAGGTGGCAAGTGGAGCTTTCTTCCAACACCTGAATACAGCAAAGGGCGAGAGAATGTATAATAATGTGTCTATAATGTCTACAGAGTTAAATGCTATAATCATGGCATTAGAGCACCTTTGAAACAATCAACATTTGATTGCTAATTCATAATATATTATAGTTTTTTTCTGACTCTTTGTCAAGCCTTGAGTTGCTGTCTTCAGCTCCTCAATATAAGTTGGACATAGACACTTATCATTGTCTTAGCATTATTGACAATCTTGCTTAAAGTGACATAAGAACTTACCTTCAGTATGTTTCAAGCCACTCAGGTATAAGTGGTAACCATCAGGCAGATGAAATAGCAAAAAAAATGCAATAAATATTGACCAGCCAAATGGGAGACCAATTCCCATTAAAAATATTTACCACTGAAGACTATCAGAGGTACTGTTTAATAAGAATAATCCAATTCAATCTCCTTTTCCCAATAAGGATTTTTCTAAAATTTATCATAGAATTTGTTCTGGCTTAAATGGGCAAAATTTTCTGGCGTTTTCTTATCAGTTCCCCAATTCAAGTGGCTCAGTTCCCTCATCCCCCCATTGCAGGTATTTCAATAGAAAATTATGAAACAATTGACCATTACCTATTTGAATGTAATATGCTGAAGTCTGCATAATATACCTTGCATTGTAAACTGTTAAAGTGCTTTAAACACCACAAAATCTCACTATCAGCCAAGAATCTAGCTGACTATACCTGCACACAGAGCACAGAAATCGATATCTATCCTCTTATATTTGAACTCCTTGAGTCAAAAGATTTACTGAAAGAAATCTGAGGAGATCCATTAAACAAGAGGCAACCAAGTCAGTGGCTCTGTTCAGCTAGCAGAGTGAAGCAAAAGGAAAAGGGCTAAGTAGTCTCAACTGAAAAGCCAATCTGCTAAAAAGAAGAAGATAATTAGGATAATTATGCCATTGTACAAAGGGAGTGAAAGCTGCATTAAGACACCAGAAGGCCAAACAAGATACTTTAGAATCTTATCTGGAGTTAAACAAGGAAGTGTGTTGGCACCACTGCCCTTTATAATAGCTATTGAATAAACGTTTTGCAACACAACAACAGATGGCATTGAATTATCATCTGATGTAACAGTCAGCAATTTAGATTTCACACACAACACAACATTAGTTCAGGGTTGCAAGCAACTTTTGCAGTAGGCTGCTTCATTCCCAGGGTCAGTGTGAAAGCCAGCCAGCTTGGTCTTAAAATAAATGCAGGAAAAACAAAACCATGGCACCATCCAATTCACCACTACATATCACATGTGCTGGTGAGGAAATTAAACAAGTTATTGAGTTTAAGTATTTGGGAAGCATCATAGAGAATACTGGATCTACCACAAAACAAGCCATAACTAGAATAGGTCAAGCTAATGCTGCCTTCAATCAACTGAAAAGAATCTGGAAATCCAAGAATGATTCAAGTCACCTGAAGCTGCGCTTACTCAACATTAACATTTTACAAGTCCTCTTGTATGCTGCTGAGACTTGGCACTTAAACATTCAACAAGAGAAAAAGATCCTTGCTTTTGAGAACAATTGCCTCAGGAGGATTCTGAATATACATTGGTCAGAAAGGGTCTCAAACAATACCATTTGGAGAATCACCAATAAACCACTAATCACCAATACCATCAGATCCCATAGATGGAAGTATCTTGAACATGTTTTAAGAATGGAAAACCATAAAATCCAAAGTCCACACTTGAGTGGCAGCCAGTTGGAAGCCAGAAGCAAGTAAGACCTCAAAACACATTGAGACAAACCTACAACATGACATATGGTGCCTGAATGCCTCTCTCCAACCAGATTGGGAAGATGTCTACACAGCAGTTCATCTCAGACATGATTGGCAAATATTCACTGATGCCCTAGGTGCCCCTAGCAACAAAGGAGGATCAAGGGTCTAAGGTAAAATCATAACAAGGATCACCAAAGAAAACAACTGAATGAGGATTGGCAGTTTATATATATATATATATATATATATATATATATATATATATATATATATATATATATATATATATATATATATATATATATATATATATATATATATATATATATATATATATATATATATATATATATATATATATATATATATATATATATATATATATATATAGATATATATATATATATATATATATATATATATATATATATATATATATATATATATATATATATATATATATATAGATATATATAGATATATATATATATATATATATATATATATATATATATATATATATATATATATATATATATATATATATATATATACATATATAAATATATATATATATATATATATATATATATATATATATATATATATATATATATATATATATATATATATATATATATATATATATATATATATATATATATATATATATATATATATATATATATATATATATATATATATATATATATATATATATATATATATATATAATATATATAATATATATAATGTATATAATACATATATATAATATATATATATATATATATATATATATATATATATATATATATATATATATATATATAATATATATAATACATATATATATATATATATATATATATATATATATATATATATATATATATATATATATATATATATATATATATATATATATATATATATATATATATATATATATATATATATATATATATATATATATATATATATATATATATATATATATGTATATATATATATATATATATATATACATTTATATATATATGCTTATTATCCATTCCTAAAAGTCTTACTAATTTTGCAGTTATCAAAGTAAAAAAAAGAAAAACATTTAATGTATTTTGTTTTCAATAAAGTGCAAATTGCGTGCTGGTCTTTAGAAGGCATGGGGGGCATCCCCAGACCAAGCCCTGAAAGTTTTGTGTTCAAACATGAAGCCATTCCCAAGATAATTCTGATAAGCACTTTTGACAACCTGCATGCACACATCATGTTCTGATTCTTTTCAACTTCTCCCTCAATATACCCTGAAATTTTCACCTTCATACCCATAGCCCTAGTTATAGTAGTCATTTGTAGCAATGAGTAGTAGACATAGTAGTAGTAATAACAATACTAGTCATAGCAGTAGTAGTGGACTAACAGTAGTAGTAGGAGAAATACACACAATTTACCTTTAGGTCAGTTGAAACATCCCCCTCATCAAGGCCATGAAGTTTCAACTTTATACAATAAGCCATTGCTATAATATTGCTGATATACTCTTTTGATAACCTGCAATTTTTTTTTTTTTTTTTATCAATTCCTGGGGCAGGATTGAGGAAGGGTGGCCCCCAACATTAAGGAATGATTTCTGTTCGTTTTAAGTTCTAATGTTACTCCTTACTTTCAGTTGGAAAAAAAACTTTTTTTTAATATAATGTCCAATGGATAAGTGCCAGGATCACTGAAACTTGGTGACTGGAAAATGCAAAATAATAAAAATTAATTGACAAGAATTATTTTTACAAGATATTAAAAGTATAAATAAATTATTTGGGTTTGTTCTGCCTGAAAGAATTCTGATATTTTTAAACTAGCCAATGTGGTTTCAACTAAGATTAGGGTGGATAAGCATTTCTTTTTGCTTTGGGTGGATCTGGGAAAAAAAAGAAAGCCAATTTTTTTTTTAATTTACACACATACTAGCAACTTCCTTTTTGTATTAAATAGGCATTTTTAAAAATTTGTATACTATTTTCTCTTGAGTATGTATGAGGGTTGCCTGAGTATGTATGCTTGGGGCTTCATCTGGTGAGTAAGGTGGATGGTCAAGCTGCTTGTAATATTCATGGACATGAATATTTTCTTACCATGGTTTGCTTGCATTATGTGTGTGTGCAGTGTATTTTATATGTTATGCTTTTGGTTATGATTGTATTATTTGTGGTTTATGACCTAGAGTTTTGAAGTAAATACTAAAGAGAAACTTTTTTACATGGTGTCAATGGAACTGGAAAATCTAAAAGAGGCTTGGATAAGATTCAAATGTCATGCCAATCTGATGTCTGATGGCCCTTGAGCAGAAAAAAGTGAGAAAATTAAATTTGCAAATCTGCTCATTTTGCTTAGTGAAAAAGGACAAGATGTTTTCAGCACTTGGACACTAGCAGCTGTGGCATTGTCAAGAAAAATCAGAATAGATTGTTGAAACCTAATTCTGACTGACTTGAAACCTGTGAATGTTACTTCTGTGGGGAGATATTCACAGAATCACTAGTGTCCTAAAAAAGGCAATCTCTGCAGCAACTGCAGAAAAAACCTAACCCTTTTGCACATGTTTGTTTGGTAGTAAAAGGACTGTTAACATTATCAATTCAGAAGCTGTATACATTGATCAAATATTCATCCATGAACTACTGATGGATAAAGTTGATGATCAGTCATATGTTAACCTAAGAATCACAAATCAATTCAGCATGAGATTCAAGATTGAGACTGGGCTACAAGCTAGTATCATCACCAGACAGACCATTGAAAGTAGAATCCAAAACCAGTAATTCACTCTATAAACCAGATTTTGAAAAGCTTTTGTGGTCAGACTATGGTAAAATTCTAGTTCAGGGGCTTGATACTACATTGGAAAGTAGCTGAGTTAAGGAAATAAAACTCTAAGGAATGCATCCAGACCCTTAATGATCTTATGGGAAGATATTTCAGAGCACCTATCTCTACTTCTTCTCTCTCCATAGGTCATGGACCTTTGATAATCTAGGTACTGTGAAAGTAAAACCTTACAAAATATATCTTCTGTTCAAATGATGCAGATATAAGTCTAGAATTTGGGCTGTTGAGAAGGAAATATGTTAAGAAAACAGTTCTTATTTCATAATATGCAGAATAATTGCAGTTAATACATTTTGACAACAGCTCCACTGCAATTTACCACCAACTCCTCCCCCCACCCCTAATGTGCAAATATATAGCCTAGCCCAAATGATGTAGGTTATTTCCTATTTATCATTCTTGTTCCAACCCATGTAATGGTAAACTGAATCAGCAGTGCTAAAATCAAGAATCAGAAAAGCATATGGGAAACATGTAATTCCCATGGCTATAAATGTAAAAAAAAGAGCAAAATCTATGGGGGTGTAAAAGAGGGCAAGCACCATAGATGTCACAAATGGGGTACATTTCTAGTAGGCTATATAATTTAGCTAAGATGAAAGTGAAATGTCATTTGATGCCTTTTTATGCTCTTTTATAATTCAAGAATTGCTTCTGGGGCTATTTGCATCTTGAGCCTTTAAAGGGGCCCCAAAGGTATTTTATATGAATAATGAAAGAGCATAAAAAAACATCAAATGATTTTTTTCACTTTCATCTTAGCTAAATTATATGGCCAAATGCAAATTTACCTACCCCCATCCCCCTAATGTGCAAATATATACCCTGAATTGGAATATATCCTGAATTGTTGACAGTATTGAAAAACTTGAAATGGTAAGAAAACAGTTTATATTTGAGTTGTCTAATAAATGAGGTTTGAATTGTTATAAATAAATATTTTTGGACTATGTTACTCTTGAACAACTTGTTCTTAAACTAGTGATATGTTTTTAACCACTTTTCAGTGTAACTTAACTAGGCTAGTGTTGAAACTTCTTTGTGTGGTTACAAAAATGAAATACCTTTGGAGCATCTTTAAGGGCTCAAGATGCAAATAGCCCCAGAAAGTGATTTTGAATTATGAAAGAGCATAAAAAAGCCATCAAATGACATTTTCACTTTCTCTTAGCTAAATTATATAGCCCACTAGAAATTTACACAAATGGGGAGGGGGCAGCAAAACAAGCTACATCTGTAATATATGGGCAAAAATTGTAATATTAACAGTGTTGATGGTGTATCCAGGAGCAGCAAAGTCTACATTTGCCACACCCAAGAAAAAAGACCTAGCCTAACTCTAACTCTGATTTATATGCACATAAGGGGAGGGGGACTATGTTACAGTGGAGCTGCTGTCAGAATTTGTTAACTAGGCAATAATTATTCTACATAGCCTAGCCTATTATGAAGTAAGAATTGTTTCCATAACATGTTTCCTTCTCAACAGACCTAATTTGGGCTTTGGGTCTACTTTGATTGCTTTATTCATGTCATGCCAAACTTTCCAACAGTTGTTAAAAGTTAGTGTCCTGAAGAGGTGGGTTTTTAGAGGTCCCTTCTGCCATAATTTGGGCTTGATATCTATTGTTAAGGTTTCATCACTTAAGCCTACTTGTGAGGCCAGTACTCTAGATTAACAATGTTCTGGTAAAGAGGAAATTCACATGTTTTTTTTTAAAATGATACTCAGTTTCTAGCCTTCAAAACAATCAATTTCAACCTACCAACTAAGTTAGCAAGAATCCAAAACGAAACCGTGGGTTCTCATTTCAAAATTCTTGCCATTGATTTGAGGGTTTTATTTCTTTTTCGTAAATCGTAATAGTGGTTTTATATTGCGATTCTCTAGTAAAATGAACTAAAGTAAAAACCACTGTATATATATATTATTTGAAAAAAACTACGTTTTTCTAAAGAGTTAAAGAGCCTGAGTCACAAGTTCGAACCTTAAAACGTACAGGGATTAGGAGGTACAGTTGGGGGGCTGCCGCCCCCCAAACCCCCCGCTTTTGCCGCCTCTTTTCTTAAGGTTTATTATTTTGGGGGCTGCCGCCCCCCTCACTCCCCGCTTTTGCTCTTGCGAAGAACTGGTTTGAAACGCAAACGAAGTCTGCTGTAGTTTTTTACTATAAAAAACAACTATTGCATCTTTTATCGATGAGGGCTGCCGCCCCCGGTTTTGCCCTTGCAAAGAACTGTTTTACAACAAAAACAAAGTCTGCTTGAATTTTTTACCATAAGAACACCCTATTGCATTTATTTGATTAAAAACCCTACTGAGAATTATTATTCTCCGTTTCCTCAGGAGATTTTTCCCTAACCAATAACAAGCTATACAGAAGAAGGGCTCAGAATAAACTAGTAGTTCAGGTTCATTTATTTTACCGTCATACATTATCACACTGAGTACATAACACTACCTGGGCACAGAGACAAGTTTGTAGTTATAACTGTAACAGACTGAGTAGTCATTGCCAAATCCTCAGAAGATATTAAAAAAATGCCATTGAAAGAGTTTCATTCGTATTGGTACGACCAATTGATTGAAGGGTACAGGACTTAAAAAACCTTAACAAAAGAGGCTGCAAAAGCGGGGGATTTGGGGGGCGGAAGCCCCCCAACTGTACCTCCTAATCCCTGTACGTTTTAAGGTTCGAACTTGTGACTCAGCCTCTTTAACTCTTTAGAAAACGTAGTTTTTTTCAAATAATTTCTGCACGTTTTTGTACAGTTTATTACTTATTATTGCTTGACTAACTGTTAGCTGATCGTGTCAGGAGTTAAAGTTGGGGGGCTGCCGCCCCCAAACCCCCTGCTCTAGAAGATTCTTGTGTTAAGGCTTTTCATTCCTGAATACTCAAATCAAATGCACAGTAAGATTTTCTTTTTTCAACTTTTCTTCGAGCATGCGGATATACGGCATGTTATCAAAGCAGTGGAGACTTACCTGTAACCTGAAGGCCGACTGTGATATTCTTCTGGAGACACCTGTTGAGCCGAAGGATTTAATAGATTGGATTTAAAAAAGAAACTGAGTTTCTTTTTTAAACTTTAAATTCAATATATAAAAAAGTTTCTCTGACGGGGTATCGAACCCGGGTCTTCCGCCTGACAGTCAGGAATAGCAACCACTGTACCACAGAGACACTCGTTACATTATTTTTAGTCTCTGCAATCTATTTTTGACGGAAGCAAATCCCCACAATACTTGATATTGTCTTGATGCTTGATGCTTGAGCTTGATGCTGTGTCTCTGCGACCGCTAGGACTGGAAATCGCTTAACATTGTGGTGGGTCGCCTCTTTAAAGAGGCACAAGTGTGGCTCCTTGATTAGCTCGGCAACAGAAAAACCCATCGGTTTTTTGTCAAAGTCTCTGCAATCTATTTTCGAGGCAAGCAAATACAAAGTAAGATTTTTTTTTTTTCAACAAAAAAAACTTCTGGGAAGGAGCTGGAATTTTTGGAAGCTTGCAGTCGGTCTTGTCAGGTTGAGAGGACTATTTTGATCTAATATAATGTTGAAATACTTTGCTTTTAGGAATTTCAACGATTAAGGTTTTAAGCTCCCAGGTCCCATGTTATCAAAGCAGTGGAGACTTACCTGTAACCTGAAGGCCGACTGTGATATTCTTCTGGAGACGCCTGTTGAGCCGAAGGATTTAATAGATTGGATTTAAAAAAGAAACTGAGTTTCTTTTTTAAACTTTAAATTCAATATAAACACAACGCCTCGCTCTTTACGCTAAAGTTTTTATTGTTTAAAAAAAAGAGTTGTGAGAAAGTCAACTTTAGCGTAAAGAGCGAGGCGTTGAGGAGGGCACAGTCCCTTTCATATACGGAAGCGGGGGTTTGGGGGACGGCAGCCCCTCAACTGCACCTCCTAATCCCTGTACGTTTTAAGGTTCGAACTTGTGACTCAGCCTCTTTAACTCTTTAAAAAACGTAGTTTTTTTCAAATAATTTAAAAAAGAAACTGAGTTTCTTTTTTAAACTTTAAATTCAGTATATAAAAAATTTTCTCTGACAGGGAATCGAACCCGGACCTTCCGCCTGACAGTTAGGAACAGTGACCATTGTACCAAAGAGACACTTACGGAACTATTATTTTAGTCTCCCGTATCTATTTTTGACGCAAGCAAATCCCAAAAAAACTTGATATTTGGTTTTTGGAAAATAGGGAAGGAAGTATCAGATTGAGCTGAAATTTTGAGGATAAGCTCCCAGGCCCCAGGAAAGCTTATCCGCTAAATTTCAGCCCGATCAAACAACGTTAAAGGGAGGCTGTAGCGGGAAAAATTAACATGGGCTCTTATAGGAAAACGAGGTTTTTCGTAAATGTAAATTCGGGGGATAATTTTTTCGGTCTGAAAATATCAAAAGGCCCTAACAGGTCGAATTCCGCTTCGAATGAGGTCCTCATTCACCTGGATCCGTTGCCAACTGTGACCTGTAGGCGTGGCTGAAAAAAAGAGAAATGAACATTGTGTGGCTATATTTGTTTTTTGGAAAACAGGGAAGGAGTGATCGGATTGAGCTGAAATTTTGAGGATCAGCTCCCGGGCCCTAGGAAAGCTTAACCTCTAAATTTCAGCCCAATCGGACAACGGTAAAGGGGGCTGTGGTCGGAGGGTCGAAACTTCCGGCCCACTTTTACCCATGAAGATAAAGTCGGAGAGGGGGTGAATTTTGCACGTTTCTTAGTTGGAGCTTGGGCTACAAAATGCGATCACCGCTGTCTCTCTGCTACCGCTAGGACCGGAAATCGCTTAACATTGTGGCGGGTCACCTCTTTAAAGAGGCACAAGTGTGCCTCCTTGATATTACTAATTATATACACAGTGGTGAAAACGGTCAATAATTGGCGTGATACAAATAATTCATCAATCAGAAACAACTTGAAATTAAGGAGTTTCCTGCACTCAAAATTACACATCTTAGCCTCTGTAGCTTAGGCTATTTTGATTACTGATGGACTATAGTGTAAAGCACTTAAACTATCAAAATCAAACTTTTGTAAGATACGCTATTTTTAACATTGGTATTTTAGTAATTTTCTAAATTAAAAACAATTCTTAATGCGTGATTTCTCATAATTGGCAGCGCAATAGTGTGGTCTAATTAAAAAGCAACGTGGGCACAATGTACTTTTTTTCACCAAAGCCTATCGTACAGAAGGAGTTGTTGTATAAACTTTGGAAGGAGCTCATTCGAATGGGAATTGAAAGTTCTAGGGCCATTTTCAAGAGTCAAAAGTGATTGGAGGCTAACTAGTCGACCTCCCACGCCTTTTAATTCCCAAAACACATCCAATCAAAATTTTGAGATAGCCCTTTAGTTGTGCATAGTTGAAAGGTCCGAGCAATTATGTCTCTGGGGATGTCAACCCCCCCCCCCCCCCCGAGTATTTGGGCAAGGGCTGTAAGCTATTAAATCTGCTATCTGTTGACACATAGTATTTCTAACTGGGAAAAAGGCAATGTTTGACCTCTGGTGTCCAAAAAGACCAAGGACATTGAAGTGAAGCTTCAAAAAGATGTTAAGGGGAGTGCTGAACTAAATCAAAATACCTTATGCGCATACAAGTTGGCAAAAGAGCGTAATTCAGGAATGACTAAGGGTATTAAGTTGAAAATTTAAGGGAATAATAAGGGGGGGGTGATATATTGACCAAAAAGGCAAAGTTTGCACGCTACTACTAATATTTCTACTAATACTACTACTACTACTACAGCTACTACAACTACTTCTTCTGTAGTGACTGCTACTGCGGCTGAGTAGATTAAGGTGAAAATTTGAAGAAATATTGAGGGGAAAGTTGAACTAAACCAAAGACATAATATATGCCTACAGATTGTCAAAAAAGCGTATTAGCAATATCTTAGGAACAGTTTACCATACCAAGCTGAAACTTTTAGGGAATAATGAGGGGATTTTCAACTGACCAAACGGTAATAGGTACATGGTACAACTGCTACTAATATTACAGCTACTATTGTTACTACTAATACTATTACAACACTTCTACTGCTATCACTACTACTACTAATATGGTAATAGTACTACTAAGGCTAAAGGTATGAAGGTGAATATTTAAGAGAATAGTGGGGGAAAGCTGAACTTAATCAGAACATACCATGTGCATGCAAGTTGTCAAAAGGAGGTTTTTCAGGAATGGCTGAGAAAATTAAGGTGAAACATTCTGGGAATGATTCGGGGGGAAGATTAATTGACCAAAAGGCAATTTGTGTTTGGTACTACTAATAATAATACCACTACTACTGTTGATACTACTGCTGCTCCGCCTACTACTTCTACTGCAACTCATGCTGAGGCTAAGAGTATTAATTTAAAAGTTTTAGGAAATGTTGAGGGAAGCCAATCCAAAGAAAAACAAACTATGGGCATGCGTGTTATCAAAAGGGCATATCAGCAATATTATAGAAACAGCTTAAAATATTAAGTTAAACCTTCCAGGACTTGAGGAGGGGATGTTCAGCTGGCCAAAAGGCGACATACTACTACTGCCACTGGTAGTACAGCTACTATTATTAGTACTACTACTTATAGTAGTAATACTCCTACTACTACTACTGCCACTAGTGCTACAACTAAGGATCAGCGTATGAAGGAAAAAATCTCCCCGATCATTGAGGGGGAAGTTGAATTGAATAAAAACACATTGTGTGCATGCACGTTGTCAAAAGAGTGTATCAGCAATATCTTAGGAGCGGCTTGGATTATGAAGTTGAAACTTACATGGCATGTTGCAAGGGATTTGGACTAACCCAAAAGACAAATATTTGCTTGCTACTACTACTACTTTTACTACAACTTTTATTGCTATTATTATTCCTACTTCTACCAATGATATTGCAACCAAAGCCAAGGGTATTAAAGTAAACATTTTAAGGAAGTATTCAACTAAATCCAAACACACTATGTGCATGCAGGTGGTTTAGAGGGCGTATCGACACATGGCTGTCAACTTTTTGGCCCGTGAATGTGTCCCCCTTAGGATCCAAAAACATGAAATGTGTCTATCTCACTATCTCAAAAACCTAGAGGTAATTTTTTGCCAGTTGTCAAAGTGACTAGTTAACATCAAATATAACGAAAAACAAAACAAAAATCCATGTAAAACATTCATACAAAATGACTTACTGCGAAACCACGAAACTCATACAAACATGCAAATCTCTCGATTTTGAAAAAATCATTTACTTATGTCGTGTCTGATAAAACCAGGATCCTAAAAAAGAATACCGAGAAAAGCCCTACTTATGTGAAAAGTGACTTTTTTTTACCAAAATATATATCCAGTTGGGAAATGTTCGTTTTATTTCATAAATTTATAAAATGTTTCCTTTGTTTACACGTTTATGCCCCAAATCTCTAAAATGTGTCACTTTTCTGCTCTTTCATGTCATTAATATTAAAAGCTTTCCACAAAACATGCTTTTCAAAGAAAAGTAAAGAGCTTCAATAAGCAAAAAATGAGCAGAATCACCATCACCACAAATCACGATCAATATGTAAATCAAACCTAAAACGAACAGAATTACAATAAAACCGAGTCAAACTCAAAACGAGCAAAGATTAACATGAGTAAGGCTGACAACCGCCAAGCCTTCTCAGCACCAGAACATAATTTGCCCTTTACTAAGAAAAAAATGACCGTGGATTGTCAGTTTAATATGTATATACTGGAATTTATTCCTTAAAGTTTTATGTTTTTTAAAGTAAAAACAGTGAAAACATTTTAAAAGTATTTTGTTTTCAGTAAAGGCCAAATTATGTTCTGGTCTTACGAGGGAGAAACTTTTTCAACAACTTCTAATCCAGACACAAATTGTCTTGTTTAATTTCAGTTTATACCTCCTCGAGTTGACCTGACAAATAAAACTTAATATCATTCCCAAAAAATGCTATCTATGTTATTTTGCAATCTGGATACTCTTACTCCGTTTGATTTATTTAAATTTGTAAGAGCAAAAGTGTTAATAGTAGGATAACAAGAGAGGAAAGGATAAAATAAATGAAAAATCAAATCAAGTAGAACAGAAAATGAGGATTTTGTCAGCCAGTGGCAAAATATGAAGACGAGGAACAAGCAAATATTTCGACAAGGACCTCCGCCAAGTCCTCAGTTCTAAGAATAAAAAAAAACAACACACAAACAAAATCTAACATTTCGAAGTAAAATCTAACCTTTTTTTTTAGCACCGAAGACAACTTGGTGGAGGACCTTGTTGAAATAGTTGCTTGTTCTTCGTCTTCATAATTAGCCACTGGCTGAGAAAATCCTCGTTTTCTCACCTATTTGATCTTATTTTTCATTTATTTTATCCTTTCCTCTCTTGGTTTCATGCGACGTGTATAGCCCTGTGCGGTCTTAGAATGTATTTGCGTTAATAGTAATAGCACCAAAAGTACCTTTTGATATAGTTTTAAGGCAACATTTAGTTTTAAAGCATAATGGGCCCATTGCATAACTGTGGGGGTTGAGGTACCCAATATTCCTAGAGACACAGTTGCTGGACTGTTCTACCATGCTGAACAAAATGACTGTCCCAATGTTTTGATTGGACGTATTTACAAAATGAATGGGATTGGGAGGACAGCTGCTTGTCCTCCAATCTCTTTTTGCTCTTAAAAAGGGTACTAGAGCTTTTAATTTTTAATCGAATTAGCTCCTTTAAAAGTTTCACTGATATGTCAGTGAAATATAGCTCCCTTTTGCGAAAAACAAATCTCCTACAAGCAACGACTAGAAAAGCTTGACCTACCTACCCTACTGTACCGTAGAGAGAGAGGAGATGTCATCCTTGCATTTAAGATGATGACCAGTGACACCATCAAGCCCATTTTTGATCACAATGAATATACCAGAACACGAGGAAATCCCATAAAATTGCGTCAAAAATTTATCAGAAAGCGCGACTTCAACTTCTTCTCCAATCGCGTTGTCCCATTGAGGAATTCACTTAGCGAATCTACCGTGTCGGCCAGATCAGTTGATAGCTTCAAGGTTGGTGTTGACCATGATTGGAGTGGCAAGTCATTGAAGACGCAGTGGGACAAACCAGCATCATGGAGTAGTATCTATTAGATACCACCCGCCCCCTTTAACCCCCAAATATGCCCAGCCGCCGATACATATAGTGAACCCAATAACAAAACCAAACTGTCCTGTAAATATGAAAATTGTGTTAATTGTCCTGTCGTTAACAATTGTATTATGAACTGTCAACGAACCAAGTCAACGTTACCTGGCGACATCTACAGGTTCTTCAACCTTAGTCGCTAGAAGATGCGATTTAAGGTTTAAGGTATTTCTAGCTATTATAGAGCGGCGCTGAATATGATATTGCTTATAAGCTCTTTTCATAACCTGTATGCATACCGTTTTTTCGTTTAATAGAATAAACATTCCCTAAAAGTTTCACCTTAGTACCATTAGCGTCATTAGTTACAATAACAGTAGTAGTAGTATTAATAGTGCATTGCCTTTTGTGGATTTGCACATCATTCTCGTCAAGTCCTGGAAGTTTCAACTTAATTCAATTAACCGTTGCTATAACATTGCTGATATATCCTTTTGATAATCTGTATATTTTTATACTTTTATGATTTTATCGTAATGCTCTTGGCCTCACGCGTAGTTGCAATAGATGTAATAGTTGAAGTAGAAGTAGTAGTAGTAGTAGTAAATGTTGCAGCGGTAGTAGCATTAGTAGCATGCACATATTGCCTTTTGGTCAATTGATCTCCCCTTTAAGCATTTTCTGAAAGTTCCAACTATTTTGACAATAAGCATGCACATAGTATCTTTTGATTTAATTCAAATTTCCCCTCAATATTCTAAATGTAGTACTGTGGCTATAGTGGAAGCAGTAGAAGTGGTGATAGTTGCAGTAGTAGTTGCAGCGTGCCAATATTACTGTTTTGGTCATTTGATCATCTCTCCGTCCATTTCCCGAAAATCCAAATTAATATGCTCAGGCATTGCTCAGTTACGCCCTTTGACAGCCTTTATACACATAACATATTTTGATTTAGTTCAATACTCCCCTCAACCTTCTCTCAAAGGCTCACATGAATGCCCTTTGTTTTTTTGGAAAGTGAAGGTCAAACATGCATATCTTTCTCAACAAAATATACTACATGTAAACAGTGAATGAATTGCTTAACTTACAGCCCTTGTTCAGGGGGCTGTGAAAGGATTAACATCCCAAAGTATAATTGAAGGATTTTTCAACAATACTAAAGAAATTAGATGTCTAAAAATTTTGATTGGATGTTTATTTTGGAAAATGATGGTTGTATGAGGGGGGGGGGGGGGCTGTTTGCCCCCAATTCACTTTTGACTCTTAAAAAGAGAATTATAACTTCCAATTTCGAATAAATGAGCCCTATCCAAGGTTTATACAACTACCCGTTCCATGAAAACCTTATATGCCTTCGGGGCATAACTTAAAACCCTCGACCCAGATTCTGAGAGGCTTTTTAAACACTGGAGGCCTTTTTATATGATTTTCACTATTTTAAACAAAATAGCTTTCTCAAAATTTCAATTGGATGCATTTGAGGAAAAGAAGATACGGGGTGGGGTTTGTTGCCCTCCTATCACTTTTGACTCTTAAAAAGGACACTAGGACTTTGGATTTTCAGCTGAATGAGACACAACCGAAGTTTATGCGACCACCCTTTTCATAAACACCTTAAATGTAACATTGGGCAACTAATATAATTTATAGTCCTTGCCCTGAGGGCTGTGGGGGGGGGAGGGGTCATCCCTCAACAACATAATTACCGGACTTTTCAAATACGCTTAACAAAATTACTATCTCAAAATTGTGATTGGATGTGTTTGGGGAAACGATGGTTGAGGGGTTAGGGGGCCTGGTTGCCCTCCAATCACTTTCGACTATTAAAAATGGCACTAAAACTTTCAATTTCCAATCCAATGAGACCTCTCCGAAGTTTATTTGACCACCCTATCCATAAAAACCTTATATGCCCTCAGGACATAACCCTTGTCCTGAAGCCTATGGGTGGTTTTAATCTTCGAAGACATAATTACTGGACCTTTCAACTTCGATGAACAAAATATCTATCTAAAATTTTATTAGATGTATTTGGGGAAATGATGGCCATGGTGGGGCGGGGGGTTGTTGCACTCAAATCACTTTCGACTATTAGAAAGGACAATAGAACTTGCAATTTCCAATCGAATGAGCCCCTTTCGAAGTTTCTACGACAACTCCTTCTAAACCAAGTGCCCTGGTCTAAAAGAAAAAAAAAAAACAGAAAAAAATACTGCATTGTGTCCACATCGCTCTTCACTTAGGTAGTGCAATTGTGCTGCCAATGAACTTTGAACTTTTTCAACAAATGGCTATCTCAAAATTTCTATAAGACAAATTTTGAGAAAATACGACTAATAGGGGGGGTAGTTGCCCTCCGATCACGTTGACTCTTAAAAAGGGTACTAGAATTTCTGATTACAAATCAAATGAACCCCCTCCAAGGTTCATGCGACCAACCATTCTATAAAAATCTTATATGCCCCCAGGGCATTACTTACAACTTTTATCCTGAGGCTGTGGGGGGGGGGGGTATTGTCATCCTCAAAGATCCGGACAAAGATTTACGGACCTTTCAAGTACGCGGAACAAAATGGATATCTCAAAATTTTTGTTAGATGTGTTTGGGGAAAGGATTGGTGTGTGTGTGTGTCTGGGGGGGGGGGTGCCCTTCAATCACTTCCGACTATTAAAAATGCACTAGCCCTTTCAATTTCCAATCCAATAAGCCCCTTTCGAAATTTCTACGACAACTCCTTCTATACGAAGTGCCCTGGTCTAAAAAAAAAAATCTGCATAAACAATACATTTTACCCAAATCGCTCTTTACTTAGGCAGCGCTATTGCGCTGCCTAAGAATTGCGCCATGACGCAGAAGGTTTTAGGCTTTTACAGGAGAGAAGGAGGTGATACCCAAACTCTTATTTGTTGTGATTTTTGTTCGTTTCTAGCTTGATTTGCATATTCAATTTAAGTTTCACTCGTTTTAAGATTTATTTAATCATTTATATTAGTATCTATTGTATATTTGTTTGCATTCATTGTTTATTTAATTTCTGTTCGTTTTGGTTTCCTTTATACTTCAATAGCAAAATCTTTTTTTCGTTTTAAGCTTGATTTGCATATTTAATTTAAGCATTGCTCGCTTTAGGATTTATTGACTCATTTGTGTTATAACTTGTTATATATTTTTTTTTTGCTATGATTGTTTATTTAATTTCTTTTCGTTTTGGGTTTCATTTGTTCTTTAATAATAATTTCTGGTTGTTTTGAGTTTTAATTTTAGCATATATTTGTATCTGCTGATCTTAAGTTTTATATGGCCTTTACTTTTCTTTGAAAAACTTCTTTTTCGGAAAGTTTATTTTAAATTAATTTTTTTTCGTTTTTGATTGCAAAAAGTTTCAAGTTTTTAAAAATTTCTTATTTCAAAATCAAACTTTTTTTTAACATCAAATGTTTATCAAAGTGTCAGAACTAGTATCAAAGTGACAATATCAAAGTAAAAAAAATAACAAAATAAAGAAAGTATCAGAGTGAACAAGGTATCAAAGTAACAATAAGCAATTTCCGTCACTCATAGCCATATTTCTGGGGTTGGGGGAGGGAGTTCAGCCCCGGAAGCATAGTTATTTGGCCTTTGAACTTTTTTGAACAAAATGGCAATCTCAAAATTTTGACGGGACGGAGTTTGAAAAAGTGGGGCGTTGGCTAGTTGCCCATTTATCACTTGTGACTTAAAAAAGAACTAGAAAATTCTATTTCCGATCAAATGAGCCCCCTCCAAAGTTAATACGACCACCCCTTCCACAAAAACTTATATTCTGATAATAGGCAACTTATATACGTTACAATCCTTGCCCCGGGGGCTATGGAGGATTTCTCAACCCCTAAGTTATAGTAATTTGAATTTTAGAATTTATTGGTTGCTGTGTTAAAAGTTGCCACAATAGCCCTATCCAAGAAAATGCCAAACATCTGTTAAGAAGGTGTTCTCGTAAAATTCTTAGGGAGTTTTCAGAAAATTGAAGAACATCACACATTTTAGTGGCAGATCCAAAATTTTACGGGGCTTTACGCTAGAAAAGGTCCTGTTATAGAATATTCTTCCAGTTTGTTTACCAGAAAATAAAATCACTGATAGGTAATGAAGACTACCCTCTTTGATAGAGAGTAGTTGTCGTGGGTATCATTGACAGTTAGAATCCAAACCACTGGTTTTTCCGGGAAATAATAGGACTGAGTCGATTTAAAAATATTTATTGAGCCAATCGTTACATTTCTTTAAAAACTTTCTAAATAGGCTCCTTCTGTGTCAATACAGCGCTACCAGCGTAATTTCCAAGCATTGAAGGCGTCACAGTATGCATTCTCCAAAATAGCTTTGAGAGCCTCGGTGTATGCTGCTTGAATGCCTTCTGTTGCCTAAAAATACTTGCCTTTCATCGACTTTTCAGGCAAGGAAACACAAAAAAGTCCGGGGCTACATCTAGGCTGTAGGGTGACTGCGAAAGCTTTGGGATTCTGGCCTTGGTCAAGCAGCTCTTCACGAGAAAGGTGATGTGAACCTGGGCGTTGCTATGGTGTAACTTCCAGTCGGCTTTGATGTCCTGTCGAACCCGATTGATTCTTCCTTTTAGTCTCTTTATCACTTCCACATAAAACTTGGCGTTGAAGATTTATCCAGGCGGAACAAATTTATGGTGGACGATGCCTTTGATGTCAAAAAAGACAATGAAGATCGTTTTCGCTTTGGATTTGCTCATTCTTGCCTTTTGGGTGAGGGAACGCCGATTTGTGCCACTCGTAAGATTGCCTCTTCGTCTCGGTCTCATATTCAAAGGTCCAGGACTCGTCACCTGTGATTACGCTGTTCAAAATTTGAAGGTCATTTCCACACATGTTCAATTTTTCTTGGCACACTTTTACTCGCCGTAATTTTTGTTCGTCAGTGAGCGCTTTTGGGACCATTTTTACACACACCTTGCGCATGTTCAAATGCACCGTCAAAATGTCATGAACAACTGAAAGATTTTGGTAAATTTAACCAAAATTTTGACGGTCTGAGTTCAAAACCTTGCGCAGACGAGTCACGTTCTCGGTGTTTGTCGAAGGTCATTCAGCACGATCTTCATCGGCGACTTTTTCCCGTCCCTCAAAAAGGCCTGATGGCACCAAAAACACACAAATTCTTGCTAAAGTAACATATGAGTAAGTCTGCTTGATCATATAAAACGTCTCTGTTGCAGATTTACCGAGTTTCACACAGAATTTAATCGCATACCTTTGCTCTTACAAACGCTGCATTTTCGGCTTGCACCACTCACAGAAACACATCACGAAAAATGCCCATCCTGACTTTCCAGGCGCTTGGAGACAACTGATTTGGCACTCGTTCGTTAGCTAGGAACGCCTTCCTCTGCCAAATCCAATCAGCGAGCGCACTCTCCAAAATACACAGTTGCCGCGGAAAAAAAATCAGTCCTATTTCCTATTACTTTCCGGACAAACCCTGTAAATTGAACGCGGGGTGTGGATTATTAAAGGGAACACAAACTTGAAATATTGCGCTAAAATTTAACTTCAAGGCACGAGGAGTTTCTAGCCTCAACAATGTCGCTGTTTCCTGCCTACTCCAGTCAACGTGAAGCAGGTGAGAATAAAATTTTATGTTTTTTGAAGGTTATTTCCATATTACATAAATATTTATCTAAGAATCAAGTCCAAAACCAAAAAACAGGCTAAGGAGAATTAGGCTAGGCATAAGAAACCAGACATCCACCATATGGCTAATATGGGAGTAAAATTCATTTGTGATTCAAATGGATGTTATATTTAGATTGAGGATACAATTCTAGGTATATATTTGCACATTAAGGGGTGGGGGTATATATTCTGTGAATATATTGGCTAGGTTCTAAGAAATTCATGAATTTCTTAGAGAAACTAGAAAAAACAAGGAAAGAAGTGAAGGTAAAGGCTCTCCCCCTGCAAAATGTGTTATATTATGGAGTGAGGGTCAATATCTACCAAATCATATTATTGAGTTAGGAATAAAGTGAATACACCATTTGATGCCTTTTTTTTTTTTATGCTGATTACGAATATAATAAGCATTCTATTGGAAATGAATTTCAGCCCCCCCCCCTATATAGGCTATACCTAACCTAACCCTGAATTGGCATATATAGGGGGGGGGCTGAAATTCATTTATGATAGAAATGCTTATTATATTTGTAATCAGCATAAAAAAGGAATTGAATGGTGTATTCACTTTAGTCCTAACTTAATAATATGATTTGGTAGATATTGACCAGAGTGAGAATTGTTTTTGGTAAATTTTTACCAAATCATATTATTGACTTATAAATAAAGTGAATATATATATATATATATATATATATATATATATATAATATATATATATATATATATATATATATATATATATATATATATATATATATATATATATATATATATATATATATATATTTATATATATATATATATATATATATATATATATATATATATATATAGCTATATATATATATATATATATATATATATATATTTTCATCGAATCCTGTGCAATTATCAAACTTAAGCTCGCGATAAAAGTGCCTACGTGACCGCCCGCCCACGTGCCTTTTTAAATTTTAACCCGGGCGCCAAGTTTTGATCGCTTGGTGTTGTACTGTGGTTTTGTTCTCAGCCGAGTTCTCAGCGAAGAAATAGAAGAAAATGCCGCCAAAAGTGTCAACAAACAAGAGAACCCCGGGTAAGCCCAAAGAAAAATGAAGATGAGTGTGGTAGCTGTAGACGCGAACTTGATGAACAGTCCCAAGCTTTGTCTTGTGATGGTTGTGATAAGTGGCTGTGCATAGATTGCGTTGGAATCTCAAAATCAGAATACCAAACTATTTTGCAAAATGACTGACAGCCTCACCTGTGAGTGGTTCTGTCCTGTGTGTAAGGTTACTGGGAATAGCAGCCTTGGCTCAAATGCTACACAAAAGCTTATCGAAGCTACTGTTTCAAAAGCTGTGACCTCTTCTCTGGATCAGTTTCAGCAAGATCTTAAACAAGAACTGGGGAACATTAACAGCAAAATCTCTAACTTGGAAAGTGAGATTGCAGGCAAGTGCACCCTAGCAGAAGTTGAATCCAAATTAGAAGATATAGTTACTAGCAGGCTGAACCGGTGTCAGAGCGATACTACCAAGAACTTTGAAAGTGATGTTAGACGGATCATCCGTGAGGACAGAGAGAGACAGAAAAGGCAGCTCAACATCATAGTTTACGGAGTTCCTGAATCATGTGAAGAGGCAGCTGATATTCTGATGTTTATTCAGGATCATCTTGCCCAGTCATACAATCTGCCCTCTGTCAAAATCTTGAAGCCGCAGCGGCTCGGGAACAATCCACCGAAACCAGGTGACCGACCTAGACCTGTCCTCTTCCTCACTGATAACTACAAGATAAAAAAGGAGATTGTGACTAAGTCAAGGGAGCTGAAGGGTGCTGTGCAGTTTCACTTTGACCGCACAAAGGCGGAAAGGGAGAAACGAAAACAAATCCAAACTTCAAAAAACGGGCAGCGACGGAGCACTAAAGTGCCCACTGCCTGCTGAGGATAGCCCATATGTAAATAGTTTCCACAGTTGTAGTAGTGTCGATGATAGTGATTCATTTAAGAGTGGCAATAATAGTTGTGCTTTCCATTCATGCTCGAGCCCTAGCTCATCAGACATTAGTTTCAAGAGTTTGCCAAAAGTGATACATTATAGTAACCCTCCACAGACTAGTCAAAAGAAATTATTGAAGCTTTTTTACACAAACATTGATACAGTGACAAATAAGCTTCCTGAACTAAAACTTACAACTACTGCTGAAGAATACAATGTGTTGTGTATCTGCGAGCTGACCCCCAAGAACTCTACTACCCCACTGGAAGATGATCATATCATGATCCCCGGATATCGCCTGTTCTCGAATCTCTCAACTCACCCCAGAAGAGGCGTTGCTGTTTATGTGAAGGATGTATTACAGGTCAGTGATTTGACTTTGAATCATGATTATTCCCCATGGGTTGAGAGTGTTTTTGTTAATATTGTTATTGGGGGGAAGCCACTTCTAATAGGATGCGTTTATAGAAGCCCAAGCAGCCCAGATGCCGCTGCCTCTTATGGGGCTCTTACTCAATTAGCTGATCATGCATCTAAGCATTGTAACCAAGATTTTATTTTAATTGGAGATCTAAATATGCCTGATATTTTGTGGGTGGATGGAGCAGGTTACCATCAAAGTTCAACTGCAACTAACCCGTTTGTGGAATATTTAGGCAACAATAATCTGTACCAATTAATTGATCAGCCAACCCGTTACAAAAACAACCAGATACCATCTCTACTAGACTTGACAATCACTAACAACCCAGGACTGCTAGTGAATACTGATTACCTGCCCCCCATTGGCGCTAGCGATCACCTCTGTATTTCCCATGACTTGCTAATAAGTCAACCACCAAACAACTGCACCAAACGAACGTATACCGACTACAGCAGGATCAGGGAAATACTACAGGCGGTTGCATGGGATCAAGTGACTAACAGTGATGATATAGAGCAAGCCTGGCTAAATTTCAAGAACGCCGTCCTCCATGTTGAGCAGCTTTGTACTTCAACGTCTTTTGTTAAGGCACCTAGAACACTGCCTCACATAGATCGACCCATTAAAAGAGCCATGAACAGGAAGAAAAAGGCACTTTCGAAGTACAAGAAGTGTGTATGCACACAACACTGGCGAGCATTATGCCAGAGCCAGGAATAAGTTGAGACATCTAACTAGGCATTTTATGGCAGAATATGAGGAGAAGATAGCCTTTAGTTATAAAGGAAAACCCTAAACGATTCTGGAGGTATGTGTCCAAGAAAGATAAGAACAGGCGATCAATACCATTCTTATTCAACGCTGAAGGGAAAAAGTTGGAAGACCCAGAAGCTATAGCAAACTTGCTTAACACTACCTTCGCTTCGAACTTCTCCTCAGACTCATCAGCTGAACCCTCATGTCCTGACCCCAGACATATCGAACATCTTATGCAGAAACTCATCATCACGACTGAAGAGGTTAAGAAAAGACTATCAAAGCTGGACCCTAACAAAGCCAAAGGACCAGACGGCATCCATCCCAGGCTGCTCAAAGAAATCTCTGATATAGTCACCGAACCGCTCTGCTCCTTGTATAATCTGTCTTTGAAGACAAAGAAACTACCACCTGATTGGCGTACAGCAACAATAACTCCAATATTTAAGAAAGGTTCCAGAAGCCAGCCAGAGAACTACCAGCCCATAAGCCTTACCTCAGTCGTTGCTAAGCTGATTGAAGGAATTGTCAATGATGCCGTTATAGCTCACATGACAAGGAATGGTCTCCTTTACAGCGGCCAACATGGCTTTAGAAAAGGAATGTCCATTGAAACGAACCTGATCCAAGCTTATGAATCAATCACTGAGGTTATCGAATCGGGATCCCCTGTAGACGTGTTCCTACTGGACCAGGCAAAAGCCTTCGATAAAATGTCCCACCGGTACCTGATGATTAAACTGTCAGCATATCACATTGATGTAGACGTAGCCCAGTGGATCCATAGCTTTCTGTCTGATAAAATCCAGATGGCTGCAGTCTACGACCACAACGGAAACCTCGTGTACTCGGCACCAGTAAATGTCAGAAGTGGTGTGCCACAGGGAACTAAGTTGGGCCCGACTTTATTCAACCTCTACATTAACGATGCTCCTGAGGTTGTCCAGAATCTGCTGGAACTATATGCAGACGATTCCAAACTCTTTGGACCTGCTGCTTCTGACGAAGACTGCAATGCCCTGCCAACAAGACTTAACAAACCTCTGCCAATGGGCCTCAACTTGGACACTAGAGTTTAACCCAAGCAAATGTAAAGTTTTACATCTTGGACTGAACAACCCTTGCCATAGCTACCATATGTTGGACTCTACTGGTGCTATAACACCCATCCAAAGCGCAGAGGAAGAACGTGATCTCGGGGTAATCATAGATAATAAGCTGAAGTTCCATAGTCACTGCCGAACTCAAGCCGCAAAGGCAAACAAGATCCTAGGCCTAATCAAGCGATCAGTGACTAGTCGCCACCCCAGGGTCATTAAGAAGCTTTACACAGCCCTTGTCCGCCCTCATCTTGAGTTTGGGATGGCAGTTGCAAAACCCCCACTTTAAATGCGATGCAGAGTTGCTTGAAAAAGTCCAGAGAAGAGCTACTAGGCTCCCATTTGCCAACCAACAAATCCCATATGAGCAACGCCTAGAAAAGCTTGATTTGCAAACTCTGACCTACCGTAGAAAAAGGGGGGACGTAATTTTGGCATATAAGTTGATGAACAGCAGTGTTATCAAGCCCATTCTCGAACAGGACCAGTCTAGCAGAGCGCGAGGTAACCCCATAAAACTCCGCCAAAGATTCAGCAGAAAGCGTGAGAAATACAACTTCTTCACCAATCGCGTTGTTCCGTTGTGGAATTCACTGAGCGATTCAAACTGTTTCCGCAGCTTCAGTTAACAGCTTCAAGACTGGCGTTGACCATGACTGGAGGAACAAGCCATGGAGGACGCAGTGGGATGAGCCTGCATCCACCACTAGGGTCTATTAGTGTGTGATATTCAACTGTCCTGTATACGTGTAGGATGTGATGATCCACTAATGAATTGTGCAACGAACTCCTGTCAATACTACCTGGCGACATCTACAGGTTCCTGCAACCTTAGTCGCTAGAAGATGCGATTTTAAGGTAATTTAAGGTATATATCTATATCTATATATATATATATATATATATATATATATATATATATATATATATATATATATAGATATAGATATATATATATATATATATATATATATATATATATATATATATATATATATATATATATATATATATATATATATATATATATATATATATATATATATATAGATATATATATATATATATATATATATATATATATATATATATATATATATATATATATATATATATATATATATATATATATATATATATATATATATATATATATATATATATATATATATATATATATATATATATATATATATATATATATATATATATATATATATATATATATATATATATATATATATATATATATATATATTCACTTTATTTATAAGTCAATAATATGATTTGGTAAAAATTTACCAAAAACAATTCTCACTCTGGTCAATATCTACCAAATCATATTATTAAGTTAGGACTAAAGTGAATACACCATTCAATTCCTTTTTTATGCTGATTACAAATATAATAAGCATTTCTATCATAAATGAATTTCAGCCCCCCCCAGCCCCCCTATATATATATATATATATAGATATATATATATATATATATATATATATATATATATATATATATATATATATATATATATATATATATATATATATATATATATATATATATAATATATATATATATATATATATATATATATATATATATATATATATATATATATATATATATATATATATATATATATATATATATATATATATATATATATATATAATATATATATATATATATATATATATATATATATATATATATATATATATATATATATATATATATATATATATATATATATATATATATATATATATATATATATATATATATAATATATATATATATATATATATATATATTATATATATATATACTGTCAAATTAGCCATCTGGTGGTATCCCTAAGAAAACCCAGTAGAATAGTTAGACAGCAAATGGTAAATTTGCAGTTTCCAACATAATTTAGCTAGGATGAAGGTGTATATCATAGATTTAGGGCAGTTTATATTACTGACCTACAAACAAGGTGAAAGATACCCATTGATGCATCTTTTATGATTGTTCCAAATATAATAAATGCTTTAGGCCTGCTAAGAATTTCAATTTTAAGGCCTTTATGGACCTTCAAAGATAAACCTTTTTCTCTTTTTTTAGGTACCACTTTTATACTAGTGTTAGCATCACTTGTTTAAACAGGTTTACCTGTTTGGCCTAATCGAATCAACTATGAATGAAATCAAGAGCCAAGAAATGGGAAGGTTCTCAATGGATATTCAAAAGAGAATTATATTCTATAGAATATAAAAAAACATCAAACTGCACTTATCCTAGTATCAAGATGAAGTATCCAGATAGACAGATAATAGCCTGCTATTTCTAAGAATCTCACACATTTACCTACCTAGCTGAATATTTGATTGTCTGTGTACTAAATATTTACCTGGCTCAATAAAGATTGAACTAAGCTTACAGTCTGAATATCTAACTAGGTGGATAATAACATATCTTGTCCTGTTTGATATAGCCTATATCCAACTGGTCAAAATTAATTCTCTGAGATAAAGCATAAATATTAAACTAGGTGGATAATAACATATCTTAAACTTTCTGATATAGATGAAACTAGGCAGATAAGTAAATTCTCAAAGCAATTTGATAATAGTATCCAACAAGCCAGATACTTTTTCTCTTATGTGCAGCATGAATATTTAACTAGGCAAGATAGATAATATTTTGTCCTAACCTGTCTTATATTGTCCAACTAGGCAAATAAGTAAATTGTCTGTGCAAAGTAGTGATAATATCCAACTAGCTAGATAATTAATTCTCTTGGACATAGCCTGATTATCTAACTAGGTGGATAATACTTTGTCCTAGCCTGCCTTGTATTATGCAACTAGGCAGGTAAGTAACATATCTAAGTAATTTGGGGATAATATCCAACTACCTAGATAATTATTTCTCTTAGGTATTGCATAAACATTCAAGTTGGTAGGTGATGCTTTATATTAGCCCTTCTGATATATATCCAACTAGGCAGATAAGAAAATTCTCTGAGCAAATTAGTTATGACATTGTTCCTCACACACTGAAAGAGGCATGGGTATACTTGTGGATGATGAATTGAAGTTTCACCAACATGCTCAGTCAATTGCCTCCAAATTGCTCTAGACCCTGGGAATTGTAAAAAGAACATTCCACAGTAGGTCACCAAAGCTGATTTCAAAGCTATACAATGGACTTGTTTGACCAAAACTAGAGTTTGGTATATGTATGGCAACCCCATTAAATAAAAGCAACAAGAAAAAACTAGAGAGTGTCCAAAGGCAAGCAAATAAATTGATAGAGGGTTGTAAAAGCCTGGACTACCCATCTTGCCTGGAGAAGTTACATATCCTTCCATTCTCCTATCAATGGAAGCATGGGAATGTCATAATGGTATATCAAATGCTGCACACTCAGTCCTTGCAACAAAATATGCTTGAACTTGACCAGTCAACAAGAAATAGGGGACACAAAAGGAAGTTGTATTGCAAAAAAAGCCAACACCATACTACAGAACAACTTCTTCCCAATAGAGTCATGGGGCTCTAGAACTCCCTGAGCAAAGGAGTAGTATCAGCCAATAGTACAGAGGCCTTCAAGGGAGCTGTGGACAAAGATTGGTTATCCAAGCCATGGCTTTGACAATGGAATGCAGCCATTGCATTGGCTCAACATCTTCACTAACCAGCACCTACAGGTTAACTCCTTGTTCACTGGACAATGTGATTTAAGGTAACATCCAACTAGCCAAATAATTATTTCACTTGGGCATAGCACATGAACATTTGACTAGGTGGATAATACTTTGTCCTTGCCTGTCTTATATTATCCAACTAGGGAAATAAGTAAATTCTAGTTAGACAAATATCAGAAGAATTAAGATAAAGTATTTACCACCTAGATAGAGAGGCAAAGTTACCTCTTATGCTTTATTATATCTGGCTAGTAAGCTAATATTTGGAAGTTGCCCAATGGATATTCTTCAAAATTTATATTCTATAGAATATAAAAATAATATCCAACTATACTTGGTATCAAAATGCATATCAAGCTAAACAGATAATACTATTTCTAGGGATCTTAAACATTTACCTAGCTAATTGGATAAGGATTAAAGTAAGGCAACATCACATCTAACTAGATGGATAATAACATGTCTTAGACTCTTTGATATATATCCAACTAGCCAGATAATTAATTTTCTTAGATAAAGCATGAACACAGAACTAGTTAGATAATAACATAGCTTAGCATTTCTGATATATGTCCAACTAGCCAGATAATTATTTCTCTTGTGCATGGCATGAACATCTAACTAGGTGGATAATGCTTTGTCTTAGCCCTTCAGATATATATCAACTAGGCAGATAAGTAAACTTCCAATGCAATCAGATGACAATATTTAACTAGCCAGAAAACTAATTCTCTTAGGCAAATCATTAAGATGTATTTTTCCAGGTGGCAACTCATTGGCTTCAAATATTTATTATCTGCCTAGCCAGATATAAGCTATGCTTGCTAAATTGCCCAAATAAAGTTTCTAGCCAGCTAGTTGGATATTGTAAAACAATTGCTAACATAATTGATTATCCTGCTAGTTGGATATTATCACCATTTGGCTTTGAGAGAATTTATTATTTGCCTAGTTGGATATATACTGGAAGGATTAAAATAAAGTATTATGTATCTAGTTTGATGTTGATTATATGCCTAAGAGAAATAATTATCTGGCTAGTTCAGTATTAAATCACCAAAATGGTTAGAGAATTTGCTTATCTGCCTAGTTGGATATATATCAGAAAGGTTAGGACAAAGTGTTACTCACCTATTTAGATGTTTGTGCTATGCATAAGAGAAAAAATATCTGGATATTTGGATATTATTACTAGTTTGCTTGAAGAATTTAATCATTTGCATACTTAAATATATATTAGAGGAGTTAAGATAAAGGATTATTCATCTAGTTAGAGACACCAAAATCCTCAAAAGTGACATCAGTTTTGCTGTGATGTCAATTTTGAGGTGTTTTTCAGGCTCTTTTAAAAAAATAGGTATGGTTTTGCCCCTTTAAGGGTTCAAAATGCAATTTCTCCCAGAAGCAATTGTAGAATTGTGAAAGGGCTTAAAAAAAGACGTCAAGTGACATATTCACTTTCATCCTAGCTAAATTATATTGAAAAGTACCCATTTACCAAACTAATTACTACTTCAACAGTTAAGCCAATGTGGAATATCTATTATGCTGCTTAGAAAGTAGGTTGCTTTACTCTTGGATTCATTCAAATTTTCTTAATATAAATATGTAATTAAAGCTTGAATATTTTACTCATAGGCTATACAACACTTACAATTTTAATTCCCTTGAAAATCAATACTGGAGCTTAATCTCAGTTTCAGGTCACACTTCAAGCTTGAGCCAAAACTTTGAAAATGCTGCCTAATCTTTGATATTGGACATTAAGACTTGAACACCTAAATCATAGACAAACTCATGGATACATTCAATCTATAGCAAGCATTATGATGCAGAATAATTTTATTTAAATAGGTTAGGCTAGGATGGCATGATAAGATTTGTTTATGTTTAAATGTTAAAAAAAAGTTTTCTCAGCCTAGTATGGATTTTAGTCAGCCAATTCTTACTAGCCCATTCTCAACCATCTAAATGTATCTAAATTATATCCAAGAGTATGAACCTATTGTCCATGTTTATGATAGATACATTTTAGTCAAAGTATTTTTCTAAAATTAGGCACTGTTTGACAAATGGGGTATTACCCTATATAACAAACACCCCAGCAGGTATGATAATGCAAAATGCAAGTAACAGACATACAAACAATAATAGTAGGCCTGATATGTTTCATATTCCATCTTTTGAGTACTTAGTTAGGTAGTTTTTCAGATATTTCAGTTAATTCAGTGAACAAAAAGATGAAAATACCACTCAATATGCTTTTTGACACTGTTTTAAATATACTAATTGATACCCTAGCAATTGTATCCCCACTCAGGGGGCTGGTTATAACTGTAAGCTAATATAAAAAAACCTTGATGATTTTGTTGGTTTGTATATATTTGTTTCTTACATATCATTGACAAGTGATTCATTATAGCAAATAAAGTTTGCTCTTAGTTTGTGTTTTAGGTGTAGCTTAGGGTTAGGGTTGGTCATCTTACTATGGAAGTTTATACTTAAGCTTACTCTGACATATGGTTTAGGAAGTCTGCCAGATCTTGTGACTTTTTTTTTAGGAAGTGTAGTGGCATTTGTTTATAAAGGGTCTGGTTTGTAGTATAGTGGGCTTCTCCACTTCTTGCTCACTCATTAGCATTTTGGTTTCTGGATTTTTATTTAGGACTATAGGTCAGTGGTCCCAAACTTAATTAGTCTATTGTTCCCTTACCAGAAAAAAAAAATATTATGCATCACCCCTGGAAAGTAATTCCTTTTAAGTTTTAACAACAATTCAACTGAAAAAATATAAATCATTTTTCCGAATTTTTTTAAAATATAATAAAGAAAGGTGCAAATTAGAAGCATTTAGGTTTGTTTTATCCATATTCATATGTATCATTTGATAAACTTTGTCCTAAGAAGCATGACAAAGGCTAATGGAGAGCATGGAATCCAATGAGAAAGTAAAACTCTCCTATACAAAGTACAACTTTCCTGGACTTAGATTATGCTAATGATTTGAGTGTCCTAGATGCAATTGCTAGGAAAATGAGGTTTCTTTTGAAGGTTTTGAGAATGCAGGACAGAAGAATAGGTTTGAGGATTAATTCTAAGAAGACTGATTCTCTTAGACTGGAAATAAGTGAAAGTGAAAAGGTGATATTTGCAGAGGTCAAGCTGAATTAAGTCTTTTATATTACCCAAGCATCATCTGTAAATACGAAAATTTCAGCAAGCAAGCAAAATGACAAATAAACAAAATAAGGACACCAGCACTAAAGTAAATAAGCCATGCAAGCATATTTTGGCACTATACCTCCCTTTTTCTCATCATCATTGTGCTCCTATTCACTACAAGTGTAGTCTTTTGGGTTTTATCACTGTTCTGCCAGACCTGGTTTAGAATATTTTTGTTTCTGGCTGGAGAAGCTCTCAACTGTTGCTGGGCTCAATCACTAGTATGAACAGAAGTTATATTTTCGCCATCTTAACTTTGGTCAAATGAGATGATCTCAGCAGAGGTGATCAAGTCTGTGGAAGCGGGGGATTCACCAGGGCTTGCTTCAGACATGGCCATGCATGGCTGAGGGTTTTTGTCAAGTTCATATTTGTGTCTTTGCTGACTGATACTACTGTAACAACTGTATATTATTGTGGCTGAGGGCAGATTTGGATAATATTACCCCAAAGTTTTTGTGCTCAATACCCCACTTCATCATGAATAACCTATAAAAGATCTAAAGCCAAACTGGCCAGCCATGGCAAAAAAAAAAAAAAAAAAAAATATATATATATATATAATGACAACATATGGGTCTATGGCCAGTAAATAAAACAAAGAGAAACAACAAAAATCCAACGAATATTTCGCCTGTATATAACAAGGCGTCTTCAGAGTAAAAAAAAGAAACTAAAATTAAAAATCTATAACTAAATATAAAACCAAAAATATAACTAAAATAGATTAAAACAAAATATATAATGTACAGTTAACTTTTACAATTTGCAGCTAACTCCATCAAATCACGAAAGTAACTGGATTAAAAATTTTAAAATAACAAACAAACTAAGATATATTATTGCAACATAATTTTATGCAAAGCTTTTGATGCCGCTATTCTTTTAGGTTTGATACTCAAACTAATCCTTGGACATTTTGTCCAAGGGATTAGTTCCCTTGTTAAAAAAAATGTCAAAGGGATTAGTTCGAGTATCAAACCTAAGAGGCTGCCTCTTCCAACAGCACCATCAAGTTTACCCATTCAATGGGTTTTTCTACCTTTTCTATGGGCGTTCTATGGGTGTTTTATCTCGAAATTAAGATAAAATACTTTTGGAGGGAAGGTAACTGAAAAAAGGCATGGGAGGGGGGCTGCTAGCCCTCCAACCACTTTTAAACATCCCCCTCAACATGTCAAAAGGGGTATCTCAAGAATGGATTTGGGTATTAAGTTGGAACCTTCAGAGAATCCTTAAAGGGGAAGATCAATTGACCAAAAGGTAATATGTGCATGCAAATACTAAAACTACTACCACTGCTACTTTTACTGCTGTCACTACTACTGCTACTGCTACTAAACTACTCCTACTACTACTTCAATTGCAACTAATTCTAAAGCTAAGAGTATTAACATGAAAAGGGCATCAAGAGGGGGCCAAAAGGACACATCAGCAATATTTTTGGAATGGCATACCATATCAAAATGAAACTTTTGGGGTATTATGAGGGGGATGTTCAACTGACCAAAAAGCAGCATGTACATGCTACTACTGCTATTTAATATTGGTGCAACTACTGCTACTACTATTACTACTTCTACTACTAGTACTACTACTGCTATGGTACGAGTACTATTTAGGCTATGCGTATGAAGGTGAAAATTTGAGAGAATATTGAGGGGAATTTGAACTAAATGAAAACATGCTATGTGCATGCACTGATGTGACTACTGTGATTGCTATTACAACAACCTGCCATGTGTATGAAGGTGAAATTTTCAGGGAATATTGAGGGGGGAAGGTGAACTGCTCAAGTTAAGGCTACTATTATTAATTTTACTGTTACTACTAGTGCTGTTACTGCTACTACCTGTGAAAAATTATTTAGGCAAAAGATTTGGGGATTATTGGAACAGTTATATACTAAATTGAAAGTCACCGTGTGCATGCAGGTTATCAAGAGAGTGTATCAACAATACTTCAGGAATGGTTTATGCTTTTAAATTGAAACTTTCAGTATCTGTTGAGGGTGACGTTGAAGAAAGCCAAAGATGCGATGTGCATGCTGCTGCTAATGCTACTACAAACAACTATTGCTACTATGCAAGCTAAGGGTATTAAGGTGAAGTTTTTAAGGAATATTTAGGTAGATGTTGAACTAAACCAAAACGAACTATGAGCATTTAGATTGCCGAAAGGGTGACACAGCAATATCTCAAGAATGGCTTACATTATTAAACTGGGCCTTTAGGGTAAGTTGTGGCGGATTTTGAACTAGCCAGAAGGCACTTTGTGCATACTATTAATACTACTACTGTGGTTGCTGTAACTAATGACGCTAAGGGTATTAAAGTGAAACTTTTTGGGAATGTTTAGGGGGAGTTCAATTAAACGAAAAAAAAACTATTTGCATGCAGGTTTTTTTAAAACGGCAAATAAGCAATATCGTAGGCAGTGCAGTGCTGTCATAGATAGCAATACATAGAAACATTTGAAGGAGCTAATCTGATTGGAAATTAAAAGTTCTTGTGTCTTTTTAAGAGTCAAAAGTGATTAGGGGGCAAGCAACCTTCTTGCCAAGCCCAATAATTTTCTAAATACATCCAATCAAAATTTTTAGCTAGCCATTTTGTTCAGCATAGTTGAATTGTTGAATAACTATGTCTCTAGGGATATTGGGACCCCCCCACAGTTATGCAATTTGCCTGTTATACTTTAAAACAAAATTTTGCTTTAAAATGAACCAAAGGCACTGTGTGTATGCTGGTTGGCAATAAGACATCTCAGCAATATCACAAGAACGACTAAGGGTATTAAGTTGAAACTGTTAGGGCTATTACTATTGCTGCTTCTGCATTTACAATTTAACTAAATAAAATGAGTGTAAGTGTATCCAGGTTGTCAAAGTGCAAAGATACATTTTTGGTAATGGTATTAAGTTTTTATTTTTCAGGTTAACTTTAGAAGGTATGAAACTATATTAAACAATACTATTTGTATAGAGATTTTCAAAAGGGTGTATGCTTTTAAAATTTTTGAAAAATTTTGTCCAACATACAAATAGCAAGCCAATCTTTGGATTCCTATAGAAAAAAAGACTAAAAAGATTTTAAATATTATTTTCTTTTTCCATGAAAGAACTTTTTCACAAAAAAACAAGCAGAAACTTAATTTAATTAACTTTTTCCTCAAAATAAGTTTTTCAAAGAAAAGTAAAGACCTCCATTATACCAAAAATGAGCAGAAATAAAGTTAAATATTCTTCCAAGCATAAAACTATCACAAATCATCATTGATAAATAAATGAAACCCAAAACGAACAGAATTACAATAAATAACCAAGCCAAACTCAAAACAAGAAGAAATTAACATGTGTAGGCTGACACCCCCCCCCCCCATCATGCCTTCTGAAGTCCAGAACATAATTTGCACTTTACAGAAAAAAAAAACAAATGAGTGTGGATTTACAGTTTGTTATACATATACTGATATTTATTCCTTTAAAATCTTAACAATTTTTGATTTATTTAATTTAAAAAATTGAAAAACACTTAATATATATTTTGTTTTCAGTAAATTGCAAACTATGTTCTGGTCTTCAGAAGCCATGGGGGGGGGTGTCATCCCAACTCATGTTAATTTCTATTTTATTTGTTGTTTCTATTTCATTCTTTATTTTGAGTTTGAATTTATGTTATCAAAAATCTGGACACTATTTCATTTATCAAGTACTGTCTACTAATACACTTTCGATTTACATTTTGATTTATCAGAGTTATGCCATTCATCTTTGCTATTGCTTCTTCTTCTCTTTCTTTAGTCCAAATTAGGGTCAGAGTGTATAAAAAGGGTGGAGTGAGGACGTCAAGCTTCAGAGTACTAAACATCAACATAAGTTCTGGTTTTTGATTAGGGTTGGTTGTGGCTATCCACATTCAAGTATTTTATTTCAGATGGTTAAATCTATGAACATCTGCACAGAAAAACCTCTCGGCAGCGGAAACAGCGTCACATTTCAAACCACAACCCACAGATATTATAGCAATAAGTGTCCAAACTGACCACATTCTCTTCAAGAGAGGGAATTCCAATCAGTATTACCTCTTGGGAAAGTCATTTCTCCACATTGATGAGCCATCTATCCCTGACACTGTTTTTTTGGAATGTACTTCTGGATCACCTCGTGAAACTTTAACTTGCAAAAGCTTAGTTACTATCTCCCCAAAATCTATTCAGGTGCTGATTTGTTATATAAAACAAGATAAAGCACTGAGTTCGGATGTCCTGCAATGCAAACATCTGGTTTACAGGACACCTAAAGTGACAGGACATCTTTTTATCTTATCCCAGGCCTGAATCTCCTATTAGTATGTACCTGATGTGCTTTATGAAGGTCTAGTAACATGTATTTAAGAAGAATAAAGAACCAAAATCTTGCAATTCATGCAGACTGATGACTTTTGTGTTTGAATAAACTTCTCGAGAAGCTTAGGTATAATTAAATTAGCACGAAGTGTGACCACAGCAATAACCGATTTGTTTTTGTGAAGGGTTTCGTATGCAAATTGTCCATGGGACTTTTCAAGCTGTCCTTGGAAGGTGCAAAAAGCCAAAAAGTAAACATTATCTTTTTGCCATTAATACTTCAAGGCTTTCGACTCCGTTCTTAACCCCCAGCCAATGCTTTTTCTTTTTAAAAATAGTGTTAATTCATTTGTGTATGAAAAATCTGTAGAACTGGTATCAGAAGGCCTCACTAATGAATTTGCAAGATAGTGTTGGTCATCCCATTTATTTATGCCATGGTGCTAAGCAAGGTTCTGTCCAAGTCCAGCAATATTTAGTAATGCTATCAGTGTAATTATTTGACAGATTCCACCTTACTAATTGAGGCATCATCAATACTAACTTTGAACTCATGTCCTCCTGAGCCATATGTAGCGCATAGGGCATCGACCAAGCCCCGGTAAAGGTCACGTATTAATGCCGTGGCGAATACATTCTTCCACTGGGGTTGTAGTGATATGTGACCACTGCAATAGATCACGATCGTACGTGCGTCTGGAGGTGTTTCTCGGTATTCCCCTCTGTCGACGCCCACACGGCTGCCATTGTTGAACCTGGTACGGGATTCTGGAGTCCTCCATTCGAAGGACGTGGCCAAGATAGCTCCGTATCGTCTTCTTAATCACTTCAGTAATAAGCTACTGTCCAGTTCTTCTGTGAACCTCGATGTTGCTGACTTTTTGACGCCAACCGATATTCAGCATACGTCTCAAGTACATATTTTCGAAAGCTGTGAGTCTTTTCTTTGTCCTAACATTTAGTTTTCAGCACTCACTGGCATACAATAGCACGGACAAAACGTTGCTATTAAAAAGTTGCAGCTTTAGTGTAAGCGAGTACTTCTTTGATTTCTATACTGGCTTAAGTTTGTTGGAAGCAGCGTTTGCCGTGCCAATTCTTCCCTTGACCTCATTTTGCAACTCTGTTGTGTAATCGACCCACCTTCCGAGGTACTTAAATTCATGGACTTGTTCGACTCTGCGATTTTTGTACAGGAGCTCGACTGGCGAGTCTGATGTTGCCATTGATTTAGTCTTGTCTATGCTGATGTTTAGGCCGAATTTCTCCGCTTTTAACGCTCACTTTGTAAAGGAGCTCCCGGAGTCGCTGCTTTGTCCTTTCCAGAAGTGCCATAATATCCGCAAAGTCAAGGTCTGAGAGGATTTTATTTCCGACTGTTACTCCAAAGCCAGTCGCTTCTCGCAACACATAGTCCATTAAAATGACAAATAAAAAAGGTGATAAAACGCATCCCTCTCACACTCCTGACATAATTTTGAAGTATCTAGTTGTTCTGTTCTCTGTCTTTACGCAACATTCCGTATTTCTGTAAAAGGCCATGATCAAACTTGTTATTTTCTTGGGGACACCATAATACTGTAGAATTTCCCAGAGTGTGTCACGGTCCACAGAATCGAAGGCCTTTTCAAAATCAATGAAGAGCAAGTATATCTTGTTGGACCACTCATTTGCTTCTTCTATCAGAGTCCTGAGCGTTAATATGAGGTCTGAACAAGATCTACCTGTACGAAAGCCGTTTTTGCTCTTCTCTCAGAAAGGGATCGAGTTCTTTTTTTCAGGCACTCGAGTATTACAAGCGCTACAACCTTGTTTGGTACTGATATTAGGTTTACACCTCGCCAGTTATCGCAGATAAGTGCATTACCTCTCTTAAATATCTTAACAAATGTACCTTTGGTCCAGTCGCCAGGGACCTTTTCGGACTACCAGACAGTTGCAATCAGTGTTATCCACACTGATGCCTTGATCATTTCCGAAGCTATGCAGTATTCACCAGGTGATCTTCGATTCTTGAGTTTCTTCACTGCAATAAGTATATCCGCAGATTTGGGGGGATTTTTGTCAATTGTCAGGTTAAGAAATGGTGTAGGAGGGATGCCTTTTCGGTCTATTTAAAATCTTTTCGAAGTGGGATACCCACCTCTTGTCAATTTTCTTAGTTTCGGTGAGAGCAATCCCGTTCTCATCTTTAGCTTGGCTGGATCTGCTGGGCAGCTTCATCAATAGAGAAGGCTTAATGGCTCATTAATAGAGAATAAATGTTCTTCTCTTAGCTGGTAATCTAGAACCACTCCAGAATGCCATTGAGGTTTTTTACTCTGGACCAAATGAAATTGGTCTTTCGGTTGCTTCTTCCAAAACCAAGTTTTTCTGGTTTTCAGACGGGTAGTCACCTCCATTGATGTAATTCAAGTTAGTGCAGCTACAATCTATCTTCCAGTTTACTTAGGCGTTTAGGACTTCTATATGGGATATTAGTTAAAGCCTTGAGACATCCTATAATTGATTCTTTGAATGAAAAACTAAGAAATGCTATGGTATCTCGCCAGGTTAAAGAGTAAATTTGATAAAGGAATGCTTGATTGGTTATATAATAACGTGTTTCTGCACTGCGTGTGTGTTGTTTTGACAACCATTTGGAAATTCTTCTCCACTTCTGGTAAAAAGTAAATCTTATCTTTACTCTTTAGGTTCTGAAAGTTTGTTGTCAACATTCTCGTTTGGGTTCGTAGTAGTTGGATTTCCTTACGGTATAGTGGTATAGTGTTTTTGGGGTTTGTGAAAAACTAGATGATTTGTCTTCTAGTTTTGCTGACCACTGCAGTAAAATTGTCATTTACCTGTTGATTTGTTTTTTAGTCAAGTTTCTAGTGTTATGTGGTGTAGTAGTGCCTAGTGTCAAGTAGTATGTTATTCTATCTTATAGTACGGTACTTGAAACGTGATGAATGGGTTTTTTAAGTCTATAAAAACAAAATATGTAAAACAAATAGAAGACAGTGGTACAGTTGAAGTAAACATCTGATCTACATCTTGCCTCCAAACATATCTGGTTGCGACAATGTATATAGAAAAGGCTCAGTAGCAGCTTAAATAGTAAAATCAAGGAGCTTTAATGGCACAAAGAGTTTCAATATCAGCTCATCGTGACCATTATCAAATAAGTCTCCTATCAAATTCGCAAATTCATTTAACTTGAAACGAAAGTGCCTCAACCATTCCCCAAAAGTATTGCATAATGATCAAGCTTGCAATCTATCGGGAAAATTGAAATTAGTCAATTGTTTGTCAGTTCTAGAGAATGGGCATGCACCTAAATCCAAATTCTAGTAGATTTGACTGGTAGTTATGACTCAAATGCCAAAACTCTTTCACATTTCTATTGAAAAATAGACGTGTCAATGCGCTATTGTTTTCACCCTAATATTGGATCTTTTGTTGCTGGAGCCTAGTTATTAAGTTGCTTATTCAAACTTTCTCGCATTCTTTGGGAAATTCTTTTTTATCATTCTAGATAGAATTAAAATACGTGCTCATTGAACGATTTTTTTTTAACAAGATCTCTACAAGCCTCTAAACATTTTTTTTTTTTTTTTTTCATAATATTGGCTCTTGTTTGGTAATATTTTGTTTAGAAAAGTAAACGGAAATTCCGCTAAGGTAATGACAGTTTTAATTTATTCTTTCTTATCTAGATGAAGCGGAGGTAACTAATAATACACCATGGAGATTTCCCTTCAGTTCATTTCCTATAGAGGATTCAATTGGTGAAGCTAGAGGAAGAACTGATAATACTCTCACAACTGCAGCACTTTCAGAAAGGGATAGAGAGGGCAGCAGAGAAGCAAAATTTTTTTCTGATGAAGAAAAAAAGAAAGCTGGATCAAAAAGGAAAAGAAAAATCTGAGAAGTTGATGAGCATGGAAAGGAAGGAAATCAAGAAAACAAGGAGAAAAAAATATAAGAGGGAAAAGATTGACGATTCCAGAGAAGCCTGTGAAACATCTTCCCAGGGGTAGATTTAACTTTTATAATTATTTCTCTTAATCTCCAAAACTTGTGTGTAATAAAAACCTTAAGTAAAGAAAATGCTTGAGGTTGTTGTTATGATCTTGTGAGATAGTGAAATTATTAATTCAAACTAACGAAACCCTTCAACCATTCGACCTATTTACAAGATTTCTAAGATTCCTTTTAAAAGTATAGCTAGTTTATAGCTTGGCAAAGGGCAACAAACAAGGGAAGTGGTGCCAATCGAATCAAGGTACCTGGAAGGTGTGGGGTTGGAGAGGTAAATAAAATTTAAATATTTGTGTTCCAAGGCTATAATTTCCAAGTAAATAAAATATCTAAATATATTTTGCACATGGTATATATCCTATGAAGATATTTTGGATTCATATTTCAACTAGGACCTAATGAATTGCTAACTAATATATTAATATATTAACAAGGGTCATAGTGACAATAGTATCCAAACTTCGACAGTGATTTTTATCTGGTACTTCTTACTCGCTATTGTTTTTTGGTGCTGAAAATTTTTAATAACCAAACTTTAAAAGAAAAGAAAAGGATGGAGGCACTTTTTTATAGATAGTCTACCCTTGAATGTATGATTTTGGCATAATGTTTAAAACTAATCGTGTTTTTTTCTAATTTGTATGGACTAAAATAGACACACACAGCTTTGGGTTTGTGTCCCCTAAAGTCCTAATATTTTTACTATTTTCCCGGAATTTTCTGTATTTTTCATGATTCTTTAGTTTTTTTTTATACCTCTCTGACCCCTCACTCAACCTCCATATTATTTTACTTTTTGAAAATTTTTAGATTTTTTGAAAACTTCTGGATTAGTTTTGTGTATTTTAGTTTCAAGCTGTAAAATCTACTGTATCTTATCCTTATCGTCGGATTGGAAACAACCGTTCCTTGGGTACGGAGGAAGAAGAAGGATAAAAAAGAACAACTGTATTTAGCGTAAAATCTGAATGTACGTGTAACTAATTAAGATATAACAAGTGCTTCAACAGCTCAGTCATGATCATGTTGAGCTTAAAGAGGGTTGAAGAGTCAGAACCAACCCGGACGGGTAAACATCCACCGCTGAAGTGTTCCTAGGGTTGAGTGAGTGGGGGGGGGGCTGAGCTCTTGTATAAAAAGTTTAAAAGGGGTATGCATAGCTACTCTTGGCATAACAATATACATCTATTTTCACTTTTCTTAATTGACCTTTAATATACAAATATACAAATTTTAGGGCTCTTTTGCAATTGATATAATGTTTATTGTGGCAAAGCTGAATAAGGAAAACAACAATAAATAAGAAACAACGCGAAGTACAGAAAGAGGTTCTGAAGTGCATATATGAGTGTTGGATCTTCCAAAAGCGTTAGGTTCGGTTTGTCATAGCCAGTTTTGATATTCTCTTACGTAGTTTGGAGTACATATGTTTGCAATATTTGTTCTTTGCTTTTGGTATGCAAATTCATTTTTTTCAACTACAGTCAGGAGATGCCTTTTTGATAATATCCTAAATTGATTGGTATGAGGGGGCAGGGGTTCTGTCTCACTATCTTCTGATTGTCTTTTTTGTTGCTGCCACATAGTATCCTATCTTTACTTGTTTTTTGTCTAACAAATTTTTTGTATATTAGACATGCCAAGGATTTACTATTGATTAGCTGCCCCAAATCTAGCCTAGTTAAATTGACTCAGCCAGTTTCTAGTTTATTTTGATAAAATCGGGTTTAATGTAACCGGTGAAGAGTGTGAATATCTATTGTTTAATATGAAACACAATTTTATCTTTGTTAAGTTGGTTCCTGTACAGCGGTGGCTTGTTCGTTTATATCAGCTATTCATTCATCTACACTTGCTAATATTAAGAGTAAATATAGACTAAACAAATGTAAAATCAAAATACTCAAATCAACTTCGATTGTAAAATATGAATCGCAACAACCCAGACTGAAACTGCGCAGGCTGGAGAAAAAGATAAAACTTTAATATTTTTTTTATTAGAGTAGAGTTACTATAGTTGGTTAATTAGATAGTCAAATCAACTAGAAATATGAATAATAAGCTGTGGAAATCGAGGCAGGCAATAAAAAGCTATTTACTCTCTTTTTTTTATTTTGACTGGAGAGGAATGAGTGTCGTCTTCAGTGGATATCAGAAGAAATAAGGCTAGGATATGGGGTCTGAATCAGAGTAAGTACTAAATTGGAGCCTTGCAAGGAAAATTTAAAATTGTGTGTTCATTCATTCTGCTGAGTAATAAAGCAAAATCTAGTCGAGCAAAAAAGCAATAGGGGGGGGGGGGCAAAAGAATTATAGAAAATAATTTGACAAGTAAGGGGGGTCCTGAAAATCGTATCTAAAAAGTAGAAGTTGTTATGAACCATAAGTGGAAAAGGGGAGCTTGGTAGTGACTAGACTGGAGGTATCCTGAATTTCATTTAGTGTAGACCAAAATAAGGAAAACCATAGGGAGGGGTCAGTCTGTTTCAGAGTAAGTAGGAATTAAAGCTAAGAAGATTAAACAAGAAAAACTTATCATCCATATTTGCTTTTTAACTACGAGTGGGATCCCATATTCTTTTCCAAACAAAGGTCAAGGTGTTGTTAGTGACTTAACTGAAGGGTTCCTTGATATTCTTTAGTGGAGTTCAGAAGAAGTAAATTTAGAGCTAATAGGGATATAAAACATTGGCGAGCAAAACACCGCAGCCCGTATTCACGTTTTTTCTTCAAGGGAAGGGGAAGATGCAAGTAATCAGACTGGAAGGGTACTAAATTTTGTAAATTCAGCGGAAATAAAGAAATGCAAAGTAAAAAGGGAGGGAGTCTGAACCGTAGTAGATATGACGGCCAAAAAGTAGATATTCATATAGTTTCTTTTTGACTTCGCAAGCGGTCTTCAGAAATGCAACTTGGAGCAGAAGCGGTCGGACATAGCAGAAGATGGAGATAGGGGAGGGGGGTGGTGGTTGTGGCCAAACTGGAAGGGTTATAAACCTTACTCAGAGGATTTACAAAATTGAAATAAGGCTAGAGAGAAGGATCTGAATCAGGGGAAGCAGGAAAGTATAGTCGAGGAGAGCAAAAGTAAAAGCCATGTTTGTTCTTTTACTAGGGAGAGGGGTTATTTTTATTTTAGCGCATTTTTATGCAAAGTTGTTTCTTTTTTTTATGTACAGCATTAAAACTCGTCTATTTGATTTATTTATCATGTATAATTTCCGCAAAAGCTTGCATTATCAAAATCTTAATAGCCATTATGGTTACTGTTTTTGCAAGTCACTAATAATTTTTTAGTGGATTGCCTGCCTGGCATGCGCGCTAGCGCAAAAACACATATTATTTCTCAGAGATACTGCATCCCCGAGGTTTGTTGAACCTACAGTGTATGGTATTATTTAAGCTGCTAAACTTTGTGTAGTAGCAATGTTCTTCATTCTTTAAACCCTTTTGATTTTGGAAAAGCGAAGATCCACCCATGATTACAGACGGTTTATCTCCCTTAGTGTTAGATTGTTTCAACCTATCAGACATAATTTTGCTGGAAGTACCCAACCCACAAGAACTTAAAAAGGATTTAAAAGCCAGATTGCTCGCATGGCCAGTGTTCAACAAGACAAATTCTATCTGCTGCTACAATACATTTCTTTATGCTTTTTTTTACTAAGCCAGGAATTGATAAATACTATTTTTGTAGGAAATTTTTAACCACAAAATTTTGTTAAAAGTATTTGTTTTTTTTTTAATGCTGCAAATTTTGCTATAAAATATTATTTAAAGTGTGGGTGACTTTAAGCAAAAATTAATTTTGTTTTTATGTCATCTGCTCGGTCAAAACTATTATTAGGCAAAGGAAAGTCATGATAGAACTGTCATGTTCTATGGTCATATAGCTCAGGATGACTCTTGATACCAGTTTAGTCTCAGATAAAAATCACAAGTAAACGTTTAATACAGGGGGAAAAAAATCCATTGAAAATTTTAAAAGCTGGGTAGATACCATATCGTTCTTTCATAGTTTATTGACTCTCATAACGTATCGTCGAGGCATCTTTGTAATTGTTTCAATGTATGCAATAAGTGTGGATTTCTAGCGTTAAAGCTTTAGTCTGCCAATCTCGTGTTTCCTTATATTTTCTTTCTTTCTAGTGAGATTTTTGGGAAATATAATAAGAAGCTCGTATTCATTGATGGGACTGGATTATCCCCTGAAGAAGCTTTTAGATTGGATACCACACCAGAAAGAAACAATTTAACATTTTACAAACCTCCTAAGAAAATAACTCCCAAGTAAGTTGATAAAGCCATAGAAACATATAGGTCACTTAAGGCCAGGTTTTACGAATCTATGAGATCACCTTTTGCCATATAACTGGAGTAAATAGAGCGGTTTCTGAAAACGCGGAGAATTCAAGAAGGCATAAACACTATGATCTTAAAACCATCATCTTCATCATCATGAACTTAAGATCATCATGATATTAATTAACTGATATTAATTAATTGCTCTGTTAGAATTGATTGTATTCCCGCATGAAAAAAAACTACATATTTAAGAAAAAGAGAGAGAAATAGAGATGGAAAACGGAGAGGGATTGAAAAAGTAAGGAGAAGATAAACATTAAAGAGAGGGAAAGATAAAAGGCAGTTGAGAGAGATATCTAAGTCTGTGAGTTTTACTCACTGAAATCTGCCTAGAGTGTGTTGTTGGCTGACGCTCTTGAGTGTCATAGAAGCCATGGCATATTCCCTGAAAGAAGTTGCGTGTACTAAAAGAATCTGATTATCCTTATAACGCAACCTCTGTCCTTTTTAAAGTGAATACCGCCTTCAAAAGGAAAAAAAAAGCCTGTTCACGTGCCTGCTGAAACCTAGACAGGAAAGGAGAGTATAAGAATGCTGTCTGATAAAATTGCCACTTCTGTACCATATCTGAACTAAGGGGAAGAAGTAGTGGTCCTCTAATATTGTGCAGAAGAAGCACCTCTCCCTCACTTGAGAAGTAAAACAACTTCTGGGCAGTTTCTGACATTTTACTTCTTGGAAAGTCCTCTGATACGTCTTCTTTTATTTGGAATGTTATCAGGAAACTGGCCTAGGACTGTTCAAAAAGATTTTTTAACGAACTATTTTTTCTATTGCCCATTTTAATCAAAAGAGCTCAAAAGTGCTTCGTAGTGATGTTTTCCCTTTTGTTAAAATTTATTTTAAAAAAACGTGAAGTGAAACATTTCAGAGAAATGTAAAGGGCAATATTAAAACCTTAAGAAAATATAAATTAAAATGAATGATCAAGTCAAACTTTAAACGAGAAGAAGCAACTATGAGTACAGAATTAACTGTGAATGAATATATGATACCTAACACGAAAAGAAATTATAATAATGATCAAACTTTATTTCAATCCTCTTAACGAAAAAGGTTGCACTAATCGAGCGGTACAAAGATAATCACCGAATTTGACGATTTAAACTGCACATTCAGTGAAAAAACAAAAAAAAAACGAACTGAGTTGAATCAATATATACGTTAGAAAACAAACGGAAATTAATAAATAATGTTTTCCAAGAAACAATTTGCCAAAGGGAAGTAAAGAGCGATATTGAAACCTAAGAGAAGCAGAAATATTCATATAAAAAGTCAAAGCGGAAACAAACAGGAGTAATGTTAATAAGATGAATGAAACCTAAACTGGGCAAAAATTTAAATGAGTAATCAAGCCAAACTTAAAAATAACAGATTTTCCTATGAAGGAATAAATGAAGCTAAATAAAAATGAATAGTCAGGTTTAACTTAAAACCAACAGAATTAACTTCAAATGTGAGCGTGATTGCCACACTCTCAGACCCCTAAAGGCTAGAGTTTCCACTTTACTGAAAACAAAATATATTTTGAGCAGTTTTTTTGTTGTTTGTTTAGGACATCGAACAATTAAAAACTGCTCAAACTTTCAGGAGTCTTTCGCTCTCTCTGTCTCCCTCTCCCCTCTCTCTCCTCCTCACTCTCTCACTCTCCCCCCCTCTCTCCCTCCTCCCCTATATCTCCCTCTTCGCCTCCCCTCTCTGTCGCTCTCACTCTTTCTCCCTCTCTCTTTCTTTTCTCCTCTCTCTCTCTCTCTGTCTCTCTCCCTCTCTCTCTCTCCCTCCTTTCTCTCTTCCTTTCTCCCTCTATCTCTTTCTCTCATAGTCTTGTCGGTTATTTTCTAACAGATAGGAAAACTAATAGAAGCAAGGTTCTTGCTTGTTTTTGCTATTTATTCCATTGATCTATCCTAACATAATTTTCCTACCTAAAAGTTCAATTCCTCTAAAAGCATCTGTCTAAGTTAGTTAATTAAGATGTTCGTGTCGCTGGACAGATCTATAAATATCATTAAGGATCCCAAATTCCTAGGAGGTTTCAAGTCCCCTATTAAAAGTGGTACTCCCTATTCTGATGTTCAATATCTGCTACAACCGTGTTTTAGTAGGCGTGTCAAACTCAATCTTTGAATAGCCATTTTTTTTTCTCACAAATGTATCTAAAACCAAGACATAATTTGGCTTTAATTTTAAGTAAAAAAGAAAAAGATTCGAATTCAAATCAGTAAATGCCTCACACATAGATATTATCTTGTATAAAAGGCTGTGTTCAATAATTCGAAGATCAAGTCTGTGACATATTTTTAGATCTGGCATGTCATCAATGTCTGATTTTAAGTTAACTAATTTCGATCGATGAAAACAACGGTTATTGTGAATTTCCAAAAACATTCAAAATATGAGGAAACTTTATGTCTATTATGGGATGGTTATATTGACTTTTATTATGTTTAGTACGAAGATTAATATTACAGGTAATAAACGGGACAACTTTTTTAAGACGCTTTTGAGCTATGGGCCGTATTTTTTATAAGCTTCCTCGATAATTGTTTACTCTTTAATTTAAAAAAATCTATGAAAATGTATTTTTTTTCACTTGTTGATCTTACTTTTAAAAGGAACAAAAAAACAATTTTCTAATTTGTTGTTAATTTTTCCTTTTAAAGGCTTTTCGATAGGTCAACAATTTAAGCATATAAATTTTCGAAAATAGTTATTCATTGATAGTCTACCGTACATAGTGTAATAAAATATTCATTTGGAATTTGTCACTTTTAATCAAAATACAATGAGTTTTTGGATCACCAAAATTTTTACGTGACTCAATACTGTAGTATTTTTAGATTCTTTTGTAGTAAATCTGAAACTGATTCACCTTAAGCCAGACTATCCCAGTTCTTCCGTATATCTCAAAATTTGAAACTTGAGGTGAATAATTCTGGTCTCAGTTGTGCTACACAGAACAAATTAAAAATAACTTTGTCAAAAAAGAAGTTTTTCAAGGGAAAGTCAAGAGCCATATTAAAACACAAACTGACTGGAAATAAAATCATATAATACTTCAGATTTATATGCAAAAGCGTTTTGGTGGGTCGAAGAAAAAAGTTTTTGGCCCTCTCCTATAGCTTCTCCCCCAAGTCATTGCCTAAGGTCCTCTTGGCTCCGTAACCATCTCTGAAAGTTCCAACGCGAAACTTTAAGTAAGTTAAGTGTAGCCTTATCGTGCAAAAGCCCTTTTAGTCGATCAGAGACAACGTTTTTAGCTGCCTCCACCGCCACAAAGTTTGAGGTCCCTCCCATTTCTTCTCTTACACTACCTGAAAGTATCGGCTCCTGTCCTAAGTCGTTCCCGAAACATTATAGATATGGTATTTTGATAACCTGGCTATCCATAATGCCTTTTGATTAGTTTTGCCCTCTTCCCCGAGTCAAAATTTAACATCCACTTACACCTTCCCCCTTCTCAACATTCCCTGAAAGTTCCAGCTTGATACTCCTAACGTCCCCCAAGATGTTGCAGATATGTCATTTTATAATCTGGCAAAACGTAGTTTTTTTATTCACCTCTACTTAACTGTACAGGTCCTATAGGAGCTTATAGTGTAATAACGTTTCAGTGGATCAGAGCCCAAGTTTTTTTTTTTTATCCCCCTCATCCCAACACAAAGTTTGAAGTCCATTGCGCCATCCTCCCCCTCCTTTTCCCCAACAGTATGTGAAAGGGTTAATTTCAATCCTAAAGCTGTTCCCGAGGTGCAACAGAAATGTTATTTCGATGACCCGAATACATAAAGTCTTTTGGTTTACCTCTGCCTCCTCCCCAAGCCGAAATTGAGGGTCACTTAACTCCTACAAAGCACTCCTTGAAAAATTCAACTTGATCCCCCAAGCCATTTCTGAGATAATGCTGATCATTGAAAACCGATAGATACGCTTGTCGTCCAGAATATACCCTTGGGAAACTTTGAATCTTAGCATAGCGAGCGATTCCTATGAGCACTTAGCCGATTGGGCAACCAAGCCCAAATATGACAGTTTCTACTAAAACCTGTCTGTTAACAATGGGTAACTTCAATCATTTAAAGTCATTGTCCTGGGGATGTGTTTTGATTTTAATCCTGGAAGTATGCTTATTAGACGTTCCGACGATTCTGAACCAAATTACTCTCTTAAAATTTTAATTTCAACGTCATGGAAACACGGGGGGGGGGGGTAGTTTCGTAAATGGGCACAAGAGGGAGACTCGTTGCCGCCAAATCACTTTCCAGGAGGGGGATCGTGCTCAGGAACATATCTTTGCAAATCAATTTCTTAATGGCCCTAAGGCTTACGGATGTAAGTTTTAAACTGATCAAGCGCACAAGTTTTTTGGCTGACTTCTTGGCCCCTTTCATCCCTTCCACGAACTGGCCGGGGAAAAAGTTTTCTGGCTCTTTGTCGAAACCTGTTTTAAGGAAAACAATATTTTGTTTTCTACTTCTCTTTCTGCATTGAGTTCCCCTTGGCTCAAGGACGTAAGGATATAAGTTTTGAGCATATAAAAAAATGTTTATTTTATGTGAGTCATTTTTTTGGGGGGGGAGGATTGCCAGTAATTTTTTTTTGTAAATTAAGCTCCTATTGGCCCAAAGACTTGCGGCCGTAGGTTTCAAACTAATCAGAGAAAAGCGTTTTTTGGCTGATTTTCGAGCCCCTTAAACCCCCTCCCTCGTATAGTAAAATTTTTGATCTCTTTGCCCCAGAGATTGATCTTCGAAATTTTTGAGCCCATCCCACTGTTAACATCAAAGAAGGCCTTCGTTTTCCATTATAAAATCTATGTGTAAACAATTGGCAATTTGAATTATATATGACCCTTGCCCCCAGGGGCTTTGGGAGTCTTGTAAAGGGTTATCTCAAAATTTAGTTGAGTGACGGGGGGGGGGGAGGAAGGTAGAAAAAATTGTACGAGAGGGGATTTTTTTTTTTTATCCTCCAATCTTGACTCTTAATTCTTAAAAAGGGCACATCAGCTTTACATGTTTAATCAGATGCTAGGTATATTCCCCCTGGAAAAGTCCCCTGCGCTGAAAATTGCCCTCCCCCTAAAGTAGTCCCTTCAAAATTGTCCCCAGGCCAATCCCCCCGGAACCCCCCCCCCCCTGGATAGTTAGACACTGTGCTAGAAAGTAATAACTTCCCGTGAGTTTGGTCTGGTACTGACAACTTTAGTACATGATACCAGTTCACCTTTTGCGATCAAGAACGCGGTCATTAAACGTATACCTGAAGGTTTTTTTTGTCTGAAGTGACTTTAGGGGCATTTTGTTTCGTTTAATTTAAACAACAGGGAGTAAATGCCCTATATCCCATGTCCAAATATCCTAACTCTCATTAGAATTCCTCTCAATTCTCAGGAATATTTTTGGTCCACACCTTTATTATTGTGCTATGGGGGGGGGGGGGGGTAATAGTGCCCCTCCCATTCTGATAATCCTTTCTATGTAGCACAAAACATTACATTCGCATGCCTTTCCGAAAAAAGGTGTAAAAGACGATGCATCATGAGCCTCGCCAGGAAATTTCTTGAGGGGGGGGGGGGGGGGGGGGGGGTCAAGTGCCACAGCTTTAGCCGCGTAAAGGATCAAAAGTCACCCAAAATTTCCATCAAAATTAACAATAATGACCCTTTCCGTTCACCCGAAATTCTGAAATGGAAATATTATTAAGTACTTGTTCAACGAAGCTACTATTCATCTAAATTTTTGACTAGATATTCGAATTTTGTCCAAAATTTTAATTACTATCCAATATATTTTAATTCTTAGGCATAAAAATTGAAGAAGCAGTTTACGATTATTGAAATATACAGTTAAACAGCAAGAAATCTGGGGTTTATGAGGTGGGTACTCCACATCATATCTTGGTTAGGCCTGAGCAAGATTGGGTAGCAGTCCTCCTCATATATGGAATAATTTCTGTTCGTTCAAAGTTTTGATGTTGCTTCTTATTTTCGGCTGAAAAATCTCTTTTTTTTATCTAATATGCTACCAAAGCGATTCTCGATGGAGCTACGAAAAACCTTAGTGTCCGTTCTTACTGCATTATATCATGGTTGCAGCGATACTTGCAACCTAGTAAAGAGTGAACCATGGCCAGTAGTAACCGAAAGATTAAAAATACCGTTTAATAAAAAATTTTTCTTGAGAATTTTTTTTTAGCTGATTCAAGAACGGCAACTATTGTGTCGATTATTCTTAGTAATAAAATTTTATTTTGAAAATAAATTTACAGGAATTTTGAAGAACAGTCGGAAACCCTTTGGAAACGATGTTGGATCGAAATATACGATCGGAATTGCCATTGTCGAAAGCCCTATTCGCGAAAATTACAGCCCCCCCTTGAACAATAGGGAGAATCACTTTTTTGCATGGGTGGCACTGATGTGTCCTCTTTTTCTTTCTCTTCCTCTTTTTTTCCTTCACAATGATTTGAATTCTCCTAAAATGGTTAATCCAAGCAGCAAAAGTAACGAAAGCATACTTTCTTACGAGGAGCTCATTTTTTTTTCAGTAATGCAGCAGAAAAATTGCAATAGTAATTGTTGGAATTTTTGTAAATTATATTAACTGCACATCTCTACCATAAATCCTTCTTTTCTTCAATCTTTTTATTTGTCTTAATTTCCATTTGGCTGCTCAATTTTACATTTCGGGAGAATTATTTATGGAGATGACGTGCGGGAGGAATTTTCGGGGCGAATAAGCCATGCCCCGTTTAATCGAATAAGCTATTCGAAAGATACTACGACCGCTCCTTCCATATGAAGTGGTCGAGAAAAAAAAAATAATCGGTTGAAGCAATATTACTCTTTACCTAGGCAGCACTACAGATCCCAGGCTTCTGATTTTACACGAGCCAAAAAAAAAAAAAAAAAAAAAAAAAAAAAAAAAAAAAAAAAAAAAAAAAAAACAGAAATATGATCTTATAATTTAGCCTGTTGTCTTTTATCTTTTAAACAAAATTTGTATTCTTTAATGAATCTTTACGCTTTCATTCAATGCTAGATCTAATGAGCTATATTCACTCTCTCTCTATCTCTCTCTCTCCGCCTCTTCCTCCCTTTCTTCCTCCCATATCCCTCCACCCTGCCTCCTCATCTTTTCTACCTCCCTCCCTCCAGACCTCCCTCTTTCTGACTTTCTCTCTTCTCTACTATCTTTTTCTCTCTATTTTTTGTATGAAAGATTCTGCATTTTGATTTAGAACTACCTGTAAATGAGTTAGAATTTTTTATTAAGCATAAACTTTTTTTTATTTTTTAGGTTTAAGTTAGCTTCTTACAACGCACTTGGCGGTGACTCTAGCAGCTACAAAGGATCTCTCAAAGGTTCCTGTCGTTATTTCCAAATATCTGAGAAATCTGATATCAGAGGAAGAAAAAACTGTCCCTAGTGATAAGTCACGTAACTCTATTGATAGTGTAATTAATGGAGACAACGTCATTCGTATGTTAGATATATATGACCCTGCTACAGTTGCGTATATTGAAGGTGCTGGATTTTCAGCTAAAGCCAGTGTAAGCCTCCAAACGATGAAAACTCAGACAAGGGAGCAAGTTCGAGAGTTTAATAAAAAATTGTCAAAAGACCCCAAGAATGTAGACCTGTGGCTGGCTTTTGTCGATTTGCAGGACCAAGCAGTGGTGTTCGAGAAATTTAGGAAAAAAGAAAATAAACCCTGCTGTGCTTTGTGAGAAGAAGCTGTCCATTCTTGAAAGGGCCATTAAAGAACTTCCATTGAAAGTTGAATTGCAACTGAAAAGGCTTGAAGTTGGTGAAGTTCTATGGAGCCATGATGATTTAAGAAGGGAATGGCTCGAAGTATTAAAGCTTCACCCTTCCAATGTTGAGATTTGGAATGCTTACCTAAGCTTTATGGAGCATTTTGGTGATTTTAAAGTTGGTGATGTGCTTGGAGGATATCAGAAATGCATTCTAAAGCTAAAAAACTTGCAACAGACATTTCAAGGAAGGAAGAAGAGTATCGAAAATGACCTGAGAGGTTGGTTTCTATTCAATTCTGTATATTACTAAGTAAAAAAAAAAAAAAAATGGTTATCAAGTCCTGTTAATATGATCAGGCTATCCAAAGATAAAACAACTAATGAATGCTTTATCACATCTTCAAGACTATTACAAAAACAGGTTAAAACTGTTTAAAACGGTTCAGGATTCCTATTTTTAGTAATAGGAATCCTGAAAGATTTTATTTTTTTCACATTGTTCGTAATCGGCGAGAGCTTTGCCTATAATTTGTGATATCAATTCTTCTTGAGACAGTAAAATATTAGCTTCTTACTGCTCCATGTAATATAAAATCTTCAGGTATCTGATGGAGCTGTGGGTATGAAACCTTGGTTATTCAAGCTAACCATAAGGAATGTTATTGATTAGCATTCTGTATTTTCTTTTGACAGACATCAGGAAAAAATGAATTTTGCTGGAATTGACTGAAACAGAAAACTGAATATAATGAACAAATATTCAGAAGGTGCATATATGGTAAACTGTCTTGTATATTAAGAAATTAGTTATAGCCTATGAAAAAAATCATTAAAATGCTCTTCATTACCCCTAACTACGTAGGCAAGAATTGATTTTGAGAAGAGGTCCACAAAAAAAGGCGAATTATATAAAAAAGAGAATAATGGGAGAAATAATAAATATTTTGATATTTAGTCGGAAGTATGAGCCCAAAGCCTCCTCCCCTATGCACTGTTACTCTTGGTAAATTTTCGATATTGAATGGAAATTTAATTTATTTTTCAGTGCCATGATCAACTTTTCAGCGTTTTCTCGGAAACTTATGTCGGTTGGTCTTGACTGAATGTCTGTTTTGTTAGTTTAAAAGTTTTTTTTTTTCTCTGGGAATTTCAACAAGTCTTAATTATTTTAACTATTTTTTTCTGTTATTTAGCCATTTGTCATTTAAAACTTATGTTTATATGTGGTAGCCTAGTCGATCAGCATTTTGCTATTATGATTTTTATACTTTTTTGTTACATAGGTATATTCTTTCGTTTATGTATGTTTCTTAAATCGACTGGTTACACTGAAAAAGCAGTTGCCCTCTATCAAATACAACTTGAATTGGCAATTCGTACACTAGATGAATTGAAAAAGAATCGTTTTTTGATGTTCTTCTCCAAATGGCTGATAGATTCTGGGATAGCCATGCGCCAAGACTCGGTGAAGAAGGTTCTACATCCTGGTGCTCTATAGATAGAGACAACAGCATGACTAGGAGATTCTCGCAAGGTGAGACATGTTGATTTATAATTAATTGTGCTCTAATATCAATCATATGGAACCTAGGTAAAAAATTATGATTTGTAGGATCTTACTGTTTGAGTTGGCTTCAATTAGCTAAATTGGATTTGCTAGCTTTACCTAAAATCTCGAGTTTAATATGTGATGTAATATAATGGGCCCCATGCCCTTAAAGCATTATCAAACCCTATGCAGAGGATCAGTACGGGGTAATTGATCGTTTCTCATCCTATGGACAGATCCTCTTTCGAGAAAACCCTAGGCTAGCCACCCATTTCGCTCGCAGATATTTAGTTATTGATGTTTGCTTCGTCTCAATTTTGTTTGCGATTTGTCAGATACTTCTTAAGGAAGTGCAATCCTCCCAATCTCTTTGTTTCTTGGAAACATAAAAAGAACCAGTGTTAAGTAGTTCTCAGAGTCTCTTTATGCAGTCCATTTAACATTGAGAGGTATGATAATCTGTCATTGAAAGGAAAACTGGCCCAATAATTCATGTATCTTTTCTGTGAAACAAAGTATATTACTCCTAGTACTCCCCATGCTAAATGTACTATTTCTGTGATTTTGTCTTCATATGTACGTCATACTTAAAGAAAAACATAAGTTATTCAAATAAAATACCCTAATACTCCTAAAACGATACTATTTTGTTTCAATATCTTTAGGCTCATCTCAACCGTAACTAACCTAACATCAGCAATTGATAAAGAGAGTTGTTACCTTCAGTAGGATCCTACTATATCCCTCAGTATACTACTACTACTACTAACAACTCACCGCAGTACCAAGCCGCCTGAGACCAACACAGCTACGTGCGCTCCTTCTCCATCGTAATCTATTCAAAGCATCCCTCTTTAAACCCTCTCAGGAAGTTCTCGTTTTCCTTAAATCTTTCCTTGCGACATCCTCCTACCCCAACCGAGGACAACCTGCCTTCCGTTTAGCCCTAGACGGTTGGGTGAAAAGGACAATCTTTGGGAATCTGTCATCCCTCATCCGCAGAACGTGCCCTAGCCATCTTCACCTTTCTCATTATAACCCTAGAAAGCGGGATTGAACCATACTTTTCGTACAGCCTACTGTTTGAAATACGGTCAGGCAGTCGGGTATCTGAGACAATCTGTAGGCAATTTGTTTGGAAAACATCTAACAAATCTTCCTCTGTTTTTCTTAGCCCCCGTGCTTCATAACCATACTTGACCACTGTCATCACTGTGGCTTCCAATATTCTAAACTTGGTCTGCAGACTTATCTTCCTTTTCTTCCAAACTTTTTACAACTTTGAAAAAAACACCCTAGGCCTAGGCTATTCTACTTATAAAATCTTCACTGTACCCACCGTCTGTACTAATAATGCTACTTAGGTAAGTGAAACTGTCCACTTGATCAATCTTTTCGTCACCTAGCGTCACCTTTTCATCTTCACTTATTCCTAGCCTTAGCGGCTTTATTTTTTTTTTAATTAATCTTCAAGTGTATTCCAGTACCCTGAACCTGCGAAACCTTTTAAAAGGTTATTCGTTTCGCTCACACTTTGCTTAAATCATCAGCATAATCCAAGTACAGGAAAATTTTACTTCCTCTTAAATCCGTCTTCTCCCATTGCCTTTGCTGTGCTCCTTAATACAAAGTTCATCAAAATACCCTGCTTAACTTCTGGGTTAATACGAAACCAACTACTAACCTCATTTCCTACCTTAACTGCAGCTGTGTTATTGTCTTACATAGTACTAATCACTTTAGTGTATTTTCTGGTATACCACACAAGGATAAGGCCTTCGCTAAAGCTCTTCTATCAGCTGTTTCAAACACTTGTTCATAATCTATAAAACTGAGGACTAAAGGTGTTTGTTGACTCAGGCACTTCTCAATTATTAATCTAAGAGTGAACATTTGGTCGAAACATTCTCTTCCCTTCATAAAGTCGCTCCAAGTCTAAAAAATATGTCTCTATAATTACCACACTCACTCTTATCACCTTTCTTATACATGAGTCTAAGTAGGGTTTTCCTAAAATCGCTATGTACTTCTCCTTTTTCAAAAATCATATTCATAATCTTCAGTAACTTATTTCTAACCTCACAACCACCATATCTAAGAAACGCATTTACCACACTATCAGCACTTGGGGCCTTATTATTTTTTAATCCTTTTAGTACTGTCACTAATTTATCCTCAAAAAATGAATCTCCCTTCACATCCAAGGTATCACATACATTTTCATTCCCCTCTATATCTTTTCCTGTAACTCTATCACGGCTTAGCACATTCACAAAATGTTCTGCCCTTCTCTCTTCAACGTTTTTCCTGATCACTAACTGTGGCCCCTTTCCTATCTTTAACTAGGACCAAGTCCAGGTGACTACTCTCTTTCAATTTATTAACATGCTTCTACAATATTTATTATTATGCCGTCTAGCTGTATCTTCCAGACCTTCGGCAATTTTATCCATTGCCTCCACTTCACACCTCCTTAGTTCTTATTTTAATGCTTTCTCCACTTTCTTTACATGCCTCTTATTTTCGTATGACCTATCACTCATATAGTTCTTGTACAACCCCTCCTCCTCTCTATTAAAATAAAGCATTTTCATTAATATTGCTTGCTGCGTTCCTAACTTTCTTCTCTAAGACACCATCAGCGACTTGCACAAATTATTTTCCTAAAATTATTCCATCCATCTTCTGCATTATCAAATTTCAGACTCTCCAGGTTAGTAATCAAATGTTTCTGGAAAGTTTCTCTCAAATTCTCATCCTGGAGTCTACCAACGTCATAGCTTCTCGGAAGGCAGTCACCCTTCTTAAATTTTAGCTTTATATTAACCATAGACACTACAAGATGGTGATCTTTACTTTGAACATCAATGACAGCACTCTTATATACCTAACTTGTGTATCTTGTGTATCCTGCCAGTCTCGGTTTACAATAACATAATCAATAAGGTTAGCTGTCTTACCATCATGTGAATACCATATTAACATATGGGCTATTATATCACCAAATACTGTATTGGTTATAACTAGATTGTTATACCTACAAAATTGCTGCAGTCTGTAGCCATTACTGATTTCTTTTGCTAGACCAAATTTACCTAGGCTACGATACCATCTACCCCTATTTCTACCAACCTGGGTTTTAAAATCTCCTAATAAAAATACCATATTTCTACCTGGGACCCTGTTTTTTTGCTCCTGTAACTGTAAGTAAAATTCGTCTGAGTTAGTAGTATCTCCGTCAGTCGGTTCTACAAGGGCATATACTGCTATAACTGATACCCTAAACTTTTTCATTCATCATGAGCCCTTCTCCCTGTCTGTGTATCCCACCCTTGAGTTGGTAAGTTACCCTTACCGCATAATTTTCTGTTTTTTACTGGCTGTTATTGTCCTCGGTTCGTTCTCTCTTTTTTGTGATTTTTTGTTTTGTCATGATTAGCCAGTGTGGTCTCAGAAATTATTTACCTAATAGGTCCAGTTCGAAGCGCCTGAATTCTTCAGTCAAAATGTCGATACGATTGTAATTTTTTAACGTTTTAATATTCCGAGTTGGAATTTTCATATTCTTTAAATCGTTGAAATTATTGCGGCCTCAGGAAAAGCATTGATCCCAGAACCAGTGCAGGACGGGTACTAATACATCTTCTCAAGTCTACACAGAAGCGCTTAAGCCGGCTTAGACCCGAACACGAGAAGTTCCTGGGATCTTCAGTTGAATGGAGGTTTTACGCCATCCTGGGCCCGTGTTGGTCACAACATGGTTTTCAGCACTTGGTGATGCTCTTATATCAACAAGAGTAGAAATTATGCACAGACAATCTCAAGCCTATTGCCTCCGACTCATTATATATTCATGCCTACAAATATTATACTACTATGGGGATGTGACCCATAGCAGGTAAATTAACTAGGAAGAGATTTTTCAGCCCGAAAATACCCACCAAAACAGACCAAACTCAGAAGAATTATCCATTAGTCAGAAACCCAGTGCAAAATGCTGAGTCGTTTACTAGGCTATACTTTCCTCGAGGAATGGCACTCAAGGTCACCCTGCAGCGCGTTAGCCATCATCTTGCTCAACGGGAAGCACAGCGATGTTTACTCTCCTTCACCACGTTGAGGTGCTGTCACGGATTTCCTATGCTACCTAGGGACGGAGGGTCAAGCTTCGCTTCCTAGAACTCCACCGCTGCCTCAGAAATTTCCAGACGTATCTTGCCCCTTGCTCCTACCTAAAGTCAGCCCAAGAACACCCACCAAAACAGACCAAACTCAGAAGAATTATCCATTAGTCAGAACCCAGTGCAAATGCTGAGTCGTTTACTAGGCTATAATTTCCTCGAGGAAAGGCACTCAAGGTCACCCTGCAGCGCGTTAGCCATCATCTTGCTCAACGGGAAGCATAGCGATATTTACTCTCCTTCACCACGTTGAGGTGATGTCACGGATTTCCTATGCTACCTAGGGACGGAGGGTCAAGCTTCGCTTCCTATAACTCTACCGCTGCCTCGGAAATTTCCAGACTTATCTTGCCCCTTGCTCCTACCTAAAGTTAGCAATAGGCTTCAAGAAGGGGCTCGTCAATGATGCCTATTCCTGTGGTGATTTTTCTCAGTCTGTGCATAAAGATATTTTTGGTTTCAGATGAAAAAACAAATTTGTGTTTCAAGAGTAAAAATTAAGTTAAGTTTGAAACAATTTCGTAAGATTGAATGAAAAAAGTGTTTTTCTCCATCAAGATAATGAATTTGAATCTAAAAATAAGTTGAAAACTGCTTTCTTAAAATGTGAAAGAGCTAATAGTAATTACCATTAATGAGGAAATGAAACCTAAAACTAACAGAAATTACAATGAACAATGACGTCGTCAACTGAAAGCGAAAAAAAAGGTGGATTAACACCCCTCAAAGGGCCTGTGCCAGGCACTTAACAAGCTAAGTATCTGGACCTAACAACATAGTTAGCAGTTCTTGTTAAAAAAGAAAAATAAGTATGAATGAAGCGATTGATGTTTGGTTTTTGCTTTAACTAAATAGAAAAAATTATGTACAGGTTGAAATGATGTTTTATTTAGCCCATCGATTTTCTGTATATTTGAATGGAATATGTTAAAAGAAAGAAAACATTGATGCCTCTAATTGCATATAAATTGTATCCCGAAATTTCTTGGGAGTTTGAATTCTGTTTGCCTTTTTTAAATTTATAGGCAATTCTAAATTGGTATTGAAATTGAGAGATTGCTCCAGATTAAAAAAAATTGCATCTTCTTCCCGTTTGTTGTGCCAGTTTATTTATTACTTTAACTGTTGGTATGTAGTCGTACTTACAGTTGATTACATTTTCTTTGTGAACTCAGCTCAACTCTGTCTAAATTATCGTAATGTCAAGTTTTCACTTTTGGATTTCGGTAATAATTGTTGTTTCAAGCCAATATATATATATATATATATATATATATATATATATATATATATATGTATATATATATATATATATATATTTGTAATCTCTGTAAAGATTTTAGTCTAATTTGATATTTAGCCTTGTTTTTTTTTTTTTTTTTTTTTTTTTTTTTTTTTTTTTTTTTTTTTTTTTTTTTTTTTTTTTATAGCAAGGTAACATTTATTACCTAGTTCAGACCTTTGGAAATTCTGAACTATTAAAGAAAGTAGAATAATACTTAACTTTAAACTTACTTTAATCTTGTTTTCCTAATTCTTTTAAAGTTGACGTTGAAATTCTTTCTTTTGGAAATGTGAATATAACGTGATTCTCATATGCATAAATAAATTCGGGGGGAGGGGGAGAAGTGAGTTCGTCAACTCCCCCAGAAAAAGAGTTAGATAACCCTAGTATATGGAAAAAATCGGAAGAATTTTGATATGATGCAAGAACACAACCTCGAAATAGTCAAACATAACTGTATTATGTTCTTACTTATATTAATATTTTTAGTCACTCTAAGATCAATCTCAGCGGCTTTAGGTTATGTCACTCTGCGTTCTGTCATAGTATCAGTATTGACACTGGTTCTCCCAACCTCCCAACTACATATAAAACTCCTTTTTAAATTACCAGTAAATCAAATTTCCACAGAGCATAAGCTGATTTACTTTGCTTCTTAACGTAAGTTGTTAATTGGGAAGGCGGAGTGGCAACAGTCCTTGAATAAGATTGTTGGAACTTCATTCTTCCTTTATGTTTTGCTTTTTTGCCTATAGTATCGAATTTTCAATAATCAGTGACCTGTGATGTAATAAAAGTCAAACTAACCCTTACTTTAATTGGAAGACTGGAAGGGTTAAAAAATTAATAATAACCTATAATAATAAGTTAGATGGCCGCCCAAGATTGGTAAAATATTCTACAAGTTTCTTTTCTTTTTATTTAGAATTAGAAATGGAGTCGTTTTTTCTGAAATCTAACGACAGAAAAGAAAAGAAATGGCCAAAACTTGAAACTTATCGTGAGGAAAAAACAATGGATACCTTGGACGCCTACGGAGGAAGAAGATGAAGCTGATGATAAAGACCGATACGTCACATTAGATGAACTAAAACTTTTTTATTTCCAGTAAGTAATTACTTTTCATGTAAAGCCTGTAAGAGGTTTCTAGTTTATGTTCCCAATTAGAAAACTAATTGACTTGAGCTCGAATCTCGTGAGGTATTTTTTGTTAACTGGCTTTGATTTGAACAGAAGAGGAGAAAAAATTAGACATGCTAAGGTTTTTGATAAAATGGTAACTTTTAGTTTCATTGGCTTTTGAAATGGCTTGTGAAAATTTGTTTATTCCAAGATTATACACCTGTCATTACGTTTATTTGGGGTTTAGTGATATCCGACTCATAATTTTTTATTAATTTTTTTTGACGATATTTGTGATGTAAGTTTGACACTGAAGACTTTTAAATTGAGAATATTACTCTTCTCAGAAACTTTTCATTTGTCTCTCATTTCGGGAATCAGTAGTTATGCTACACTGTAGGGGATGCTTAAAAGGGAATAAAATCGAGGATGAATTCACTGTTTAATAACCTATTTAAAGCTTATTCCTTTCTTAGTTTTAATGACACTACCTTGGTTGGCTCAGAATGAACCTGCACACCTTTGTTTTGAAAGTGCTGCAGGTTATAAGAGCTACCACAACCTTTGCTATTGGTAGTTAGTTACAAGGCATTTAATTGCTCCTTATCTTATGAGAAAATCACGTTAATGGAGGATTAATGGATTAATGAGGACAGTGTCACTACCCGTACCAGTGTTATTTATCTAATTTTTATGACTAGCTGCATTTCATTGCATTTCAAGTAGTTGGGGCCACAGCCAAAAATTATGTTAAAAAGTAAGTCTTTTTATTATGAACTGTTCTTTAACAATGCCCATATAATACTTTGTGTATGTCTATTTATGTATTCTCAAACATTATTTTTCAGGATACCGGTGTTGATTTATTTTTAGTTATACAAAAATTATAATAGCGTTATTTTTTTTTATTAAACAGTCAATTGAGGGTTCAGCATTATAAACCTGAATAAAAGTTTGGATCAAGTGTTGTACCATCCTCCTGTTACTGTCTAATAGAAACAGTATTTTTATTTCGTGTTTTTTTTCTAATACTGCATTTAACGACTTTTCAGAAATTGTTTGTGTGGTATATTCGCAGTATAATTCTAGAGATGTAGGTTCTTTGTTAAAATCACGGTTTTGTGTAATGGCATAATTCCTGGACGTTATACCTGTCACTGGCCTGAAAAATACAAAAGATATTTGAATTTGGTATTAAATGGGAGCATGTTTTTTTTGTTTTTTTCTTCAAATTTCACTAAGCAAAAATATGAACTTCTTACTTGACTCAAAAAATAATAATAAAATTTTGCTTTAATAATGCTTTTTTACTGGTTTCAAAAGTACATAGTTTTTTTTTGAAAAAAACTGTTAGACTTTTCAAAAATATCATATTAACCAATTACCATTATCTTAAGCGGTACCAATGTACCCAATCATATACACTCTGCCAATTGTAAAAAACAAATCATGTCCAGTTTTTCTGTGTAATTTGTAGTTTTATTTTCACTGAGAATCTAGTAATATTTGGATTTTGGACTCCTCGTTTTTGCTCGATTTTGGGGGTGGTGGGGGAGGGGATGGAGATGAGGTCACTTTTATAGTAGCTTAAATTGTTTGATTTGTATTATAATTCTATATAACTTCTTTCGCTAATTTTAAGTATTCGTTAGTATTTGTAAAATACGAATGGTCATTTTTAACAATAGTTTTCGTATACTTTTTTTCCAAAAATATTTGATGACTTTTTAAAGCTTTTTTTTACAATAAACAGAGTGTTCCATCTATTAGAAGTTGTTATTCCTTTCTTGGTGTAACTTAATGTTCTGAACTAAAAATGATATATTTTTTTTTCCGCTACTAGTAGTGGCCTCGTCATGTAGGTTTCAATAATTACCGACCTGAGATTACAAGTTAATTCAACTGCAATGGCATGCACATGCCTTACTATAGAACTAGATTGACTTAGTCGGGAGTTAATATCTTTTCAAACACATATGTTGTGTATTCTATTCAAACCAAGAGTTTGGCGTAGGCAAATATTCGGTTGTTTCCATATAGTCTACCACGAAGCAAGTAAACGCAAAAACAAGAAAAAAAAGAAATCCACACACATAGAACTTCCATGGTATAGCATTTTTGTGAAAAATTTCATCGGACAATGTTCATTTATGTGTCAATACTTCATATCCTACCATTCATGAGGTTGTAGCCATTTATATATTTTTTGACGTTCAACTTCATAGGCTGTCAAACGTTGCTGTCAAACTGACTTTTCTTTTAGGTGTCTGATCAAGGGACGGCTACATCATTAGTTATTGATTATCTACGGCTTCTTGGTTGCTTCGACACCCAAAATGACATTCTTAATATTTGTTCTTCTGATCTATTAGAAATAATATTCCATACACAAATCCCAAAGACTTTTGAGATACAGTCTTCATACTCTAAACTGTTACTTTCTAGTTCGGATTCTGAAGTACTTCGATTTATTCACAATATTGTTACGCAGTGTTTTGCCTTATTTAGGTACTTCTAATCAAGTTCAGATCCTGAATTTTTGGATGGATTTTGAGGCTTTGAAACTAAAATATATGAAACGACAGCCACAATTACTACAAGTATATTGGAAGAGCTTAAAAAGAACCGTCAAAAAATTTCTTGCAATGGATCAATTACGTAACAATGTTTTACTTTACTCGCGATTTATTAAGCTTTGTGACATAGCTGGTGAAAGGGAACAAAGTACTAACATTTTTTTTAACTTTAATATCTTGTCAAAATAGAACTATTTTCGATTTGCCAGATGAGGAAAAATGTGATATGCTCCAAATTTTGATTGATAATGCTGTGGTGATGCTTAACAATTTTAGAAATGGACTCGTTGAGAAATGTGAAATGTTGAATAGCATGGTTCAAATTCTGTGTGAAGATGACTTTGTTCCTAATAAGAGGATAAGCATAGAAAGTGTTCGAAGGGCGAAGAATCGTGTTCAAGCCATTGTTGAGGATATAGATGGGGATATGATAGAAAATTTGAGATGTCTCTGGTGTCAAACTTTGGCGATTTTAAGTTTTGCTTGTGATGGCTTTAAGGAAGTTTATAAAGTGACGAAACAAGTTTTAGAAGACCAACGGAAGATACTTGTTAAGTAAGTAAAATTTGTATTTAATGGTGCTGGGCTTTATTTAATATAGAGCAGAAATGTGTTTCGTAAAACTGATATTTAGTTTATTTTTGGGGCCATCACTGTTTGGTAATATGATGTTTTTCACTTTTTTGGTTGCCCTTTTTGTGTGGTCTTAATGAAAGAAGGTGAATTTTATTGAAAATATGAACACCTTAAAGAGGTGTTCTTAATTTCCTTGCACCCCTCTTTTTTTGGTCTTGCCTTTAAGTTTGTTTAATTATTTACTCTCTTTTTTTGTAGCAACTGAATCAGTGAAATAATATATTCCACTATATTATCATGGTCGTCTTATCCAATAGGCCTGTGATCTTACAGTAGCCTGAGAAAGGATTAAAAATTGAAATTTTACGAATCTATCTATCTTAATATAACCATAGTTTGTCCAAAATCCGGCCAACCGGCTAGGGCCAAAAGAAAAAGCAGGTCGCCCTCGAATGAAGTGGGGAGGTTTGTAAGGACAGATTTATGGGAAATGGGAACTTCTTGGGAAGGCTTAAAAAGGGAGGCTTTGAATAGATTAGGATGGAGAAGTGTGAGTATCTATTTTGGCATAAGGCGCCTTGGTGCTGCAGTGAGTTGTTTGTAGTATTAGTCAATATAACCGAAAATGGCAAATGCAATTTTTTTATCATTTTTGTTTTACAAATTCATAGAGGTTTGTAATGTTCATACGGAGCTATTGGAAGAGTGTGCTGTATTTTGTCAATGTTTTCACAATTGCTCTTGCTTGGTAAAAAAAAAAAAAAAAAAAAAAAAAAAAAATGGACCAGCTGCTATTGCTCTTTATTATCGATAACGCTCTGTCATCTTTCTGCTAGCTGTACTATTCCTTTTCACAGATAAACCTCGCTTTGTTAGTGGAAAATTGATCGAGGTGCTGATTTACGCCTCATACAAATTAGAATTTTTTACTTAAACCGATTGTTGGTCAACCATAAAGATGTGGGAACTTGGTCATGATATGCGCTACACCTGCTGCTAAATGATGTTCCCTTGTCGTTTGCTGTCAAAATTCAACTTGTATAAGTGTCTTCAAAAATGTTTGTGTCATATGATGTTCAGTTCGGACAGTGCTGGAAATTAGCTTCCTGGAAAATTTGTTCGTTAAAGACATGTCCTAATTAGACAACTATCTGTAAACTAAATACGAAAAGCACTTTTCAATAAAATTACAGGGCAATGGAATACCTTGGAGGGGGGGGGGGGGTGTTTGCCCTCCAATGAATGTCAACCTTTAAATAGGTCGTTAGAATTTTATAGGTAGTTAGAATCCGTTTCGGACCAAATGAGTCCCCTCACAAGTTTTTACTACTAAACCTTATATATGAAAACGGTTGAAAAAAAAAAATCATGGGAGACACTCTTTACTGAAGCAACGCCAGTGCACTGATTTCTGTTCGTCTAGGTTTTAATAGTAATATCTGTCTATTTTTAAGATTGGCTAGTTTGTTCTTCTTAATTCCCATATTTTTACGTTTTATTTATTCATTTGTTATAGTTTATTTTTGTTTTAAGTTTTGACTTATTGGGTGGCTTTGTTTCTGATTGTTTTTGGATTTCATAAAGCTCTTTACTTTCCTTTGAATACTTTCAAACGTTTTATATATTATTGAGGAATTTTATTGAGTAAAATAATTTCTGTTAGAACTATTTTTCAAGTTTATTGGTTTGCATGATTTACTCGTGTTTTCGGGGATTTTTTAGGGCAAAGTTTTTTATGGTTAAGTAATACATTTATAAACTTATCTGCACAGAGGGTAGAGGAAGGGTTATTCTTTTTCCCACCCCCGAGAGCCGTTTGAAGGACCCCCTAAAAAATATAAGGATAATGGACTAAATATTTTTTTCTGATTTTGACCCCCCCCCCCCCTCCCTACCTCCTAGGAAAAATGCTCTGGCGCCTCCCTTTCCTAAGTGTAGGCCCTTTTGCAAAAACAATATATATATATATATATATATATATATATATATATATATATATATATATATATATATATATATATATATATATATATATATATATATATATATATATATATATATATATATATATATATATATATATATATATATATATATATATATATAAAAATTTGAATTTGATGATCTCACTGGTGATATCCCATAGTCATGTTGCTGTACCCAAAGTAAATTGCACATCTCGCATTTTATAATTTTACAGAATATTGAAATAAACATTATTGTCAAATAGTTGCCAGCAATTTTTTTCTGAGAATTTGAACATTTAAGTTGTAGAAGCATTGTGGCTCAATAATTTTTTCAAATTTGGTATTTAGCCCGCATAATTAGCTTAGGTTTTCTCTTAGCTAGAAGTAATGGAATATTTTTTTTCCCAATAATAGCGTGTCTCCTTTCTAGCGCCTCTTCGACTGTGATCACTCGATAAGACCCGCTAGAGGAATCTTTTTTAACAGTTAATTTATTATCTGAATGGTGTGAAGTGCGCTGTGTGGATCTTACAATAATATAAAAAACCATGGTAATATCAGACAGATAATATTAGTCATCTATCAGTAATAAAAAATTGCCTTTTATGGCCTGTTGATTAGCGGTTATTATTTTTATTTATTTCTTTTTTTACTCTTCGTATTCGGAGGAAATAAAAAGTTTGAATTTGAATTTTGAATTTGAATGTTCAAAATTTTTGAACATATATTCTAAAACTTCTAGTGGGATAAGACCCACTGGAATGATCTTTCATAACTATTAATTTGTTATCTGAATAGTGTGAAATGTGCTGTGTGTGGATCTTACAAAAATTTAAAAACCATGGTAATATTAGTCAGGTAACATTAGTCATCTATCAGTAATAAAAAAATTCCCTTTTTTAACGTAATGTTCAAAATTTTAGAACATAAATTCTAGAACTTCTAGTAGGATAAGACCCACTAGAAGAATCTTTCATAACTATTGATTGGTTATCTGAATAGTGTAAAGTGTGCTATGTGGATCTTACAATAATATAAAAACCATGGTAATATTAGACAGGTTACATTAGTCATCTATCATTAATAAAAAAAATTCCTTTTTAAAGTTAGGTTCAAAATTTTAGAACATAAATTCTAAAATTTCTAGTAGGATAAGACCCACTAGAAGGATCTTTCATAACTATTAATTGGTTATCTGAATAGTGTAAAGTGTGCTATGTGGATCTTACAATAATATAAAAACCATGGTAATATTAGACAGGTTACATTAGTCATCTATCATTAATAAAAAAAATTCCTTTTTAAAGTTAGGTTCAAAATTTTAGAACATAAATTCTAAAATTTCTAGTAGGATAAGACCCACTAGAAGGATCTTTCCATAACTATTTATTTGTTATCTGAATAGTGAGAAATGGGCTGTGTAGATCTTACATAAATATAAAAACCATGGTAATATTAGTCAGATAACATTAGTCATCTATCAGTAATAAAAAATTTCCTTTTTAACGTAATATTCAAAATTTTAGAACATAAATTCTAAAACTCCTAGTGGGATAAGACCCACTAGAAGGATCTTTCATAACTATTAATTTGTTATCTGAATAATTTGGTGTGCTGTGTGGATCTTACAATAATATAAAAACCATGGTAATATTAGACAGGTTACATCTTTCATTACTATTAATTAAAAAAACTTTTTCCACAAAATAAGTTTTTTCAAAGAAAAGTAAAGAACTCCATTAAAAAAAATGAGTAAAAAAAAAATTAAATAATCTACCAAGCGTGAAACTACCACAAATCAGCATTGATAAATAAATGAAACCCAAAACGAACAGAAATTACAATAAATATCCGAGTCAAACTGAAAACGAGCAGAAATTAACAAAAGTTGGGCGCAAAACCCCTATGCCTTCCCAAGGCCAGAACAAAATTTGCACTTTACTGAAAAAAATATAAATGTTTTTACTTTTATAACTTTAATAAATCAAATAATATTAACATTTTGATTACTAAATATTAGTACATGTATATTAAACTTACAATGCACATTCATTTGTATTTTTTTCAGTAAAGAGCAAATTTTGTTCTGGCCTTGGGAAGGCATTGGGGTTTTGCGCCCAACTTATGTTAATTTCTGCTCGTTTTGAGTTTGACTCGGTTATTTATTGTAATTTCTGTTCGTTTTGGGTTTCATTTATTTATCAATGCTGATCTGTGGTGGTTTCACGCTTGGTAGATTATTTGATTTTATTTTTGCTCATTTTTTGTTTAATGGAGTTCTTTACTTTTCTTTGAAAAACTCATTTTGTGGAAAAAGTTCTTTTAATTAATTTCTGTCCGTTTTATATTGACATAGTCTTTTCAGGGAAAAAGAAAATAATACTTTAAATCTTTTCGTTTTTTAAGACTTTATAGTTCGGCCTGCTATTTGTATGCTGGAGAAAAATTTTCATCAATTTTTAACAACATACACCCTTTTAAAAATCTGGACACAAATAGCACTGTTTAATTTAGTTTCATACCTCCTCTAGTAACCTGAAATGGAAAACTTGATACCATTCTAAAAAAAATATGTTTACTTTCTTTGATAGCTTGGATACACTTACGCTATTTTGATTTGGTTAAATTTTAAGAACAGAAGTAGCCCCGAAAGTTTGAACATAAAACCCTCAGTCGTTCTTGGGATACTGCTGAGATGCCTTATGGGGAATTAGCATTATCACAGTGCATTTTGATTTAATCTTAAGGCAACATTTAGTTTTTAAACATAATGGGAAAATGGGAGGGTGGGAGTGGAAGGGGGATTAGTTGCCCTCCAATCACTTTCGAATATTAAAAAGGGCATCAGCCCTTTCTATTTTCAATCGAATGAGCCCTGTTCGAAGTTCCCACGACAACTCCTTTCGATACGAAGTGCCCTGGTCTAAACAACAACAATAACAAAAAATATCACTAATCACTTTCGACTATTAAAAAGGGCACTAGCCCTTTGAATTTCAAATCATTAAGCCTGTTTTGAAGTTTCTACGACAACGCCTTCTATAAAAACCTTATATGCCCCCAGGGCATAACTTAAAACTCTTGCCCTGAGGGTTGTGGGGAGTGACCTCCTCAAAAACATATTTTCTATCTAGAAATCAACTACGCTGAACAAAATGGCTATCTCAAAATTTCGATTGGATGTGTTTGGGGGAATGATGGGCGTGAGGGGGGGGGGGGCTAGTTGCCCTCCAATCACTTTCGACTACTAAAAAGGGCACTAGCCCTTTGAATTTCCAATTGAATAAGCCTGTTTATGTTTTCTACGACATCGCCTTCTATAAAAACCTTTAGATTAGGGTTGTGGGGGATTGTCGTCTTCAAAAACATATTTTCTATCTGGAAATCAACTACGCTGAACAAAATGGCTATCTCAAAATTTTGATTGGATGTGTTTGGAGGAATGATAGGCGTGGGGGGGCTATTTTCCCTCCAATCACTTTCGACTATTTAAAAGGGCACTAGCCCTTTGAATTTCCAATCGAATGAGCCTGTTTTGAAGTTTCTACGACAACGCCTTCTATAAAAACTTTATATGCCTCCAGGGCATAACTTAAATTAAAAACCTTGGTAATATTAGACAGGTTACATTAGTCATCTATCAGTAATAAAAAATAAATTCCTTTTTTAAGTTATGTTCAAAATTTTAGAACTAAATTCTAAATCTTCTAGTGGGATAAGACCCACTAGAAGGATTTTTCATAACTATTAATTTGTTATTTGAATAGTGTGAAATGTGCTGTGTGGATCTTACAAAATATAAAAACCATGGTAATATTTGTCAGATAAGATTAGTCATCTATCAGTAAAAAAATTTCCTTTTTAACGTAATGTTCAAAATTTTTGAACATAAATTCTAAGACTTCTAATGGGACAAGACCCAATAGAAGGATCTTTCGTAACTATTAATTTGTTATCTGAATAGTGTGAAGTGTGCTGTGTGGATCTTACAATAATATAAAAACCATGGTAATATCTGAAAGATAATATTAGTCATTTATCAGTAATAAAAAAAAAAAAAATCCTTTTTAAAGTAATTTTCAAAATTTTAGAACATAAATTCTAAAACTTCTAGTGGGATAAGACCCACTAGAAGGATCTTTCATAACTATTAATTTGTTATCTGAATAGTGTGAAATGTGCTGTGTGGATCTTACAAAAATATAAAAACCATGGTAATATTAGTCTGGTAACATTAGTCATCTATCAGTAATAAAAAAATTTCCTTTTTAAGGTAATGTTCAAAATTTTAGAACATAAATTCTAGAACTTCTAGTGGGATAAGACCCACTAGAAGGATCTTTCATAACCTTAATTTGTTATCTGAATAGTGTAAAATGTGCTGTGTGGATCTTACAAAAATATAAAAACCATGGTAATATTAGTCTGGTAACATTAGTCATCTATCAGTAATAAAAAAATTTCCTTTTTAACGTAATGTTCAAAATTTTAGAACATAAATTCTAAAACTTCTAGTGGGACAAGACCCAATAGAAGGATCTTTCATAACTATTATTTGTTATCTGAATAGTGTGAAGTGTGCTGTGTGGATCTTACAATAATATAAAAACCATGGTAATATCTGAAAGATAATATTAGTCATTTATCAGTAATAAAAAAAATTCCTTTTTAAAGTAATTTTCAAAATTTTAGAACATAAATTCTAAAACTTCTAGTGGGATAAGACCCACTAGAAGGATCTTTCATAACTATTGATTTGTTATCTGAATAGTGTGAAATGTGCTGTGTGGATCTTACAAAAATATAAAAACCATGGTAATATTAGTCTGGTAACATTAGTCATCTATCAGTAATAACAAAGTTTCCTTTTTAACGTAATGTTCAAAATTTTAGAACATAAATTCTAGAACTTCTAGTGGGATAAGACCTACTAGAAGGATCTTTCATAACTATTAATTTGTTATCTGAATAGTGTAAAATGTGTTGTGTGGATCTTACAAAAATATAAAAACCATGGTAATATTAGTCTGGTAACATTAGTCATCTATCAGTAATAAAAAAAATTTCCTTTTTAACGTAATGTTCAAAATTTTAGAACATAAATTCTAAAACTTCTAGTGGGACAAGACCCAATAGAAGGATCTTTCATAACTATTAATTTTTTTATCTGAATAGTGTGGAGTGCGCTGTGTGGATCTTACAATAATATAAAAACCATGGTAATATCTGAAAGATAATATTAGTCATCTATCAGTGATAAAAAAATTGCCTTTTTAAAGTAATGTTCAAAATTTTAGAACATAAATTGTTGGGATTCTCTTTCTAATTTATAGGTCTGAAGGCTTTAATTCCATTGTGCTGCAACTAGGTTCGGCCTCAGTAAGTAGAAATGAGATAGGAGCGTATCCAGCACTTGCATGCTTAATTGTGTACCTGATGGAAAAATTCCCATGCTCGCCATCGGTTGTAACTAGTTTTCTAGAATATCAGGTAGGTTAGCTTACTATTCTTTATAATTTACAACAATTCTTTTAATATTCCGAAATTAAACCTGAAAGATAATAGAGAATTTGGGAAGCCTAGTCCCACTTGTCATTTAAAGAAAAGTCTTATTGCTTCATTGCCTGGCACCTGGAGCTGGCCAGCCTCTTGTCTTCTTTTTAATCACCTCATTTTTGTAGAATAACCCTAATTGTCTAGTTTTTTATGAACAGGAATCTTATAATGTTCTATATTTCGAATGTAGAAAACGCTCTTTCTCCTACATCCTCCCCCAGGGAGTCCCACTCCCTTCTGGAAGATCGAATAGACACTAAATGTTTCTATCCCTCTCCCCCCCTCTGGAAGGATAAATAGACGCAAAATGTGTCTTCCAAATATGTAACAAAATGTACTACTGAAACCATTTTTTTTTTTGTTTTACCCCCCCCCCCCCCCCCCCCTCCTCGAAAAAAATTAAGCTGATGTCGTGTGATAGTGAAGGTTAAGCTTGAGTCTAATTTTATTAAAATCCTTTCATTGGTATGTAGAGTAACCACACTCGCAATGAGTCTAAAAAATGCCGTCGGGGTCTAATTCTCATTTATTTGCTGCTCAAGCTGCAATGTATTCCTTGCAAGAAATTGAATAAAGAGGTAACAAGGGACAACAAGGTATCTAAAAATTCAAAAATAAATAATTAATAGCATTTAGATGGCAGTTTAGTTTTGCTGCTTACGCTGTAGAAATAATAGACTAATTCCAAAGAGCAAAATGTTAAATGAACTTTACTGCAAATAATTCAACACGATCATTTTGATGTTTAAAGCAGAAAATGTCTTTCGAAAATGGAAAATAAATTGTCTTGAGAATGTTTTGCTTAGCCTTTTCAGCTAAATAGGTTCTTTGGGGTTCAGAGCAAAAAGCGGTAAAAAAAAAAAGTAAAAATACTAAAACTCACTGTAAATACGGCTATGACATGAAACAAGACATGTATCTAAAATGGCGATCTGGCAATGTAATAGCCAATCTTTTGAATAGAATATTTACGTAAATGTAGTCAATCAGCATGTTCTTGCACTGACCTTTTTTCTTCTTTTCTTCTGTTATCTACCTTCATTTCTGATGCAAATTCTTCCTCCAGATTTCGTTTCTCCTCTTGTGCTTGCGTATATTATAGCTATGTTGTTATGTAGCCAGGACCGATTTAAAGCTTTGACGCTTCTAGGCCCAAGCGTTTTTGCCGCTTCGTTTTTGCGAGATTTTCGGGGAAATTCCCGAAATTTTGGGGATAGTGGAAGCAATGAACAGAACGGAACTGATAAGCCAAGAGTAATGAAAGAAGGTGATATCGAAATCTCAGCTGTTATTCTTGGGAGGCATATGACAGTTTATATGCGGCAACGGAATTTCTCTGTCCTATAATTGTCACGTTCACAGTTAGCTCAATCCATCATCATTCATTGTTATTGTTTTAGTTTAATCCATGAAAAATCGTTCATTTTTGTACGAGACAAGATTGATTATGGAATGAAACTAAAAAAATGAACCTTGTATATAGACTTGAATACTTTTCCTATTGTCAGTAACTATGACCTTGGCTGAGATTGTTTTGACAAAAAAAAAAATTATGAACAGCAATGTTAGAAAAAAATACGTATTTGCAACCTAGATGATATAAGTACATTTTAACAATTTCTTTCTTCGTCCCAAGGCTGTCTTTATGGCACCGTGGAGCTTATAGTACTGTCATGCCGTGAGTCTGGGGCATGACAGTGACAGTCTGGGGAGACTACGGTTTAAACAAATTCGCACAAAACCTCTGAATTCCAGATGAGGCGGGAAAACGCCTTGTCCTGTTGTAAGTACAAGTAGGTAGTGTGGGGCTCCAGAATAGGAAAGTGCATTGGGCTCATGTGATTTGCCTTAATCTTGTGTAAAATGTAAAATTAGCCTGACTTATGAAGCCCCGAGGCTTGTTGGTCTCCCAGTAAAGTATCTGTCGGGCCCTTACGTTGTTACAGCCCTGCTTCTCCTATTTTTGTTTCAGTCTCGTTGAGTTCTTCAGATAAAAAAACAAACAAAAAGAAAACACGAATAAACTTAGATAGTATAGCATGTGCATCCGAAAGCTTGACTCTCTGGCAAGTAACATAAACAAATATTTTATTTAGTTTTAAAATGAATTCGACCTCTTATAATTTATGTTCGTCGTAGCCGAAGCATTGTTTAAAAACTTTTTTTCTAGCAATTGTCCCGAGGCTCACGGCGATTGTGTGTTGCTGCCGCTAACCTGATTCGAGAAAAAAACAATTGTGAATATCTCGTCTTTGCTCTTGCTTTGTCGTACCAGTTCATTGATGATATTTTGAAAGAAGGAGAAAAAGACCTTTGGTGTGATGTTGGTAAGTTTATATTCATCAGGTCATTGTTGTGATTTTTTAACTGTACTTGTTATTTGATGAGTTTATGTAGTTGACATTTCAAAATGTTGGATTTTACCTAATGTTTTGTAGAAATATCCTGACATTGAAAACTAAGATTTATAGTTGTAAATAGTAAAATATAAAATTGAAAAGTGTAAAAAAAAAAACGGTAAAGGACAGCTTCTGTTTGCCGATTATACTTTTTCCTTTTCTGGTAAATGATGTGTGCAAAAGTGTTTATAGTTCACATCTTTAGGTAAAGGATAAAAATTTCTTTGTTTTTTTTTTTGGGGGGGGGGGCATAAAAGTAATTTATCCTGCAGTATACATAACTGTATAAAACCTAATATAATTTGTCCACATACCGATATTTTCGTGCGTTTTAGTGTCCTTTCTATAAATTTTTTCAACGGGGTAAGATTCTCCTTACAGTTTTCATATGGGAGTGATTGGAAGAGTATAATTGAAATTATAAGTTTAAACAGGTATGACCATAAGTGGAGGGTGAGTGGCTTGGGTTCCAAGACACAAAAACTACTTTTAGGACGTCATTTTCCAGTTTTCTCGGGGGACTCTTTGGATCATTGCCGGGAGGAGGATGATCCACCTCCTATTTCAGATATGGTTAGGATATTCCTTAGGTTGGCACATCATGCAATGTAAGACCCTTATCCTTAATAGGTCTACTTATAGATCTCTTTTATTGTGTTTGTTTTTTTCATCTTTTTCTTTTTAGGAGCAGCTTGAAATATTTTATTGCTATGCATTACTGAATGGTAAACGAAACTTCAGAAATTAAATAAAAGCTATCACTTGAATCTAAGACCACCCACCACCCTCCCCCTAAAAAGTTGCCCTATTTGAAATAAAAAGTATGATTTGTCGCCTTTTTTTTTTTTTTTTTTTTTTTTTTTTTTTTTTTTTTTTTTTTTTTTTTTTTTTTTTAAAGATTGTCCCTCCACATTAAAACATACAAATGTATTTTTTTGAAGAAAGAGAAAATGTTATGAAACTGGCCGAAATTGAGTTTCAAGTCTATGGTTTTGCTAGTTTTGAAAATAAAAATGTATAGAATAAGTGCTCCTGAATTTTATTTTCTCGCCAAAGAAAATAGGAAAGAGCTAAGAAACAGGTCTTTCGGGCTTGAACATTTCCGTACTTGAATTGGAAACTGCTAGCACGGTAGACATTGTGACGTTACGTAGCTAAATTAAAAAGTAAAAATGCATGCAATGAAAGCTTCACATAAAGAACCTGGACCATGAACTGGTTTACTGGTTATACTACTGGGCAAAGATCAAGATTTTATGATTGTTCTCAGTACTGGTAGATGGTGTTTTTTTTTTCTTTTTTTTTTTGAGGCCAACTTGTTTTCACTCTTACCGCTTCCAAATACTGTTTGTTGTCGACATCAGTTGAGGTCACTCTCCTTGTACTCCCCGCACGTTGCAGGAGTACAAGGAAATTGATCCTGCAATATATCAGTTTATTGTGTTGATGCGCCAATAACGTTTAAAAAACACTGTTCTACAATTTTTTACTTTAAGACTTAGCATTGACTAGGATAGTAGCGCAAGAGATTAAAGAAAAAAAGAGTTCATTTCTTAAGTACTGTATTTATATTTTGCCCTCTAGGCATCTCTCCTCAAATAGACATTGACGGATTTATGTTCAAGACAAGAAATTTTTTGAGTTCAGTTTTGCATGACAAAATGCCGTATCAGAGGAATGTCTTGCTATGGCTTATGTACCTTAAATTTCTGTCACGAATGGGATTCAAAAAGGAGCTGGAAAGTGCTGCCTACCAGGCTTTGAGAGAATCTCCTTTTTCAAAGGTATGTTGACACTTTAATGTTCAAGTAAGCTACATATTGCTACTAATGGGATTCTTGTTTTAGGCTTGTGCATTTAGCTGTCTGTGTGTTTAGTTCTCTGTTTTAAGTTATCTTTTATTTTTTATATATTTCCTTTGCTGAGGTGTATATGCTGATACGCTTTTATTGACTTTCATATGTGGAGGTATATCCTGGATCTGAACGAAAAGCAGCCCATTCTCAAATTGGGAGAATGATAGGTTATGGGACAAGATTTAAAGGAAGTGGTAAGCTTATGAGAAGGAGCAAAGAGTAGAGTTTCGAGAAGACTGAGGTGAGGAAATTGTTCCTAATTGGATTTTTCTCAGGCGGTTAAGAGCTGTGATGAGTTGGTTTTAGTAGTAGTTTGGCACTACAAAATAAGGAAATCTAGGAAAGCTGTGAAAATATTTCCGCCGATATCTTTTTAAAATTTAACATAAATTTTCGAATAGGTTTTTTTTTGTATTCGTCTCCTTCTCATTCTTTTAAAATATTGAATAACGTTTATAGAGTTAATATTGAGTGTCTGATGAGATCTTCCTATAAATTTCATTGGGTATCATTTGGTACTGGGACTGTATTATTTGTGATAAAAGAGTCTCAAATACTAGTCCCCGTCATTGATAGATTTTACTCATAAATTTGTGATAAGGAAAATCTGCCTTTTTTATCAGAAAATTCATGACGCCCCCTAAAATGAGGTTAGACAGATAAAAACCATTTACAGTTGAATTCAACTCATTTAAAAAAAAAAAATATAAAAAATCTAATTTTCTGCCCGCTTAGAGAAAACCTATATTAATCTTTAGCTCATTTCTCCGCCTGGCTGTGAAAGAGTAGCCTTCAGTGCCAAGCCCCTTGGAGCACGGCAGCAACTGTAACCATAGATTTACCATCCTGGTAAATCTCTCTGGTAAAAACGTATATGTCCGGTTTTAAGTTTGTGTTTTGTCGTGGAAGTAAACCATCAGCTGTAAGGCTAGTTAACGGATATAAAGACACATCTTGACCAAAAATGAAATAGAAACTAAAAGCTAATAAGGCACTTTCTCCTAGGAGCAAATGCTCTTTTACCTTTCATATTTTTACTTGAACCGCCTAAATACCCATCTAAATCCCTGGCTGCTAATTCGTCACAATATGGTGGTAACGGATGACAACAAAGTACCTCTCCCCTTACGAAGTTTGAATTGAGCACGCACATATGAAACTGTAAATGTAACTGTTGGCCTGATTTGTATGAATTCTGCCAGTCTATCTGTTAACAGGCTGACGACTGAAATCTACCTCTCCCCCCCCCTCCGCCCACAGAAAAGTGGTTGAATCGGGAACCCCTGAAAGGTACAACAAAGAGCGTCTGACTTGTCATCAACTTTGGTACGGTTCTAAAATCCACTTCGGACATGTGCACTAATGACAAAAATTTAGGAATGCCCTTCCTTCGCCTCTTGAGAAGTCAAGTCGCTACTGAAACCCAAAGAAAGTATTACTAGAGTGTAAGCTGTTTTCTTGATCATGTTTAGTTAAGATTTGACAATCATTCTGGTAGGTGTTCTTTTTTGTGCATTGAAGTGAGATTTATATAATCTGGAAATCGCACTGGAATACGATATCCCGCAGAATCTATTCTGAAGGGATATTTCTGTTCGCATAACTGGGCAGGTAAATTATCTGGTTTTCAGGTAATTAATTGGCTTATTGTTTTGTTTTTTTTTTCTCATAAGGGAATATGGTGCCAAAAATTCTACTATCCTTTGCTCAATTTCCAGGGGAAAATATTTAAGTATTCCCCTGTTAGCAACGTCGCATCGGTTTTTTTCTTATGAGTGTGACCGAAACGGAACACTTTTACTAAAGACGAATTTAATAAAGCCTTAATGGGTTCCCATTCGCTTTCGTTTGCAATGTTTCTGGATATTTGATAAGTACTTTTTTTAAGGAGTTGATTTTATGTGCAGTAGACCTGATACCCGAGAAGTTTGGCTTTTTATACAAGATAATGAATGACAAAGACATGAGAGTTAGAATTCCTTTGGAAGAATTGGATCTCCTTTTGGATGACGCAAATCAAAACCTAACAGAAGATCTTTGATGTAAATTTTACTTGTTTTTCGTTCAAGTTACTAGTTTTGTTTTCTGTTTAACCGTTTGCAGATATTAATAATGAAAAATTTGAAGTATTTTTCGCCTTATTCAAAGCTTTTATGCATTTTAAAGAACGCTACATATGTCTCATAAACCCCATGTTTTATTTCATCATTTTTCCTTCTAGTTTTAGTTCGGGATCGCCTCGACGTCAAGCATTTCTATCATGAGGCTTGAGAAGTCAGAAACCAAATCGTTATTTGCTTTGTTCTAGATATAGTCATGCTAATCTAAAACGTAGATGTTTTCTATTCATTTCTCTGGTCGAAACTATTTTAATCTTGCATATATATAAAAAATCTTGCATAAATCAAAATCTATAGCATAAATCATAAATCAAAAGCATAAATCATATATAAATCAAAATCTTGCATAGTATGTAGGGGCTCTTCCTTCCATTAACATTCTGGCTGTAAAGATTTTCTATTTTTGCTATAAGCAGATTTTGATTTCTTTGGAAGAAAATCCCATATTTCTAGACAGGGCCTTAAGACATTTTCTTTTCATTTGTATCTTTAATGTTGCTCCTTACTTTCGTTAGAAATTTTTTTCTATATTTAATTTCCGCTTGTTTTTATTTAATATTAATTTTTTAAAAAAATTTCCGCAAAATAAGTTTTTCAAAGAAAAGTAAAGAACTCCATTAAACCAAAAATGAGCAAAAATAAAATCAAATATTCTACCAAGCGTGAAACTACCGCAAATCAGCATCGATAAATAAATGAAACCCAAAACGAAACAAAACTACAATAAATAACCAGAGTCAAACTCAAAACGAGCAGAAATTAACATGAGTAGGGCTCAAAACCCCTATGCCTTCCCAGGCCAGAGCATAATTGTACTTTACTGAAAAGATATAAATGTTTTTACTTTTATAACTTTAATAAATCAAATAATATTAACCTTTTGATTACTAGATATCAGTTTATGTATATTAAACTGACAATGCACATTCATTTGTATTTTTTTCAGTAAGGTGCAAATTATGTTCTGGCCTTGGGAAGGCATAGGGGTTTTGAGGAAGGCATAGGGAAAGAGAATATAATTCTTTTGATCTTTCAGTTTTTTCAGACTTTATAGTTCTCGTGCTATTTGTATGATGAAGAAAAAATTTCAGCAATTTATAACAACATACACCCTTTTAAAAATCTGGACACAAATAGCAGTGTTTAATTTAGTTTCATGCCTCCTCTAGGAGACCTGAAATATAAAACTTGATACCATTCGCCAAAAAAATCTGTTTACTTTCTTTGATAGCTTGGATACACTTACGCTATTTTGCTTCGGTAAAATTTTAAGAGCAGAATAATCCCCGAAAGTTTGAATATAATACCCTCAGTCGTTCTTGGGATACTGCTGAGGTGTCTTACTGGGAATTAGCATAAATACAGTGCATTTGATTTAATCTTAAGGCAACATTTAGTTTTTAAATATAATGGGCAAATGGGAGGGTGGGGGTGGGAAGGGGGCTAGTTGCCCTCCAATCACTTTCAACCATTGAAAAGGGCATTAGCCCTTTCTATTTTCAATCGAATGAGCCCTTTTTGAAGTCCCTAAGACAACTCCTTCGATACGAAGTGCCCTGGTCTAAAAAAAAAGAAAGAAAAAAATAATAATACATTGTACCCACACCGTTCTTTACTATAAAAATGTCGAGCCTTCCAATCACTTTCGACTATTAAAAAGGGCACTAGCCCTTTCAATTTCCAATCGAATGAGCCCTTTTGAAGTTTCTACGACAATGCTTTCAATAAAAAACTTATATGCCACCAGGGCTTAACTTACAACCCTTGTCCTGAGGGCTGGGGGGGGGTGTCATCCTCAAAGACCTAATTTCCAGAACTTTCAACTACGTTGAGGAAAATTGCTATCTCAAAATTTTTATTGGATGTGTTTGGGGAAATGGTGGGTGTAAGAGGGGTGTTAGTTATCCTCGAATCACTTTCGACTATTAAAAAGGGCACTAGCCGTTTCAATTTTCAATCGAATGATTCTTTTTTGAAGTTTCTACGACAACGCTTTCTATAAAAATAACCTTATACGCCCCCAGGGCATGACTGACAACCCTTGCCCTGAGGGCTGTGGGTCAAGTGTCATCCTCAAAAACATAATTTCCAGACTTTTTAACTACGTCGAACAAAATGGCTATCTCAAAATTTTGATTGGATGTGTTTGGGGAAATGGTGGGGTGTGAGAGGGGTGTTAGTATCCTCCAATCACTTTTGACGATTAAAAAGGGCACACGCCCTTCTAATTTCCAATCGAATAAGCCTTTTTTGAAGTTTCTACAACATCGCTATCTATAAAAAACTTTATATGTCCCCAGGGCATAACTTACAACCCTTGCCCCGAATGCTCTGAGGGGTTTATCATCCTCAAAGACCTAATTTCTAAAACTTTTAACTACGTTGAACAAAATGGCTATCTCAAAATTTTGATTGGATATGTTTGGGGAAATGGTAGGTGTGAGAGGAGTGTTAGTTATCTTCCAATCACTTTTGACGATTAAAAAGGGCACAAGCCCTTCTAATGTCCAATCGATTGAGCTCTTTTTGAAGTTTCTACAACATCACTATGTATAAAAACCTTATGTGCCCCGAGGGCATAACTTACAACCCTTGCTCAGAGGGCTCTGAGGGGGTTATCATCCTCAAAGACCTAACTTCTAACACTTTTAACTACGTTGAAGAAAATGGCTATCTAAAAATTTTGATTGTATATGTTTGGGGAAAAGGTGGGCGTGAGAGGGGGGTTAGTTGCCCTCAAATCACTTTCAACTATTAAAAAGGACACTAGCCCTTTGAATATCCAGTCGAATGAGCCCTTTTTCATGTTTCTACGACAAAGCTTTCAATAAAAACCTTATACGACCGGGCTTAACTTACAACCCTTACCCTGAGGGATGTTAGGGGAGTGAACTCAAAATTTTGATTGGATGTGTTTGGATAAATGGTGGGCAGGCATGGAGGGGTGTCAGTTGCCTTCCAATTACTTTTGACTATTAAAAATGGCACTAGCTATTTCAGTTTCCAATCAAATGAGCCCTTTTTGAAGTTTCTACGACAACACTTTCTATAAAAAACATTATATGCCCCCAGGGCATAACTTACAACCCTTGCCCTGAGGGCTGTGGGGGGGGGGGGGGTTGTCATCCTTAAAGACCTAATTTCCAGAACTTTCAACTACGTTGAACAAAATGGCTATCTCAAAATTTTGATTGGATGTGTTTAGGGAAAATGTGGACGTGAGAGGGGCGTTAGTTGCCCTCCAATCATTTTTGACTATTAAAAAGGGCACTAGCCCTTCGAGTTTCCAATTGAAGGAGCATTTTTTGAAGTTTCTTCGACAACGCTTTCTATAAAAACCTTATATGCCCCCAGGGCATAACTTACAACCCTTGCCCTGAGAGCTGTGGGGGTTGTACTCCTTAAAAACATAATTTCTATCTGGAAATCAACTACGCTGAGCAAAATGGCTATCTCAAAATTTTGATTCGATGTGTTTGGGGAAATGGTAAGCGTGGAAAGGGTGTTAGTTGCCTTCCAATCACTTTCGACTATTAAAAAGTGCACAAGCCACTCCAATTTTCAATCGAATGAGCCCTTTTTGAAGTTTCTACGACAACTCCTTCGACACGAAGTGCCCTGGTCTCAGACCAAGAACCAAAAAAAAAATAATAATACATTGTGTCAACATCGTTCTTTACTTAGGCCTATGATATGAGAGCTCTTTACAACTTTTGCTATGGCAGTAATTCGAGAATAAGGGCTCCTTTAGGTGTATTTTCTTTATACAATCAAATAGGATTTTCGTAGATGAGGGAAGCAGTTGCCTTCTTAAAACTTTCATTTTTAAATTTAATTTTTTTGTCACAATGCTTTGACATTTAGAAACGGATATTTATCTTTAAAACTAAAAGTTCCGTAAAAGGGGGGGGGCTTTCACCTCACTCAGCTGGGATAATCTCTGGACCCACTTTGCGCCTTCAATAAAAATACTTCCTTGTATCTGGTACAAATATACCTACCTTTTTGTTAGAAAGTTGATGGTGGAATATGATGACTGTGTGTTAGAGAGGGAGTGTTCATACGGCTTGCAAAATCTTGGCACAATTCCAGTTCAAACAAAGCACAACACGCCTACTTTTCTCTCTGATAACACAGATCAAGACTGATTGTATGACTCTGCCTCAAGCAAAGTGCAACATGCCTACCTTTCTATTAAAAATCTGATGAGGCGAGATTTTCAATATGATGTTAGTCATCAGTCACAACAAATTTTCAATATGATGTACATGATGGACAAATCTGGTACCAAAAAAAAAGATACGACATGATATATGAGTTGTTCGAGGATTACTGACCAGCCTAAAAAAAATTATCTATCTTTTAGTTCAAAAGTTGATTTTCTCGATGTGGGCCAACTTTCTGATGTCATTAATGAGACAATAGCAAAAGATAACCTCCAGTTTCCGTAGTAATTAAAGAATTATTAAAATTTGTGAGGCACTTATAATACTATTCGTCTGCCTTAGTCCCAGGCACAGAAAATGAAATAACAAAGTCAGCTGGAATCATCAACGGAAATAACATGTAACAATAGAGGACAACAACATTTAGACTTATGTGAAAATGTTCCTTTTGATAATTTTCCGTATATTATACTAAGAAATATTTTGGTGATGGAGCCAGGGGTTCATCGCACATCTTAAGCGCTTTTAAATTTTAGTCTAACTTTGAGACGGATCAAATTTTAAACGGATGCATGGTTTCATGCCTTCTTGAATGAACACAACTTTCCATTCAAGAACAGGAACATACTTTGAAGAAACGAAAGCTTGATGGTATAACTTTTGACTTTGGATTATAAAACTCCTCTTTAGCTCTCATACTCTCATACACTTTATACTCTAGCTTTAAGACAAGAGAAAACCATTCTTTCTTCAATCTCCGGGCAAGAATTTTTTTCGTGTAGAGCCATTTCCTGGGTAGAATTATACGCAAGTTTCCGACATAAAATGTCATATTCATCAATGCGGCCTGAAGTCCATACTTGTTGTAAGGACTGGAGAGGTTAAGCTCCAACCAATTTTTTGTAATAAATTTAAACTGGCGGCATAGGATAAAAAAAAACACAAAGTCAAACATTTGCTTTTGCCATCCAATTTTATCAATTATCGATTGTCTAATTCTGCCCAAAATCTGATCTAAACCTCAAACTCGCGTAAAATTGGAATATAAGGATGCTGAAAATTATGTATGGCCCATGACACACCTGACGTTTTTTACCGAGCGTTTTTTTGCCGTTGCTACTCTAGCGCGGACACACTGTGTGGTAAACATTCTACCGTCGCAGCGTCATTCGATCGTAATAGATCTAATAGATCTTAAATGGGTAATTAATCTAATGGGTCTACCTTATAGTTGATAAATAAATCACAATTAGATCATAAGTCTTTGTATTTTCATTGAATATAGTTGAAAAAACGACAAATGTGCCCCCCCCCCCTCCTACACATTGAAAAAACATTGTATGCCCCCCTCTATGTTCGCATGAATGTATTACCCGTAAAGGCATTGAGCAGGGGGAAGCAGTTAAACTAGAAGCTATTCTGAAAACCAATAGGTAAAAATTTCAAAAATTTATTTATGTAAATGAATGCAAATTTTGTTAAAATTCTATTTATTGTAGGGCACTTAAATTGTACTAACACTCATTTTTTTATTTATATAAAAAGGCTTTGATTTTTTTAAGGTCAAAGGGTGGGGTTGATTTTGGCCCAGACTTCCTTGAATTTCTGGGCACTTCCTAATCAAATTATCTAGCTTTTTTTGCAATTTTGCTCTCTCCCTTCCCGGGAAAAGAATTTCATTTGTGGCTTCCAATTTGTTTTTTTAATGATATACCCTGTACAAACACACTCTCTCATCAGAAGTCGTAAGCGAAAAAAACAAAAAAAAATGTCGAGTGTGTCTGCTTTTATTTAGCTCCATAGGCCACCATTTTGGCGCAAACGTTAAAATAAAAGATCGTTATTTTGCCGTTCGTTTATTGTAGTGACAATGGAAGGCTGTATTTCTGCCGTCGACGTTTGTTGTACCAAGCTTCTTTTTTTTACCGCCCAATGTTTCCGTTGCAATATTATCCAAGACACCTCTAAGAAACGCTCGTTAAAACAGAAGCTTGGTAAAAAAAAAAAAAAAACGCCATGTGTGTCTCGGACCTATATGTATTATACGATTTGGACGGCTACTAAACCATGGTTTCTTAGCTACGATTACCCACTCTAGCTTTGAGTTGCGGTTTGTTAGATTACATGTCACAAAAGCTAATATTTTTAGGTCAAATATCTTTCTTTTTTAATTTAGAAAATAAATAAACTAGGCAATTGAAAAGGATCACATCTAAAAAGCCTAGAAGTCAGTTTTGAAAAAGATGCACGTTTTTCTGAGTTCTTATACAAAAATAATTGGAAAACTTTTATTTCAAAATACAACACAAAACTATATTTAAAAAAAATTCTGGCCATTATTTATGACACAGATCAACTAAGAAAAATCTCTAGGTATATTTACGCACAATCAAGGACATCAAATTACGCACATCAACTCTAAAATTCAGAAAAAATATCATAGTTTTCACACATCACTGGTTATTGTTGAAATGTTTTATCATCTTTGTGGTGGTTTCAGGATTTCTGGAAAAAGGCCATATTTTTTTATGGCTGTTTCTTTGGTTAGGCAGATTTGTATAAATGTAAGCAAAGCTGCACAAAAAAAAACTGTACCGAGGTCAAGGGAATATGAAACCCCGCCCCCCTCTGAATCTGTCACTGCCTCTGAAGAACTTCAACAATGCTCTTAAAACCAATTGCTTGTCTCACAATGCGATTTCCAAGAAAAACTTTAATCCCACATATAAAAAAGTACAAGAAAGAGAAACCTTCCTTCATCTTAGTTTTCAACTCACTGTTTTTATCCAAATGTATAGTATATATTTTGCGAATAGATTTCGGGAGGAACAGCTAGAAACTTCAGAATTTGCTTTCGCTATAAGTATTGAGTAGCGCAAAGTAACCATATTTGCGGGTAAAGTATGCCTATACAGAATAATTTCAAAGTTACCACTTTTCATAGGATACCTAACGATAGACACTTGGGTTAGAGATACGAACACTCAGCCATGACGACCGTGGGTGGGAGTCAGGCGGTCTTCTTTTGCAATATATTTTGAATATGGGGTAAGTTGGGCACGTATTTTGGAAAAGATACAACTTAAGCAAGAAAATGTTTAAATAGTGATAGAAACAAAAAACAATATGTTGTGGTCGAAGCAATTACTGATGGGACTAAAGCTTGTCGTCGTGAATCCTTTTAAAACTTGGGCTTTTTCTTATTAGAATAAGAATTATTTCCGTTTGTAAATTAAACATTTGAATTTTTTCCAGAAGTCGTGTTCCGGAAAATATTGTCGAAAAGTAGCCATTTAATGCAGCTTAATGTTTTACCTTTTTGAGTCGATTAACCAAAAAGACTTTTTGCACAAAATAAGTTTTTCAAAAAAAGTGAAGAACTCCATTAAACAAAAATAGAATCAAGTAATCTACCAAGCATACAACTACCACAAATCAGTATCAATAAATAAATGAAACCCAAAACAAACAGAAAACTAAAATAAGTCAAACTCAAAACGAGCAGAAATTAATCTGAGTAGGTTTTAAACCCTATGCTTTCTAAAAGCCAGAATATAATTTGTACTTCACTGAAAAAAATCAAATGAATTTACTGAAAAAAAATATGCATTGTCAGTTTAATATATATATGCTGATATTTATTCCTTAAAATCTTAATTAATTTTTGTTTTCTTAAATTTATAAAAGAAAACATTTAAAAGAATTTTTTTTGAAGTTTTGTTGAAGTTTTTTATTTATGAAATTTCTACGACAACGCTTTCTTTAAAAATCTTATATGCCCCCGGGGCATAACTTACAACTCTTGCCCTGAGGGCTGTGGGGGAGTGTCCTCTTCAAAAACATAATTTCTATCTGGAAATCAACTACACTGAACAAAATAGCTATTTCAAAATTTTGATTGGAAGTATTTGGGGAAATGGTGGGCGTGGAAGGGATGTTAGTTTGCCTTCCAATCACTTTTGACCATTAAAAAGGGCACTAGCCACTCTAATTTCCAATCGAATGAGCCCTTTTCAAAGTTTCTACGACAACTCCTTCGATACAAAGTGCCCTGGTCTGGAACCAAAAAAAAAATAATACATTGTGCCAACATTGTTCTTTACTTAGGCAGCACGATTGCGCTGCCTATGATTGATTTGTGTTGTCGTATTTTTTTAGCATTAATTACTCTAAATAACCTGAAGGACATTTTGAATTTTTCCACCCTTCTGTATAATTCTTCCAAAATACTGACAAGAGTCATTCTAGGGCGCATCCGAGCAATATGTACAACAGTCATTCCAGAATACCAAGCGGGTTTTAAGCCGAATAGGTCGATGGTCGATCAGATTTCCACAGCCCGTCAGATCATGTCTTCAGGGCAAGGGTTATAAGCTATGCCCTGGGGGCATATAAGGTTTGCATTGAAAGCTTTGTCGTAGAAACTTGAAAAAGGGCTCATTCGATTGGGAATTCAAAGGGCTAGTGCCATTTTCAATAGTCGAAAGTGATTGGAGAGCAACTAACCCCCCTCTCACGCCCACCATTTATCCAAACACATCCAATCAAAATTTTGAGATAGCCATTTTGTTCAACGTAGTTGTAAGGTCTTTGAGGATGACAACCCCTCCCCCTCAGGGCCCTTAGGGCAAGGGTTACAAGTTATGCCCTGGGGGCATATAAGGTTTTTACTGAAGCTTTGTCGTAGAAACTTGAAAAAGGGTGCATTCGATTGGAAATTCCAAGGGTGGTGCCTTTTTTAATAGTCGAAAGTGATTGGAGGACAACTAACCTCCCTCTCTCGCCCACCTTTTCCCCAAACACATAAAATCAAATTTTTTAGATAGCCATTTTTTGTACGTAGTTGAAAGTTCTGGCAATTATGTCTTTGCGGATGACTACCCCCTCCACAGCCCTCAGGGCAAGGGTTGTAAGTTATGCCCTGGGGGCATATGAGGTTTTTATAGAAAGATTTGTCGAAGAAACTTCAAAAAGGGCTCATTCGATTTGAAATTGAAACGGGTAAAGCCCTTTTAATAGTCGAAACTGATTGAAGAGCAACTAACCCCCCTCTCACGCCCACCATTTTCCCAAATAAATGCAATCAATATTTTGAGATATTCATTTTGTTCAACGTAGTCGAAAGTTCTGAAAATTAGGTCTTTGAGGGTGATAACCCTCCCCTCCCCACAACCCTCAGGGTAAAGGTTGTAAGTTATGCCCTGGGGTTATATAAGGCTTTTATAGAAAGTGTTTTCGTAGAAACTTCAAAAGGGCTCATTTGATTGGAAATTGAAAGGGATAGTGCCCTTTTCAATAGTCGAAAGTGATTGAAGGGCAACTAACCCCCCTCTCACACCCACCATTTCCCCAAACACATCCAATCAAAATTTTGACATGGCCGTTTTGTTTAACGTAGTTGAAAGTTCTGGAAATTAAGTCTTTGAGGATGAGGACCCCCTCACAGCCCTCAAGGCAAGGGTTTTAAGTTATGCCTTGGGGGCATATAAGGTGTTTATAAAAAGTGTTGTCGTAGAAACTAAAAAAGGGCTCATTCGATTGGAAATTGAAAGGGCTAGTGCCCTTTTTAATTGTCGAAAGTGATTGGAAGGCTTGACATTTTTATAGTAAAGATCGATCTGGGTATAATGTATTATTATTTTTTTTTTTTTTTTTTTTTTTTAGACCAGGGCACTTCGTATCGAAAGGAGTTGTCGTAAGAACTTCGAAAAGGGCTCATTCGATTGAAAATAGAAAGGATTAATGCCCTTTTTAATAGTCGAAGTGATTGGTGGGCAACTAGTCCCCCTCCTACGCCCACCCTCCCATTTGCCCTTTATGTTTAAAAACTAATTGTTGCCTTAAGATTAAATGAAAATGCGCTGTGTTAATGCTAATTCCCAATAAGGCTTCTCAGCAGTATCCCAAGAACGACTGAGGGTATTATGTTCAAACCTTTAGGACTACTTCTGCTCTTAAAATTTAACCAAATCAAAATAGCGTAAGTGTATCCAAGCTATCAAAGAAAGTAAACAGATTTTTTGGCGAATGGTATCAAGTTTTCTATTTCAGGTCAACTAGAGGAGGTATGAAACTAAATTAAACACTACTATTTGTGTCCAGATTTTTAAAAGGGTGTATGTTGTTAAAAATTGCTGAAAATTTTTCTCTAGCGTACAAATAGAAGGCCAAACTATAAAGTCTTAAAAAAAACGAAAAGATTTAAAGTATTATTTTCTTTTTCCCTGAAAAGACTATGTCAATATAAAACGAACAAAAATTAATTTAAAAAAAAATTTTTCCACAAAGTAAATTTTTCAAAGAACAGTAAAGAACTCCATTAAACCAAAAATGAGCAAAAAATACAATCAAATAATCTACCAAGCTTGAAACTACCACAAATCAGCATCGATAAATAAATGAAACCCAAACGAACAGAAATTACAATAAATAAGCGAGTCAAACTCAAAACGAGCAGAAATTAACATGAGTATTTGATTTATTAAAGTTAAGAAAGTAAAAAAGTATTTATTTTTTTCAGTAAAGTGTAAATTATGTTCTGGCCTTGGGAAGGCAAAGGGGTTTTGAGCCCTACTCATGTTAATTTCTGCTCGTTTTGAGTTTGACTCGCTTATTTATTGTAATTTCTGTTCGTTTTGGGTTTCATTTATTTATCGATGCTCATTTTTGGTTTAATGGAGTTCTTTACCTCTTTGAAAAACTTATTTTGTGGAAAAAGTTTTTTAACTTAATTGCAAAAAAGATTGTATTCAGTGTTAGGCATTATGTGTGGCTGAGCGATGTATCTTTGTAGGGCTTTAAATGTGCCAGTTTCTAAATATAAATAATTTATTAAAAGAAAGAAAATTGGTTTGGTATCATTTTGCTGACTTCTTTCCTTACAATTTTACTTCAAAAAGGAATACTATAAATGGACTGGAGCTTATTAGATTTGCCAGGGCACAGGACATACTGAACAATATTTTCGCTTCAAAAGTGCTAAAGAAAAATTCTTCTGGAATTTGCCAAAAAATGCGGGAATAGAGAACAAACATGAAAGCAACCAACATTCCAGCGTTCACTTCAGCGTTAATCAAATTCTTTTGCCTATTATTTGCTATTTGACTGACAAAAACTTTGGCTCTATTGTTCCAAAAATGGCAACATTTAGCAGAATACAGAGTAATGTAGGGAGTAAAGCGAATAGCTGAGGAATACGAAGTCTTCGATGTTTTGCAATAGTCTCTGGGTGTCCCTGACAAAAACCATATAGCATTTGATCAGTTATAGTCACAATTCCTAAGAAAACTGGTAACACAAATACAAATCCAAGTGACAGAGAAAGAATAGCTTGCTTTCGTTTTGATAAGGCGTTTGTCATTCTCGGTGTCATTACTAAAAGAAATCTCAAAATAGTAGCTGCTTGATAACACGTTAGTGATATCCCTACTATAGAATACTCTAAGGCAGGATGTAAATACAAAACAAAGAAGGTAAAGGTTCTATTGTCCAGCCGATTTATATAAATGTTGCTAAGCTCACTGTGAATGGCGAACATATAACGGGCACAATCGAGAACACGTCTATAATTGATAAAACTCTTCCTGAGCTTTTTATAGCTACTAATAAAAGAGTAGTTACTCCTATGTTGAAAATTTGCACCAAAATAGCTAATGAAATAGCTAACCATTGAGATAAATAAATCATATTTGGTTCACTCTCTTTTCTGTTGGGAACGGTATTGTTAGGTAGACATTCCCTCCCTTTACAATAAGAGCGTTTGGCGCTCTTATTTTATTGTTATTACTGTTCAAGCACAAGTTAAAACAGAAACCGTTTCTTTAACTGTGTAAGTTGTGGTGCAATTTCAGTCTTTGAGCTTGGAATTTATAATAGGCCCTCTCAACAGCTGATATAGACAGCAGCCTTCAAGACGAACATGCTGATGAAAATTGTTTTGTGTTTTAATGTTTCATGACAAAAATTTAGGCTAGAGAGAATATGAAAATATAGGCTAGAGAGGAATAATTAACTTTTCTGGTAAATTTCTTTGGAATTCTAGATTTACACTTAGCGTTTTGCCTTCTTTATTAAAGTGTTAGGCGGAATGACAAATTGGCGAAAAGGCTGTTGGTCTTTAAAGATATATTAATCCATAAAACAAAGCAACGTCTTAGTCAAGTAATTCAAGAAAGTTGATAATTTACTTGGAGATAACCACTGTGCTGGCACTGTTCATGGCAAAAACGACAATACGGCCATTTCGCTTTTATACATAGCTTTTCGCCAAAATAGTCAAAAATATTTGAGGACACACCTTTCTCAAAAAGTCAGTCGTCAAATACGATTTCGCGATATTCTGACTCAATATAAGAAACAAAACGCAATGAAACAAGTATTGTTCTAATGTTGTGCATGAAGAAAATAATGACTTAGTTTTTTTCTATGAGATTCTTCTGAAATTTACAATAGAGTGGGAACAAAATCACCAAAATTTTTAGTCTTTGAATACACAATATTTATCTCTGAAGTGATGTCTTTTGTCACCTTTATAATTTCGCAGAGATTTAAAATCATTACTCGACATTTCGATTGAACTAAAGCGCAAAAAAAATTTACGTTGACCATGCCAGCTACGCAATACAACTGACAGAAAGTGCTCAAGTAAGATTCTACAATGCATCGCTTTATAAAATTTCCTTTTGGTGTTCATAAATTTCGATATATTAATTACACAGGGGTCTATCCGCGCTGCTAGGGCAACTGTCTTAAAACTAAAGTTGAAGCGACGTGCGGTAAATTAATTGCATTCCGTCTCGCCTATTATTCTACAGAAATGGTTGCTGCGCGGCGTTGTTAGGAATGACATAATTCTAATTGTTTTAGCAAATATATGAAACTGATTGAAATTTTTAATTGAATGAAGAACCGGAAAATATGTCCTTTAAGCACGTAGTTAAAAATCATAGGCAGGCAGCGCTATTGCGCTGCCTAAGTAAAGAGCGACATGGGCACTATGTATTATTATTATTATTTTTTTTTTTTAGACCACTTCGTATAGAAGGAGTTGTCGTAGAAACTTCAAAAGGGGCTCGTTCGATTGGAAATTGCGAGTTACATGCCCTTTTTAATAGTCGAAAGTGATTG